>RJVU01071404.1:4177249-4307413 GCA_003731715.1 Anabarilius grahami
TTCATTTGAGTCCAGCTGTGTTTGATTATACTGATTGGACTTGATTAGGAAAGCCACACACCTGTCTGTATAAGACCTTACAGCTCACAGTGCATGTCAGAGCAAACGAGAATCATGAAGTCAAAGGAACTGCCTGGTCCCAAACGTCTTCCATTTAAGGATTATGGAGGCCACTGTGCTCTTAGGAACCTTAAGTGCAGCAGAAATTTTTTTGTAACCTTGGCCAGATCTGTGCCTTGCCACAATTCTGTCTCTGAGCTCTTCAGGCAGTTCCTTTGACCTCATGATTCTCATTTGCTCTGACATGCACTGTGAGCTGTAAGGTCTTATATAGACAGGTGTGTGGCTTTCCTAATCAAGTCCAATCAGTATAATCAAACACAGCTGGACTCAAATGAAAGTGTAGAACCATCTCAAGGATGATCAGAAGAAATGGACAGCACCTGAGTTAAATATATGAGTGTCACAGCAAAGGGTCTGAATACTTAGGACCATGTGATATTTCAGTTTTTCTTTTTTTTTAAATTTGCAAAAATGTCAACAATTCTGTGTTTTTCTGTCAATATGGGGTGCTGTGTGTATATTAATGAGGGAAAAAAAGGAACTTAAATGATTTTAGCAAATGGCTGCAATATAACAAAGAGTGAAAATTTTAAGGGGGTCTGAATACTTTCCGTACCCACTGTATATATATATATATATACATAAAAATGGCAGAATCAGTCTGACAACTGCAGTAACATGAGTTTTGGCATTTTCATGTAGGAAACTAAAGATTTGAGTTTAGCAAATAGCATTGTTCTCCTGAGACATTGCTTAAGTACACTTAAGACGTAAAGCCTTCTGAAGCTTGTTGGAGTCTTAGCAAGGAAAACAGACACCTTTGAACTCCGGTGATTCAGATAGCCCTGCTCCTCAAATGTGTTTTCCTGAAGATCCTTTTCACTCCATACTCTCCCCTCAAGACAAACAAGCACATACACGGAACAACTGGGGCTGGAAAGGAAATATCGAGTGATTGTTGTTGAGACTGACCATTTTTGTTGCAGAGAAGAAGGCAAAACACAAATTGCCAATAGACGAACAGCCAAAACGTTGTACAGAGAAAACAGACACAGTATAATCTGAAACACTGACACAAACAGCAGTGGAATCTGCAGGAAGAACACACAATAATCTATTCTAAGTGAGGAATTTGTTATTTAATTTACAATGTCTATACCTGAATGCTTTTGATTCAAGGTTAAATGAATCAGACAAGTGGAATGTGTAGCACAGAGTCTAGAAAAACATGAGTCAATTGAACAAACCACAACAGTACATCAGTATGGCATGCATCTCTATTCTATCTCTCTAGGAAATGGCACAAAACAGAATTCCTTAAATGCCACAGACGGACATCAGCCCACTATAATGGCGAATATTACAATGAATTGCACTGGGAATTAGAGGAAGAGCATATGGAGACAAAGCACAATTCACACAAACAGCATCTGCGGCATTCTGTTTGAAGGACTTTAACACAATGCGTCCCTGCTTATTCAAGTCCCTGTGCTCCGCTGCCCGCCACCTGACTTCAGAACAGGAATGAATAGTCATTGAATAGGTTATTAATTCCTGTTTACGCAGTCCATTTCCATAAATACATGAATTGTGTTTTTGCATTGTGAATAGTCGATGTTGGAAAGAAACTGTTTATAGGAGTTATAAGTGTGGGAGACCAAGCAAATGATGAAAAACTCAGTATGACTAACAAAGTATTTATTTAATTTATTAAGTCCTCCCAATGTTTTTGCTAGTCGGATCTTAATGACATTATTTTAGCCTTCTTAACTCCCTAAGCAATAAAGTAATTCTGGGTGATTTGTCAACAAAATTCTTTCCTTAGTCCCTATAGTGCAGAGGACACCTGCATTTCTTGGAAAACAAATAATAACTCCCATCTTAACATTTCAAACAGCATGCTCAACATGCATGAAAACGCATGAAATAGTACATTTGGTTTAAGTTAAGAGTGTAGTTTCATACCTTTTGTTTTTAATTTCTCTGGAGATTGCATGAACAGCATTTTTAAGCAAACAATTTGATCGTTAAAAGATTGTCAATGTAAAAAAAAAAGTAAATGTATTTGACAATCAAAGCTTAACCCCATCTTCAGGATTTTTGTGATCTACTAAAGGGTTGGTTCACCCAAAAATGAAAATTCTGCCATTAATTACTCACCCTCATGTTGTTCCAAACCCATAAGACTTTTGTTCATCTTTGGAACACAAATGAAGATCTTTTTGATGAAATCTGAGAGCTTTCTGTCCCTCCACGCAACTGAAAATGACGCTTCAAAAAGTTCATAAAGAGATCGTAAAAATGACTTGATAACTTTGATGAACAGATTTAATGTAGGCTTTTATTTACATATAAACATTGATCAGCGGACATAAACAGAAGCTCAACAGAACCTGCTTGATGCTTGAGAACAAACTCTTGTGGAAACTCAAAAATGCTGCTTAACACACGAGAATGAACCTCATTGGTTCTCGCACGTCAAGAAAACATGCTTAACTTTCCATTTACCACAACTGATGTGTGAGTTTCAAATGCATAGCCGTCTATGGAGGAACAGAAAGTTTTCAGATTTCAGATGAACAAAAGTCTTACGGGTTTGGAATATGAGAATGAATAATTAATGACAGACTTTTCATTTTGTGGTGAGCTATACTTTTATGTGAATCAACATAAACATACATGTTAAAGGAATATTTTGTAAATTCTGTCAATCTGTCAGCTCACCCTTGTATTATTTTTAAACCTGATTTTCTTTTCTTTTCTTTTCATGGAACAAAAACAAAGAAAAGGCTAATAAAGAAAGTGACTAGGGGTTGTCATGCTTCAAAGTAACAAAAAGCATCAAAGAAGCAGTTCACACTTGTGTGCTATATTTCATGCCTTCTGAAGCCATTTGATAGTTTTCTTGTGTATACTGAATCACAGTTTTTTCCATAAACAAGTCCTGTGATCGTCCTCTATTTTAGCCCCCCTTTTTGATGTGTTGGTGACATATAGTTCCTTAAGAGACAGGGAGAAGTTCCAGCTATGTGATCATCCGGTTTTGTTGTAGTATAAAATCCCTCTTATTCACCACAATCACCTCATTTCAAACCTTGGTTTGTGTCTTATTTTAGTGAAAATGTCCAGAACATTCTCTTTTGGTCCAAATGGCTCACACAAATGAGGGTGAATTTCCTCTTGTTATTAACTCCGTGTGTACTATAGCAGAACAGCTTGAACTGCTAAAATGATTTCTACTTATGTTGAAAAATTGAATTTTGAGTGCAAATATTTGGCCTATTTCCTTTCACATGCTCTCACTGAATGAGAAACCTTGATCTTATGTTTCTTTTGTGTGATACAATGTTGCCCTCACACATGTGAAATGTACTATTGCACAAAGGGTTCTTTCTTTCTTTCTTTCTAGTAAGGCGTTGATTAGTTGGTTCAGGTGTGTTTAATTGGGATTGGAGCTAAAATCTGCAGGACAGTGGCCCTTTAGGAGCAGGATGGAGCACCTCTGCTATACACCAACATCAGAACAAGTGTTATCACGCCATTTGGATGTGAGCGCATAACTTCATCTACGACAACTTTCTGGTTCTGGTTCCTTAGCCAAGTTATTAATGCCCTTATAAGCCTGTGTGGACTGGCAGTTGGTGTTACTTATTAATACGGGTTTCATTCATAATCAGTAGTATGTATATGCATTGCATAGTATTCAATTTCTTGCATATTCTCCTTCTCTTCCTGGTATTTTAGAAAGCTATTGTGTTACTGATATATTTGAGACAATTAAGATGAGTTTTTTTTTAATTGTGTTTGGACTGATGAGAGATTTTTTTTTCCACATTAGCTCATTGAGTTTTTGTCCAAGTGACTCTTTTGATTTGTAGAATTTTTGCAGAATCTATTTTTCTGGCACATTAGCACAAGCAATTTATGACTTGGTGTATTGATTTAGTCACAGTGTGTCTCCAATTAAAAATACTGAAACTAGCATAATGAAGTGTTCAAGTGCTGCCATCTGGTGACTGAGTCTGGAAACTGTTCATAAAAATATGTCTGGACTCTCCCAAAAACTGAGTTTGTGTATTATATTACACTAAGGGATTGCAACATACCTGCATTACTTAGTGTTTCAATTATTCAAGTAATAACAGTTATTTAAGTGGAATTTAATTTCAAAGTAAAAACTGTTGGAGAGACACTTTGCGAAGCAGTTTAGCAGCAAACGCATTCCAAACCTAAATTAGTTGTAATTTCAAATTTTTTTTTTTTTGCAGAAATGTATTTTTGTCAAGCACCCTAGGATTCTATATTGAACCCAAATTAACTTTTTTTTTTTTTTCTAAAAGTGAATGATTGTGCTTCCTTTAATTGGTTATTACATGTACTCTTAATCTTGCTTTGTGAGCCCTTTAGTTTTAATAATAACAAACTGATGTTTTAATACTGACCAAAACAGATTATTATGAACAAAAATATTCGTATCCACACAAGACAAATATGAAACACTAGAGAATTATTTTCCTGATGAAAAATATCAGTATCTTTTTTTGGAACTAGAACTGTAATGGTCACAGAACTAAATATGACTATCCAACTCTTGAAATATTAGCATGTTGCAATAATTTTCTTAATCTCCAGAAACAACAGTCACTCCTTAAAACAATGTGTCAACTTTTATTAAAACCCATACAGAGCACAACATTTACAAATATGGTTTAGGATGGACTTGAACAGTTCAGTAGCTCTTTGCTGTTTCATATGATTCAGGGAAGGCGAGACTCTTGTGTCCTGATCCCATGACCAATGGCAGGATTCCAGCATTTGGCACCACATTCCATGAGAGAGTGAGAGTGATGTTCTTATTCGCCCTGTGTTTGGGAAAAACAGAGAGATGTCCATTGCTATACTTTTCAGTTCTATATGTCAATTATCGGTAAGACTTTACAAAAAGTTCTCATTTGTTAACTACATTAGTTAACATAAACCAGCAACGAACAGTACTTCTACTGCATTTATTCATCTTTGTTAATGTTAATTGAATATTTACCATCACATCTTTAAAATGAATAGTATTGGTTATCGTTAGTTAATGCACTGTGAAATAACATGAACAAAGGATTTCAATTTTTTTTACTAACATTAATAAATTCTGTGCAAAAAATATATTTCTTATTGATAGTTTATTTTAATTAATGCATTAATGTTAAATGAGACTTTATTGTAAAGTGTTTACCAAAATATCTATTCCAAGTAATGTTCACTTTGTCAATATTTATTTGAGTTTCGTTCAACTGAGTGGTACTGAGATGTGCGCTTTTTGATGTTGTAAAGTTTCTCTTATTGTTTTACTTACAAGAAATCTGATTGTCATTTGAAATTATTTTCATTTTGTAATTTCCAAGTATCAGATCTTAAGTGTATGGCTCATAATTCAGTTGTAATAAGATCTGACATTTAGAAATAATTAAATTGAAATAAAATTTTAAATTATAACAATTTTATTGAAAAATATATATGAAAATCTTATATAAAAATTGTAATAGAAAGCTTTTGTAACATTATACACTACGGTTCAAAAGTTTGGGGTCAGTAACTTTTTTTTGTTTTGGAAAGACATTAAAGAAATTAATACTTTTATACAGCAAGCATGCATTAAATCGATCAAAAGTGACATTTATAATGTTACAAAAGATTCTGTTTCAGACACATGCTGTTCTTTGGAACTTTTTTTATTCATCAAAGAATCCTGAAAAAATATTGTATACAACTGTTTGACATTGATAAGAAGTGTTTCTTGAGCACCAAATCAGCTTATTAGAATGATTTTTTGAGGGATCATGACTAATGACGCTAAAAATTCAGCTTTGCATCACAGAAATAAATTTACTATATATTCCATTAGAAAACAGTTAATTTAAATTGTAAAAATATTTCACAATATTACGTTTTTTGCTGTATTTTGGTTCAAATAAATGCAGCCTTTGCTGAGCAGAAGAGACTTATTTTAAAAACATTAAAAATCTTACCGATCTAAAACTTTTTGAATAGTGGAGTGTATATATATTATTTTTAAACTGTAAATTAAACTGCACAGATGAAATACTCTAAATAAAAGGAACTAACCTTAAACCATTCCCATCATCAAAGAAGAAGTACTTGGATTTAACCTCCTTCAGGTTTAGTTTGTTGTTGTCTCCTCTCAAGACAATCTTGTCCCATAGAACCACCTGGTTCAGTGCCTAACATGGGATAACATGGGACTCTTTATTGATGTGAAAAACACAAACAGGTCTGACATATTCAAATCTACAACACAACAAATACCCAGCTCTCATTCACATAGATGAATGCCCACTGACTCTCTGGATAGGCTGAACTTTTAAAGACTTACATTGCTTTTAGTTGAATATTCAGCAGTCAGGTAAAGAAAGAGCTCCTTCACATTCCAGTCAAATATTGGCTGCAGATGTAATAAAGCGGTTAAGGCAAATAGTGTAATTGGTTCTAGGTGTAAACTGCACTGTAAACCTGATATGGCAGCAGCATGTGAAGTGGCACATATTGTGCACCGAGGTGGCATAAATGCACTCACACAAGAATTACATTTGCAGGAATAATGGTAAATATGTAATGATTAATACAGAAAACACGAAATCATAAATAAAAATCAGAAAAACTATGGCTCAGAGTGATTCAATTTTCATCTACATGGTGGTAATTGTGTAGCACAGCAGTGGTCTGTTTTGTCAAAAGGATATTAGCAGAAAGGTCAAATGTCACAAAGCCCAAGTCACTCCTCTCTCGTGGTCCTGTGAAGTCGTCTACATTTTTACTGGAGAAAGAATAAGAAGATGAGAAACAGAAGATTTCAATTTAGATATGTGTGAAACAGATGTGAAAGACGAAACTACATTCAATCCTGCAACCGGAAGGCACATACACATTTAAAATGCAACACGTTACCCACACAAAATCATATTTCACCCCCGTTTCAAAATACTGTTGAACAAAAGCACAAAAATAAGATCTTTATATCTATTTAATTTGCATAGCTGACGTGCTGCACTGCTATTGGCCACAAGCTCAGCATCTACAAGTCCCATATGCTGCAAAATTATGATTCAAAATGGTCGGTAAAGCCTGATGTATATCAAATACCTTTTTTAATGACCTTAACATTGATTTTGTATTGAACCTTTGGTCGCAGGCTCAGAAACAGTGCAGTTAACTTACAGCATGACTTTGGATACGTGTATATCCACCGGTACGCTTCTGTCTTTGAACGCTGTAGTAATGAAGCATCCGAATGTGAGCGCGGCCATCACGCTGAGAGAGAAGGCGAAGAGCGAGTTCGCCCTCGACAATACCGTATTCATGATTCAATCTAGTAAACAACTAACAATGTATTGCAAAACAAAGATATAAAGAAACGCTCCGAGCGGAGGTTCAAAGCAGGAAGTGAGGCAGTTTCAAAGATGATTCGGAAGCAAGACCTACTTCCTGTTTCTTTTTATGAAAGTACATATTGCCACCCAGTGGTCAGGGTGTGGCATTGCATCAATAGTAGATGAGAAATGGGCATCAATCAAAAACAAAAGCAATTTTTTATTAGGCATATTTGAGCAAACTAGTATTCAACATTATAAAAATATAAGAATTTGGTCACACTTTAGCTTAAGGTCCAATTCTCTGTTTTAACTAGCTATTAACTACGACTTTTTCCTCAATAAACTCCTAATTACTGCTCATTAATAGTTAGTAAGGTAGTGGTTACATTTAGGTATTGGGTAGGATTATTAGAATATAGTCATGCAGAATAAGACATTAATATGTCCTTTATAAGTAATAATAAACAGCCAATATCACAAAAATGTCACATCTTTGTGTGTGTGTGTTAACTGACAATGTTCTTCAAACAGATGCTGTAGCCCTTGGTCTCCTGGAAGAAATAAATTAAATTTCAAATTTGACTTGGACCCTGACAATTTCTTCTTCTGTATGTGGATGTTTATTATTATTTTTCTTGGAATAATACATATATATATATATATATTGTTTTCCTTCTAANATACACTTTTACATATCCATCAAAAAATCTTTTTGTATACACAATTACAAAAAATAATCTTTTTTTTCTGCTGAACAAAAATCTCAGGAATAATCTATCTAAAATTAAATCTCTGTAACACACATTAGATGCATATATATGCATATAAAATGTTAAATGCAACCTCTTCTACTTTATTAATAAAACAGTATTTTTCACAAATGCTCCAAGCTTTAGTCCAGGTCATATTTTTAAAACAGATTTATCCACAATAAGCTTTTATGGATGATTTACCTATTATAATATTCCAAATATGTTTTTTTTTAGTAGAATTCTGTTTTAAAATATCAATATATATCTCCTAACATTAGAAGCATCACTTATACAAGCTCTTAAAAATGTACAAGCAAAATTAAATGTTTTAAAATCCTTTCTGAGGAAAAATCACATGAAATCTATATCAATCATCTCTACTGCCAAAATATGATATGGCTCAAATGGATCACAAGATACCAGCTACTACCGGCTTTATCTTGGTAACTCCCCTGTTTTTAGATTAATCATAGCCTATTGTGAACAGGGTATTTCTACAATGCCAATGGGACACAAACAAAATTACTTTAAATCATCTGAGGTCATTGATATGTATTAGCAACAATACGTTAAAATACAAATAATGTAATGAAAACAAAACTGTCACAAAGTATCATGAGACAAACATCCTAACAAATGACAGCACCTATTGTTATGCCTCAGTCAAGTGGCCCATTTTCCATTAACTAAAAGTCCAGCTGCCTTATCTCATCCCTACTCTGAGCCCAGCTGCCTTGGGGAATAACTGGGCCAGTCTGGCATATGATCCCCATCAACACATCCCTGGATCCCATTCCAAAACATTCACACTCACTGAGCAGCAGCAATGACTGAGATTTTGGAGGAGCGGCCATTCGGCTCGCATTATACCAATGTCTATCTCTCGATTTTCGTCCTTTTTTGCTTCAAACTTTTTGTCAAGATCAGCTTAAACATATTGACTCACTTCTATGTGGTTAAAGGAAACCGTAAGGAGGCGGCCCGGATCGCAGCCGAGTTCTATGATTTCGGCCAAGGGCACAGTAAGTAGCCAAGACTGAGACATATTGGGGCTATATATTTTGGAGCATGTTCTAAAATTAGACACTATCGGGTTAGATTGGGTTTATAACTCTTTATATCTCTTTGTAAACATAAAGCTTTGACTTGTTGAGTAAAAAGAAAGCTTACGTTGTTTGTAACATTGTAAAATTGGGTCAGTGTGTTCTTATCTATTGCTGAGTTAAGAAAATTCATTTCTCTTGGTGGCACTTTGGCAAAAATGGCTGGGTAGACTTTAGAGACAATTGTGATACATATTGTATAGCAATAGCCTTTTATTTTTGTCCCCTTTGGGTTACTTTCTTTTAAAAGTGTCCTTATAATTATACATTTTAAATTATAAATTTATAAAATGTAATTATACATTTAAGTAGCCTACTGAGGAATATTTATCAACAACAACATGGACTTACTATAGGGTTAGGGATTGGATCAGGGTTTGGTTTAGGATAGTTGCATAATTTCTGTTATTACTAAGTACAAACTTGTAAAAAATACACTTTTTTGTTATTGTTTTACATGCAAATGTTTGCTGCAGTACACTACAGAAATAGTAACCCACCAATCACATTTATTCAGTAATATATAGCTATCTGAAGTCTTTGAAGAATTCAGGTAAAATGTAAATGTAAATGCTCCTCTTAACTAATTTTTGTCTGTTTCGTCCCTTTTTATCCCACTAATTTTTGCAGCCCTGTTTATGACGATCTCAATAACATGCAAATGACCTGACTTGAAGTTGAAATGCTAGATACAAACTAGCCTAACTGAGATGAACGTCAAACATTTTACAATCTTTTTTGATAAATGTTAAGGACGTACAAGCAGGTAAATTCATTAAAAATCTTGACTCTATTACTAGCTATTTGTGTCGGAATAATAGTGGCACCGTTCTAATCTTAACCTGCGATATAAATAGTTTAACTGGCAGGGACACGGTAGCCCACAGTACTACGTTGAAGATCTACCTCATGAATATAAATTAGGTTTCGTGACGTACGTCCAGTAGGCGTGCGCTCGTCATTGTACTATGGCAAAGGCTCGGCTAATGAATATTAATTACGTTACGTGACTGGATGCTCGAGAAAGGTTACCAACTAACGTCAGCGTGACCTTATTAATATTCATATGGTAAATCTTTGCCGTAGCCAACACGACTCTACCGAGATCTGAAACAACAACAAGCCGAGCAGCCAATCAGAGAGAAGCGCTATAGTCCCTCTCGCTCTATCCTGTGTAAAGAGGAGGACACAGACCTGATGCAAACATGCCTGAAGTTCCCTGCAGTGAACCCAAGTATTCAGATAATACTCCCAAGAAAAGAAAGCGAGAGGACGTCGAGGATTTTTCTGCGAAAAAGAAATCGCGCTGGGGTATTTTGATTAGTCAAGGTGAGTTATCGACACGTGTAAATAAATGTGCCTTTATATGCGCCCTGCTGTCACCTTGCAGTAATGCATTTCAATGGGGGCGAACCTTCTATAGCTATAAAATGGCTAATAATATCGAAGTTAATATTACATAAATAATATGAATGTTATTATAAGAATTTTTATATTATTATTATCATTATAAGAATTAATATTATTAATACGACAAATTCTTATTCATTATTATTAATGTTAATATCAAATCATCACGAACATTTTATATATAGCCTATACATTAATTATATATTAACATTATTAAACAAACAAAATAAGACTTGGGATAGATATCAAGTACATAATTGATACAAAGTGTCAGTCAGACGCACAAACACACGCAAAACTGATCTGTGCTTGTTGTTTTAACGTTATTAGTAATTTATTATTTCCAGTGTTGGATGAAAAAATAACGTTTTCTTCAAAAGCTGGGTTATTATTCTTTCTCATATTTCCCACAACCCAAAATACAGTGCTGAATAGGATTGCAGATTAGGCAACAGTAAGTATTGGAACATACAAATAGCATGCACTACTGTAATGTGTTGTTTATCATGTTGTGTACTTGGCCTAGTAGTTGTTAGTTAAAGAAAGTTAAAACTCTATGTAAAGATTTTATTGTTATTATTGCTGCACACAGCTAAGTTGAGCCATTTCTAGTTGGCGATATTTAAACCCTCTTTATAAGGGCATCAGAGTTCAAGTAAACAGCACACTGTTTGGACTCTTTCTGCATTATGCATTAGACATGGGCTTTTACGCTATAATGTGTGTTTATTAAGGGGATGGGATTCATTTATATCATTACAGTACACCATAGAATAGCTGAATTGGACTGTCTCCCTGACTAGGGAGTCTATAAACAGGGAAGTTTCAAGTGGTCCTAGTCTCCGTGGAGCTCAGCTGTAGTCACATGAACAGAACAGGATCTGAAATATTCATGAAGGCTCTCACAGAATCTCACAATAAAGACTGCATTCGTATTGAGAAGTGCAATTCAGGCAACAACCAGTGTGTTTCTTGATCAGAATAAACAGGGCTATGACATACATTGTCACCAATGAAGTAGTTTTAACTCATTCATTTTTACGTATATGAAATGAATGCTTTAAACACACAAGAAAACACAACATTGCATCCTAAAAAGTAGAATGTAGTAGTCTAGTATGATTGTAATTGACTAAAGCACAGCTGTGACCTGAGGCTCCACATGTCAGTGTGGAATCTCAGTGGCAGTAACCCATCGCCCTCGCTCAGCTAAGCTAAAAAGAGAAGACGGCTACTGTTTTGCACCCCGAGATGACAGCCGTCCTTTCATTTACAGGCTATGGCGTATACGTATCAATGGCTAGATGTGCCGTGGGGCGACGGAGACATGGGTACGTAACGGAACCTCTTGCTCTTAGGCCTCGGCCTGTGCCAGGAATGACAGTTGCAGAGGGCAGTTGTCGTATGTTGTTGTGGGTAGATTGAGCTCGTGCTAAATATAGAATCTCTGAGTAGATACGTATATCTCCGGTAGGAGCTGCTAGCTCTGTGTATTTTGGTATTATTAACTGTTCTGTGTTATACACGATTATTGTTCTGATTGAATGGAAAATGTCCAAAGGCTGTGTTGTTGCTACTGTGGTCAGCAGGTTGATGCAGTTGTTTAATTGAGGAATTTTTCTAAATGCGGTCTGGGGACCCGCAGGGGGTTGCAGGGATGTGTTAGGGGGCCTGTGGAAAATTTGAGAAAAATATATATGTATTTTTTATAAAAAATTTTGTTTTAGGGATATCTATGTTAACATTTAAATAAAACATTTATCAAATTTGGTTAACACAAAGACTTTGATATTGTGGAAAATCCACTATATGGAAAAAAAAGTGTATTATACATAATTTCTAACTTTCAAATAACTAAAAATGTGACTGAGGAAGTTTAAAAACTAATTTTTAGTTGCAAAAAAGATGCAAACTGATCCTCTCTATAAAGACTTCATAAACAAAGTAATCCCATCCCCCTCCATACAAAAAGAAAAACTCCATCTATCCATGGTTCAAATGAATGATTGCATGATACCGATGAATTGATTGAGACTTTTGGTAATTTATTGAAATGTTTTATCTGATTCAAAGTCTTCAAGGTGTTTTTTAGCATAAAATTACTGCTCCCCAATTTATTAAAAGGTTTGCATTTTTGAAGACAGAGAGGTCTTTGACACTGACATTCCGCTTGAACACATAATGGAAAAGACATCCAAAATGCCCTTTTTTTTCAGAGCCCTGGCATTTACTGCCCTGTAATGTTTAAATATATTAAGGCAGAGGCCTCCATATGCACAGGGTTTTTCTAAATGGCCTTTTGCCTTGTAGTTCCATAAAAAATGCGAGATTAATTAAATCAAGTTGTTTAAAAATAAATGGATCTTCATACAGTACATAGAACGTTATAGCTGCCTTTATAGAAGAAAAATGTTGCTTTTATTCTTACATACTGATAAAGTAAGTCCAATTTTAATTGCACATTTTTTATTACAGGAACACAGGATAATCGGTTCAAATGGCTCAACTGTTGAGATGAATCACCTTTATTGTATAGAGAGCTGATCCACTCTCATGGTGGTTGATAATGTAGTAATTCCACTCACAGACTCTCTTCTCAACAGCTGTCAATGGCCAGTGTCAAAATCACAACACACTCACTTTACAATGTACTGGAAATTAGATCAAGTCCAACTGTGGCTGAGTGGGTGTTTTTAAAGCTCTTGAATTACATGGTTGTGCTATTGTAACTGTTGGTTAGCTTTTAACTACAGTAAATTATGGTTGCTGTAAATTATGTTAATGTAACATTTAATAATTGTTAATTCAACATTTTTTTGGCTTGTTTTGTGGTTTGGCCTTTTATCAGTCATGGGAAATATTTGTTTATTAATAAGAATTGTTATGCCCTGCACCGGGACATGAAGGTTGAGGATCCAAACACAGTGTTTTATTAAGGGGTAATCCACAATCAAGTCCAAAAACAGGCAAACAGGCAAACGGTCAAACACAGAGTGGGCAGTCCAAACAACGATATCCAGAACACAGGCAAAGCAAACAAACAAGGGAAAACGCAGCAAAACCAAGAAACTTAGACCACAAAGCATAGAGAAGCAGTGTTAACATTAGCAAGACTGAGCAATGAATAAGATTGAAACCAGGCTTTAAATAGGGTGAGACTGATGAGGTAACAAGACACAGCTGTAGGCAATCATGGCTGATTAGCCATGGGTTATGGGTAATGAAGTCCGAGATGGTGGGGCAATAGTTTGGGGTGGAGTGCCCTCTGGTGGTAATCACGGGCACTCTAGCTGGTGACTGTGACATAGAATAATATTGCCCGTGTTCATTCATTCCCGTCTCACAGGATCATGGGCGGATCGTTCTCCACTCCATGAAGCTGCGTGCCAGGGTCGACTCCTGGCTCTTAAGACTCTTCTCTCACAGGTTTACAGACAAATACACACAAAAATGGAACAGAATTAATTAATTTAATTTTTTAAGAAAATGCATTGTTTTATTTTTCTCTGTTTTTCTTCTCCATATTACCAGGGTTACAATCCAAATATCATCACTATTGATCACGTGACTCCACTACATGAAGCGTGTCTGGGCGATCATGTGGCATGTGCCAGGGCTCTCATAGAGGCCGGTGCCAATGTGAGTTAGTTATTAAACAGCATATTAAAGACTTTTCAGCAACATGAAAAAAAGCATTGTTTTATCCATTTTTTTTGCAATTAATTGCATACATTTATAAAATTTAAACACATGCCCCAATAAAAATCACAGCTTGTCCTAACTTTACATTTATGAAATATACACTTGTCCTGGCTACACAGTTCAATCTTTTGCTAAATATTATTTTCATTATATAACTGATCCTTGCTTGAATGTTTATAGCTATAGCAAAAATATGATGATAATAGAATTTTAATTTATTTGAAAGATTAAAACAAAATTTTAATCGGAATCGGAACCAATTAAACCACTTGTAAAGAACAAAATAAATTATGGAATTGGAATTTTATCCCCCAACCATATAGTTACTGAGATATAGCATATGTCATAACTTCCTGTGTGACAACTAACCTCCCAGCCTCCCCGAATTGTTTTTTTTTAGATGTTTTCTTGCTCTTTGTTTATTAGATGTTTAGAAGAAGACTCTGCTCAGATTGATCCATTTGTGCGGATTGTGCTGTTAGCATGTTCTTGTGCATGGCAGGTGAATGCCACGACCATTGACGGCGTGACCCCGCTGTTTAACGCCTGCTCGGCAGGAAGTTTCACCTGTACAGAGGTGCTTTTGGAACATGGAGCAAAACCACAGGCAGAAGTGTGCCAACCTTCGCCCATTCACGAGGCCTCTAGCAAAGGTAATCGAGTAGTTCTGCTTTAGTTTAACCATACAAATCAACTGATTTGAATGTATAGCATTTATAGCAAACTTTACAAAAAATATAAACATAGTCATAGATGTGTTGCTGTCTCAGGCAGGGCAGCATGTATAGAGTCTCTTGTCTCTTGGGGAGCAGATGTAGATTACGACATCCCCCATCTAGGAACACCTCTCTACATTGCCTGTGCCTCCCAGCAGCTCCAGTGTACACAGAAACTTCTGGATGGAGGTGAGCTCATCAGACTTCTGTTCAAACCAAAAAAAATGTTGGTGTGCTGAGGTCAGGTCATCTCACCTTCTCACTTTCTGGTCTTGTTTATTTGATCACAAAAGGATCTGTTTTCCATAGGAGCCAATGTGCAGAAGGGCCGTTTCCTGGACACTCCACTACACGCTGCAGCACAGAAGGATTGTCCAGATATCATCAGACTGCTACTAGAGTTTGGTGCTAACATCAACGCTCGCAACCTGGAGCTGCAAAGACCGGTGGAGACGGCGCCACCCAGCAGTACGGCAGAGTCTGCGCTCCTTCTGTATGAAGGTAATGCTGCTCAGTTGATTTGAATAGCTTTTGGTTGTTTTTCGAGTCATGAAGTTCAGAAGCATCATGCCCATTTTTAAAAAAAATTATTAAGAGATTTAACAGGAAAGAGAGAGGGAATGGATTCAGGACATGATCCAGGTCACTTGAACTATGGGTCCTTTGTGAATTTTAAATGCAACTTAAAAAAATGGTATCTTTGATAAAGTTGCATGTTCAGGTTTGTCTAAAAGACTGTTTGGTACAGAACCCATTCACATGCTCAATTTACTCAGTCCAAAGTTGCACCTTCCATACGTTATGTTTCAAACCACTAAAATGAATTTCTGCAGTAACGGGTTCATTGCATATTTATGTGGAAGCTTGTTTCCACCAATTAAAAAAAAACAAAAAACCTTTTTATCTCACAATTCTGACTTTTCCTCGCAATACGAGTTTACATCTCACAATTCTGACTTTATAACACACAACTGCGAGTTATAAGAGGGAAAAAAAGTCCGAATTGTGAGATAAAAAGACCCAATTATCCTTTTTTTTTATTCCGTGGCAGAAACAAACTTCCATATATTTAAAGGGATAGTTAACCCAAAAATGTTTTTTTTTTCATTATTTACTCACCCTCAAGCCAGGTGTATATGACTTTCTTCTTTCAGATAAACACAATCAGAGATATATTTAAAAATATCCTTAGTCCTCCAAGGCTTATAATGGTTTAATGGTTGTGAATGGTAATCCAAATTCTGAAGCCAAAAAAATGCATCCATCCATCCATAAAAAAAAAAAAAAAAAAAGAATCCATATGACTCCAGGGCGTCAATAAATGCCTTCTGAAGCAAATAAAAGTACAAAGACAAGTATCCTTATTTAAAACTTTATAATGTAAAATAATGAGCGAAAGAATTTGGATTAACATTCACAACCATTATAAACCTTGGAGGACAAAGGATATTTTTAAATATGTCTCCGATTGTCTGAAAGAAGATAGTCATACACACCTAGGATGGCTTGAGGGTGAGTAAATCATGGGATAAATTTCATTTTAATCAAATTAAAACTGCAAACTTTTTTTTAAATAGAAGTGGGATATTGTTAACTTTCTCTGTCTTTTCTTGGATAGCCACGCCACAGTCTCTGTGTCAGCTGTGTAGACTGAGTATCCGAAACTATATGGGCCGATCCAGACTGCACATGATTCCTCACCTCAAACTGCCTACTTTGCTCAAGAGTTTCCTCCAGTACAGATAGGCTAACTCCACAAAGCCCCTTCCCCTTTTATTTTCTTATATTAAGTGCATTAACATACAAAAAGGTCATCCAATCTTGTTTGTGACCACCAGCACACAGAAAGCATGATTACGCTAGCCATTCATTTCACTTCTTCTAAGTTCAAATGTTTATTTTTTAAATACTTATATATTTTTGTGCGACTACTGAACATTGGTTAAATTGTTGTAAATAATATATTCACAACATTAGTGTAAATTTGTCATTTGTAACCTGCACAATATAAGCTGCATGCCTAATATGATACAAATGTATCACGTCAGGTTGAAATTATTAAAGTGCATGTCAGTATAGTGAATTTTCTATTTTTTATCACACTAATGTAAAAAAGAAGAGGATAACTGTTCAGTATTCAGATGCTATCAATATTTTCACAGCTTCCCAAGCTGCATCATGAACTGTGTATCTAATGCAGTACTTTTGCTAATCATTTTGTTGCCAAAAAAAAAAGCATGATAAGATATGAAACTTACAAATAAAGAAAAATATGTAAAAATATTTAAATGGTCTTATTGTTCTCCCTTTTCTTTGCATTGCAGTTGGTACTGTAAATGTATTTAAAAAACATACATAACACTCCATTTTTTGAATAATGATTCATGAACCAATTATTTGAATCATGTTCAATGTAGTCCAATACCCATAAGCAAAAGTAAAATCTTAAGATTTCCTGTACACTTGATCTTTTTAATAGCAATTATCAAATCATAGTCACAAAAAAGAAGGTAATTGCCAGTTCTTATATGTCTCGCCTTGCGCTTTTATGATATCATCAGTCAAAATAAATAGATGAGACACTTGGAACATGCAGAATTTGAAAAGGTCCTGGCTTAATCCGATGCCTGACTCAACTCCAGGATCAATATATAACATTTACCTGTCCTCTGTTGCGTATGAACAGTGATCATATGAATATGTTATGTACACCCATTTGAGCTTATATTTAGACGTAAATTCTAGAACAAAACTATATACAAATAAATACATTTCACAGTGCATTTCACATTTGATGAAAATAGTCTCTGTATCTGATTTTTCTAACATAAAACCAAAAACATTCACAAAATAATTCCATTTTATATACTCGACTATGTGCGACAAGTTTCCATTGCAACTGATGATTTTAGCAATACATATGACACTTTTGTCTTTTATTTCCTTACTTCAGAAATACACTTCAAATGTATAGCTATGTGTCAGCAGAAATGTCTTACATCCTCACTCCATATGTGCACTTTCTCAGACTTATTGCCTAAGTTCATCTAAACACATTTTGAATGTAACAGCAAGACTTATAATGTCATAATTTATGAACATAAATATTACACCTCTGGCCCCAGACCTGCTCTGTAAACCATTCATAATAGTTACTGAATGAAATGAAGAAACATTAAATAGTCAATGTTACAATATAAGGTTCAATATAAGGTTATAACTCTTAATTATCTTATTTGGTTCTACTAAAATAAGGTGTATATTCAATAGTCAGTGAAGATATTCAGTCCATATATAACAGACAACAGACATGACAAACGGTTTCAGTGTCAAAGCAGAAAAACTAATGTCTCATTTCATGAAATCAAATGTGCTAACAAACAAACAAAAAAACGTACAGATGAATACCCTGTACTCAAGTCTTGAAATAAAAGTTAGATCTAAAAAACATTCAGACTGCTTAATGCAAATGCTTATACTTCATAATATCACTGACAATACCAACTAAACAGTAACTAGAATTACAATCTTTGGACTATAGACCGCAACCCTAATCATAACCCTGTCATAACACCTAAACCCGAATACCTGAACCCGCTTGTGTTTAAGGATGAGGAAGAAAGGCATTAAATATCCTGCTTCTTATGTAACATTCATTACTGTATCCAGCATAACTCTTTTTATACAACAGTTAGTTCTGGTCCACTAATTTGATTGGCCGGCATTCCAAGATTTTCATCTCACTTTGATTGCCTATGTTAGTAGTGCATCAGTCTTTGCATTTCATATCGACGTGAAAAACTTGGTGCTTTGCCTTTTTTTGGAACAAAACTGAGCAAACTTCAGCTTATGGAACTGTTGTTTAAAACAAATATCACACATGCATTTGTGCTTTTGTTCTTACTTGTGGCCTTGTGTACTGTATATTCACTACAGCAGCATTTTTGCTGTGATTCTTTGCATATAAACTGCAATCCTGAATGTAATAAGCACAGCATGGAATGGCAAAACTTCAAAAAATTTAGATTTGAACAATTGGACATTCTGCTGTTTTATGACATATACTTTCTGAGAAAAAACGGGAATGTTGTCCCCTTTCCAAACGCTGACATTCCAGAGCCAGACCAGCCAGAATACTGCTCACATTTGTTGTATTCTCAGAAGGGGTTGAGGCGTATACCCGTCCCTAATGGAGAGAAAGGGTTCACTTTTGCCCACATCAGGGCATCATTTAGTGAAATGGCTGATTTGCCATCTTCCAGGAAGAATGCTGGTCCCTGTCAGACAAAAAAAGGGCAGATGTAACTGCTCTGTTTGCAGTGGAACAGTTGTGCAGTGGTATGTTCAAAAACATTTGAGGTATAATGCTAAAATGCAGGTCTACCCACAAGAAACCCACCTGTATCCTGAGGCCAGTGAAGCAGGAAATCTGGACGTCAGAGTGGCTGGGCAAGTTGGAACCAGTGACATAGTCAGGACCCTCTAGGCCCTTGATGGGCTCGTCTCTCATCCGACTCAACAACTGACTGTATTCTGTTTTCTGGGCCTCAGATGGTGGCGCGTATGAGGTGTCGTCTGCCACTCTGTGTATACATAGAGAGAGCGCAAACAATAGATTATTTTTCAAGTATCTTCAGCTGTCAGCAAAAATGTTAGATCTTTTGTAAAACCTAGTGTGCTGTCTTGTTGTCTACTGCCTACAGTACATAGGCAGCTTCCTACTAAAGCCCAAACTTTAGTTGTGTCTCATTTTGAAGGGTGTAACCTCCAGAGGTTGCATTTTTCTGCTGCATAATGTTATTAAGATTGTCTCATTTCAGAAAAGTAACCATTATAAATTGACTGTTATTCCTTGTTAAAAATTAAAAATGACTGGCCAAATAAAAAGAAAGAAACATATACACAAACCTCTTCCGGAAGCTCAAACATGCTGCATAACACACGGGAATGAACCTCATTGGTTACTCAGCACGTTTGAGCTTCCAGAAGAAGATTGTTTTTGTGCGTTATTCAGGTTAGTTTGAGCTTCTGCTTATGTTCACTGATCAATGTAAGTAAAAGCCTAAATTAAATCTTTTCATCATAAAAAGAGATCGAGTCTCTTCAGAAAATTTGGACTAAACCGCTCGATTCATATGGATTAGTTTTACTATCTCTTTATGATCTATTTGAAGCGTCAAAGTGTTTGTTGCAAAGGCAGTCAATGGACAGACAGACATCACTCTGATTTCACCAAAAAGATCTTCATTTGTGTTCCGAAGATAAACGAAAGTCTTACGAGTTTGGAACGACATGAGGGTGAGTAATTAATGACATCATTTTGGGATGAACTAACCTTTTAAGTTAGCACCCTAACTGCAGTGCATTTTGGGATTGCCTTGTCCATGAGGGATAAATACAATGCTGGCAAGGAAATTGTTCAAAATAAGGTATCTTATAATTTTGCTGCATACTGTTTGGAATAGCCTATTAAAGCAATAAGCCCCAAGAAGCCATGGTTTACAGTGAATTTATAACAGCTAAAACCCCCTTAGCTGTTATAAATTCACTGTAAACCACGGCTTCACTGGGCTTATTGCTTTTATAAAACGGTTACCACACAATACAAATATTAAAGCCAAAAAATATGTATCAATGCAACTAAAGGCTTCCTTCCGCTGGAAAAAAAATAGTACCTGACTGTGGAAAGCAACAGAAGTTACATTATAACACCATTAGATGGCGGCAAAGATTGTCTTTATGGGCGAGTCAGTCAGTCACAAAAACTTTTGTATTGAACCTTGTTGTGAACATGGAACAAGACGCAAATGCTTTGACTAACGCTGTCATTGTCAGCAGGGCATGGGAAAACCCATTAAATGTTAAAAGGACAAGATCGCAGCGGACATTCAAATGGATTTTTTATTATGAACATAGGACTGACCTGAAGAAAAATGCTAAATCTGAATACAGGTAATACACTCGGCCACTCAATATCTCTCTCACAATACTCTTCTGCATAATGCAGTAAGCTTCAGTGAACAAAATCGATAGAAAGCAAACATTTGTTTACGTTGCTAAGACAGACGCAGCAACATACACACTCAGTGGCGCATCGATATTTATGTAATGCGGTCAGCTGTATGTTTTCGGGAATCAGAATCAAGGGCCAGAACTATCTATTTTATAAGGTGCTTTAAATACTGAATAATTAGTTTTTAAAACAGAGCTGTTGTATGTTATGAATTAAAGTAATGTATTGTGGTACAGACTTGAGGGATTGTGTGCAGGCTCTCCAGGCCTCCAACTCTACAGACAACTGCTCTATCTGCAGTGGTACAGCCACATCTCTTCTTTTCAGCAGCTGACTGATGGAGGGAAATAGAGAGAGAGAGAGACATTAATTGTGATCACCAATAACTGAATTACTTGATATAAATCACACAGTTAACATACCTTGTGTATTCATACAGTGCAGGCACTATACTTGAATACTGTCTCCCAATGGATAATAGTGCACCAATATACCCACAAAGAATAAGCAACTCATTGCGGTCTCTAGCCAAAGACAGAAAGAGAGGAAGATAATGAGATGACCATATAATGCAAGCCACAATAAATTACATCACTGACAGGTGTTTTTGAGGGAAGGTCATTGACTTACTCACTACACTTTGGGAGAATAAGACGGTCTGTTCTGATGTAGCTCAGCAGGTCTAGGATGTGGTACACAGAGTCCACCGCCCAGTCAGGAGAGCTCAGCTGCTCTATGAGGGGAGAGAGAGATTCAGTAATAAATTATTGGTCAAATTAAGACATTTAAAGGGGTCCTATTATGCTTTTTTGCATTTTCAACTGTCTTTAGTGTGTAATGTTGCTGTTTGAGCATGAAAAAGGTCTGTAAAGTTACAAAGCACAAAGTCCACTGCAAAAGGAGTTATCAGTAAGCATTGTTTCTGAACTCTCAGATATGCCTCAATTGTAGTCTTTTTTTGTAGTGTTTTCTTCCAGGAATGTACACGCCACAATTTCCCTCATTTAAATAATTCCTGCCCAAGGCATATGCAGAATAAAGTGGCGAGGCCTGGTTAAGTTGCGTTAGTAGTGTGTTATGGCAAGGGGCGTGACATTTCTGAAACTGGAAGCGGTTGACCAATCACAACACACTGGTCCAGCTGACCAATCAGAGCACATTGCACTTTTCAGAAGGATCAGTATTTCAATCACGAAAAGACATTAATAAAACAGCTTGTAAAAAATGTCACGTAACGTGTTACATTTACTTCAGGAAAGATATTCAGTTTCATAAACTCATTAGTAAGCAAGAGAACATAACTCTAGAGAGGAACATTTTGATAAATATTTGGACTATATACTATAAATATATATATATATTTTACTTGTTAGTGATGTCTCATTTATTGTATATATGAATAAATCTTTCTTGAAAACAAGTTATGACAGCCACAATTTAAATGTTTATATTTCAGCAGCGAAATGGAGTAGGAATATAATTATATAATTGAAATGTTGATGGGGAGAAAGTCACTAAACATTGGACTCTTATCTCTGGCCATGGAGTTTGTTTTACCTGGTTCATCTACATCCGTGGAGCATGTGTTCTCGTTAATGAATGCATCATGGACAGCCGAAAAAACTCAGTGTAACAGCAATGAAGGCAATGCTGTTTGTTTTTTGTAAGACTACATCAGTTTCTTGTATAAAGTAGTGTCCAAAAGTGATGTCTAGAGAGGATATTTGTCAGTATTTGCTTTTAATAACCCTACGAGATCAAAATATATTATGAAGAAAAAAACACACAGTACTCATTAAGTTTTGCACATGTGGAGTGCATAATTGCTTTTGGTATGACACATTGTCATGTTTCATTGAATTATTACAAATGAAACAACTAAGCATATACATTAGTTTTACACTCCAAGCACAACTATATTCTTACAAAATCCTCTAGCTAACATTATTGTCATGTGAAGATATGTGTGCGCCGTGGGGGTGAGGGTGCCTGTTCGTCCCATAATCCACTCTGAGAAATCTTGTCACCCTAATATACAGTCACTACTATACTTTAAAACAAATTGTATACACTCACTCACTGAAATGGAATTAACTTTACAGAAGAAAACACTAATTACTTTAATGATAACTTGATACATAACACACTTTTACAACAAAATATAATCAAAATTTCAGCTAAAGCAAAAGTTAATTCTAAAAAGCAAATATTTATCATCACAAGTCCCCATTCTTTGGCAAAAACACACATTTTTCAAGTGCATCATTAGTGATAATCAATCTTTAAACATTTGCCTGACAAAATGGAAGTATGCAGTAGGCCTGTGCTATATATGCACAGTCTGCAGAATATGGGTACGCTGGAAATAGCACTGCTTTGAGACACAATCTGAGTCTCTCAGAAACTCACCTTTGACACATGTTATCCCGATGGGAAGAGCCTTTTCTGGTTCTGGGCTCAGGAGGTAATACTTTACTGCTTGGAAGATTTCTCCCTCAGCATGTGCATTCTCAGCAAGTTCTTTACATTCTTCTAAAGACGGTAGACCACACTGGAAAAAAAAAAGGATAAATTATTATACTTAGAAAAAAAAAATTCTGCCTGTGCAGAAAAATACCATGTTCATGTCAAATAATACACACTATATGTTGTTGTTTGGTTCTTTACACTCAATGTCTGAGCTATTTTTAATTTGATTGTTGAATGTTTAGCAAATGGCCACAATTCCTTCTTGAGCTAACATCTAAATCGATTTGAGACTAATGTGAAGCATTGAGACGTATGAATGAGGTAGTCACCTTTTCGTGCAGGTCGTTGATTTCGGCTGAGCTGCCAGGGTAGAAGGCACACAGTTTGGCTAACAAGATCTCGTTATCAGGGATCATCTGAAGTAATCTGGCTGCAAGATCCCTGGGGAGTAGAAAATCCAATACAGCATGAGTAAAGTAATAGGAAAAGTGGACAAATATGTGATTTGTTCTGTGGAAAACAAAAAGTGAGTTTTTTTATATTTAAGCAACAAAATCATGAGTCAAAAATATTGTAACAGTAGTCTACATGACTTGTGCTCTATATTCCAAGTCTTCTGAATATATATATATATTTGAAAGAAATTAATATTTTTATTCAGCAAGGGTGTTTTAAATGCAAATATCAAACAGTATCTTAACAGTAAAAACTTTTACATTGTTACAAAGAATATTTTAAATAAATGCTTTTGAACAGCATCAAAGAATTCTGTGTCAAATGTATCTTGGTTTCCACAAAAATATTAAGCAGTGCAACTGTGTTCAACTGTGATAAAAATAATAGTTACTTGAGCACTAAATCAGCATATTAGAATAATTTCTGAATGATCATGTGACATTGAAGACTCCTGAAAATTCAGCTTTGCAGTTTTGCCATTACAAAAATACATTTTGCATCCCTTTTGATGCTTGACGGTCCTTTTTCACTTTTTTTTCATGCACATTTTTTACATGGAAAATCGTGAGCAGAATATTCTTCAGAAAAATTCACCTTTTGCATTCCATAGAAAAAAAAAAGTCAAACAAATGAAACAAATCAGGGTGAGTAAATGATGACAAGTTTAATTTCTGTGAGAACTATCCCTTTAAAGTGGTACCTAAGAATACTGTATGTCAATAATCACCTTAGTTATATTAAAATGGGTAGTTAAAGATGACTGAATGGATTACAGTAATGTCAATGGATGAAATCCCGAGGGGGGCTTGCAGTTATGATATATAGTTTTAAGAAAGAAAAAGGGAGGCAGAGAAAATACCTGTATGCCACAGATGGAAAGCTAGAGAGAAATGGAAATGAAAAATGAAACAGGTGTGCAGTAAGGATGACTATCAGGATCATGTCAACACTTCTGTGCATGACTGATGATAAGAGATGGGTTGCATTTAGAGGAAAGTGTGCAAACTATTTAAGAGGAAATGTGATTCAGTGTAACATATTTGGTCATACAGTAATGAACAAAAACCAGGTTCCCCTTCGCAGACTTGACTTTAAGAAAAGAAAAAATACAAAGATGCATTGATCAGTTTTATACTTACCAGGTGGCAGTGGTCATGTATTTCCTGGCCAAGAGCTCCAGAACATAGTGGGTGGCTTTACTGGCTGATTCTCCCAGGACTGTGCCCACACACACTGCCAGCTCCAGCTCATTGCCTCTGATCAGAGATGCCATAGCCAACTGACACAAAAAACCCTTATAAAAAACCCTTATCTAAACACTCATATAACATCATATAACACTGGCCTAACATTTAACGATGGCCATTAAGATTCCTTTCATAAAGACAATAGAAACTGAAATTTATATTTTAATTTATACTGTCTTACATTTGCAGCACCATTCAAAAGTTTTTTTTTTACATGGTTACAAAGAAAAACTATTTTAAATAAGTGCTTTTCTTCTGAACTTTCTATTCATCAAAGAATCCTGGAAAAAATGTATCACTGTTTTGCACAAAAAATATTGAGCAGCGAATCAGCAATCAGCGAATGATTTCTTAAATCATATTAATATTTCACAATATAACTGACCACAAAAAGCAGTGTAACTGTTTTGAAAATAATGATTTATCTTATATTGTCCTAGATTAGGCTTTATCATGTTCTTTAATTGTCTAAACATTGACATGATATTTTTAGAGATTTTAAATGTTGCTATTGGTGAGCTTACTTCTGTGTTGTCTACAGCTAGATGACAGCAAGCTGCCAACACAGCACGGCCATCTTGGAAATACCACTCTGCCAGCTCTTTACACACTCTGTGCAACATCCTAGACAAAGGAGGGGAGAGTGGGTAAGAAAAAGAGAGGTGAAACATTTGATTGCAACCTAAACTAAGTCTAACTTACCCGCAGTATTTTTCTATGTTGTCATTGTCTGAGTTTGTGGCATGGTTTATCGATGTGATCTGAGGGCCATGGATATTACCCTCACAAGCACCCTGATGAAACAAAGTACATTCTCATTTATAATATAGAGCCATTTATCATGACACTCAACACAGAGGTTCACAGTCTTACAACAACTCTAAATGGGTAAAAAGAAAACAGTGCCCTGTACCTGAGCCACCAGCACAGCTTCTTTCAGCTGACCTCTAGAGGTGAAGAAATTCACCAGCTTTTTCACCTCACCAGTGGCGATGCAGTATGGGATGACATCATCATTGCCTTCTTGCATGAGCTGGTCTGCTCTCCTGCATGAAGCAGTTAATGAATGGTGATTCACCCACAATAACTGATTAAAAAAAATCCAGGAGTGTATGAGATACCTTTGCATGAGCTTTTTCCAGTATTTCATGGAGACACCAGGGGCCACAGAAAGAGCCTTCTCCCACTAAAAACATAAAAACAAAACAAAACAACATAAACATACAAAATCATAATTTCTTAAAGAAAAAAACCTTCCATTTTCTCATATATTATTATTCTTTTCTAAAGAAATTAATACTTTTATTCAGCAAGGGTGCATTAAATTGTTCAAAAGAGCCACAATAAAAGGTCTCCATTTCAAATGCATCCTGTTCTTTTAAACTTTCTATTCATCAAAGAATCCTGAAAATATTGTATCACTATTTCTTAACTATTAAGCATCACAACTGTTTTTGATCATAATAATAAATGTTTTTTGAGCACAAAATCAGCATATTAGAATGATTTCTAAAGAATCATGTGACACCGAAGACTGGACTGGCTGTGTTCAAGAACTGTGTTCTTGCAGAATAAAAGTATTAATTGCTTTCACAAAAAAACAAAACAAAAAAAAAACTGACTCAGCTTATTAGAATTCAGCTTATTTTAAATATATATAGTATTTCACAATGTCATTGATTTTACTATATTTTTTATCAAATAAATGCAGCTGTTGTTAGCATAAGAGTCTTGTTTCAAAAACCATTAAAAGTTCTTACCACACTTTTTAACATCAGTGTATCAATAAGAAATGATTAGAGCTGTCAATTTACCATGTTACTTTAGTGTGATTCATTATAAAAAACTGAAATAAATAAACACAACTAATCAACAATTAAACCCCAACCTATCAGAATACTTATATGTACGGTGGCTCAGTAATGCACAACACAACGAAATTAAAAAAGCAAACATAAGTTCACAACACAACGAAATCAAGCCACAACACAACGGAATAAAGCCACAACACAACGAAATCAAGCCACAACACAACGGAATTAAGCAACAACACAACGGAATCGAGCCAAACACAACGGAATTAAGCCACAACACAACGGAATCGAGCCACAACACAACGGAATTAAGCCACAACACAACGGAATCAAGCCACAACACAACGAAATCAAGCCACAACACAACGGAATTAAGCCACAACACAACGGAATCGAGCCAAACACAACGGAATTAAGCCACAACACAACGGAATCGAGCCACAACACAACGGAATTAAGCCACAACACAACGGAATCNTAAACATACAAAATCATAATTTCTTAAAGAAAAAAACCTTCCATTTTCTCATATATTATTATTCTTTTCTAAAGAAATTAATACTTTTATTCAGCAAGGGTGCATTAAATTGTTCAAAAGAGCCACAATAAAAGGTCTCCATTTCAAATGCATCCTGTTCTTTTAAACTTTCTATTCATCAAAGAATCCTGAAAATATTGTATCACTATTTCTTAACTATTAAGCATCACAACTGTTTTTGATCATAATAATAAATGTTTTTTGAGCACAAAATCAGCATATTAGAATGATTTCTAAAGAATCATGTGACACCGAAGACTGGACTGGCTGTGTTCAAGAACTGTGTTCTTGCAGAATAAAAGTATTAATTGCTTTCACAAAAAAACAAAACAAAAAAAAAACTGACTCAGCTTATTAGAATTCAGCTTATTTTAAATATTAATAGTATTTCACAATGTCATTGATTTTACTATATTTTTTATCAAATAAATGCAGCTGTTGTTAGCATAAGAGTCTTGTTTCAAAACCATTAAAAGTTCTTACCACACTTTTTAACATCAGTGTATCAATAAGAAATGATTAGAGCTGTCAATTTACCATGTTACTTTAGTGTGATTCATTATAAAAAACTGAAATAAATAAACACAACTAATCAACAATTAAACCCCAACCTATCAGAATACTTATATGTACGGTGGCCCAGTAATGCACAACACAACGAAATTAAAAAAGCAAACATAAGTTCACAACACAACGAAATCGAGCCACAACACAACGGAATAAAGCCACAACACAACGAAATCAAGCCACAACACAACGGAATTAAGCCACAACACAACGGAATCGAGCCACAACACAACGGAATCGAGCCACAACACAACGGAATCGAGCCACAACACAACGGAATCGAGCCACAACACAACGGAATTAAGCCACAACACAACGGAATCGAGCCACAACACAACGAAATCAAGCCACAACATAACGGAATAAAGCCACAACACAACGGAAATGCTCCCGACCACTATAGGGGGCTCTCAGAGCTCGGTAAAGTTAGTTTTCCTTGCCACTGTTCTGTAGAGTACCACGATTAGTTTTATCAGTATGTAACCACCGTATATCGACATGAAATATTAATTCAAAATCACCTACGTGCAAAATAGCTTCATATTTATACCTGTGAATGATTTGACGCGCTACCACGGCACATGATGACGGGAACGTCTGCCAATTCCACCAAGTGGTTAAAACGTATAATTTGTATTCATTAAAATTACTTTTAACATTTAAAAACAGACATATTCAAATTCCAAAGCTTGTCAGTCTTACCAACAGGAACTAACAAGCTTTGGAATTTGAACATGTCTGTTTTTAAATGTTAAACAAAGTCATTGTAATGAATACAAATTATAAGTTTTAACCACTTGGTGGAATTGGCTGACGTTCCCTTCATCATGCGCCGTGGTAGCGCGTCAAATCATTCACAGGTATAAATATGAAGCTATTGTGCACGTAGTTGATTTTTAATTAATATTTCATATCGATATACAATGTTTACATAAAACTAATCATGGTATTGATATCTTTGTAAGACTGTCGACTTTATAGAACAGTGGCAAGGAATACTAATATTACCGAGCTCTGAGAGCCCCCTAGTGGTCGGGAGCATTTCCGTTGTGTTGTGGCTTGATTTCGTTGTGCTGTGGCTTTATTCCGTTGTGTTGTGGCTTGTTTCCATTGTATTGTGGCTTTATTTCGTTGTGTTGTGGCTTTATTTCGTTGTGTTGTGGCTTGTTTCCATTGTGTTGTGGCTTTATTCCGTTGTGTTGTGGCTTTATTCCGTTGTGTTGTGGCTTGTTTCCGTTGTGTTGTGGCTTGTTTCCGTTGTATTGTGGCTTTATTTCGTTGTGTTGTGGCTTGTTTCCGTTGTATTGTGGCTTTATTTCGTTGTGTTGTGGCTTTATTTTGTTGTGTTGTGGCTTGTTTCGGTTGTGTTGTGGCTTTATTTCGTTGTGTTGTGGCTTTATTTCGTTGTGTTGTGGCTTGTTTCCGTTGTGTTGTGGCTTTATTCCGTTGTGTTGTGGCTTTATTCCGTTGTGTTTTGGCTTGATTTCGTTGTGTTGTGAACTTATGTTTGCTTTTTTTATTTCGTTGTGTTGTGCACTACTGGGCCACCGTAGATATGTGATTAACCAGATTACTTAATCAGCATATAATGTAATTGACTTATTATTATAAAAACAATATCAAAAATATTGACAATCCAAGAAATTATATATATAGACATTACAGTAGATATATATATATATAGCTTTTAGACTTTACCTCTCCCAGTTCCACCATAAGCTCACAGTATCTCTGGATTTGACCCAGTCTGATATGAATTTCTGCTGCATTCTTGAGCCTTTCCTCTTTACTAGGTGCTCCAATCCCACCCCCAAACTTTGACATCTTTACTATGGTCAGCTCTTGTGCTTCAGACTACAGGGAAGGGACACATAGTAAAATAATTACAAAAAGTAGATAAATAGTAAAATAATTACAATAGATAAAAACTACAGTAGAACTATTGAAAACATGATATGCACCAGAAGCTTGCAGCACTTATTTGGCACTTCAGTTGTTGCACTATTAGAATGTTACATCACAGTTTATATACTCACGGTTTTGAAGCGGACCAGGTGTTTCATATGCATGATGCCCTGCCCATAGTTCTGAGGAAGAAGACTATCATCCTGCCCGTTGATTACAGCAACCAGATCCCACAGGTTATGACTCCCTCCTGGTGGCTACAAAGAGAGAGCACATACCCCTTATTTAGACTTCTAAATAAACTCCTGTGAGAGTTCTGTGTTGAGATTTACTCACTGAGAAACACTCAGAGAACCATCTGAGCTTCTTCATGCGCACATCACTAGAGAGTTTATCCAGCTCCTGTTTGATATCTCTGGAAACTTTTCCACACAGGAGGGGAGGGGCTCCAGGAACCATAGCGCGATCTGCACTCAAAAAATAAATGTGGTTTAATGTCTTTACAAAACCAATTCATGCAGACAGTATGTAATATGTGCATGTGTTTTAACCTGTGTTGCCAATGATGTCATCCCAACTGTGGTCAGTAAGGATGTTGACCGCTAAGGGAGCAATTAGAGGAGTAAGTGACCAAAGTCTGACCGTAGAATCTCTGGAGCAGGAAGCCATGGTGAATGGACGGCTGGGGTGACATGTCAAACCTGGGGGATTTCATATGGTTGACAAGACTGCATAAATAATGTATTATTACCTTGGAATGACACAAAATGATGTCCCTACTACTGTATGTATAAATTCTACTAAAAGACAGTCCTTGGACAAAGATAAGTGTTCTCATTACATATTTAGGTCTCTTAACTATGTAATGTTCTGCTTTTCCTGCCTTCATTTACAAAACTTGAATCAATTAACTGTTTCTAGCAATCACAATGTATAAAATGCATCAATTAAATAAGCCATTCCTTGGAAAAATTAGTCCGCAGCGCATAAAGGATTATAGCATAATTTTGTCTGCAGCATATATATATTTAATACACTACCATAGACATCAGCTCCATGGTCATATACGGTGTCTAGACAAGTGCCATCTCTGGTGTCCCAGACACGGATGGTGTAGTCCCAGCTTCCTGAGGTCAAAAGGTACGGCACCTCTGTGTTCCACATGAGACCCCGAACTGGAGCAGTGTGGCCACTCAGCACGTTAATGCAAGCATCTTGGGTATAATCCCAGATACGGACAGTCCTGGTCAACATACACACAGATACACATCCGTTTATGAAGTTAAAGGTGCAATCAGTTATATTTATGTTGTTTTGGACACTGACACGTACAGATAAATTAATGCACAAATTATTATTAGTGCCATTGTAGAAATGCCCTATTCACTGTCAGCCATGATTTGTGAGTGAAAGTTTCTAAGAACAAGATTATATAAATTGGATGATTTGCTGATCATGTGATCTCAATATAAAGGCTCCCTTGAGGTGGGTTTATAGGCTAATTATATGAGTATAATTTATTGCACCTTTAAATTAAATAGTGAGATTTTTTTTTATTAGTACTAATGTTTAGTTTACAATAAGGATAAAAATATTAAAAAAATTTTTTTACTTTCCTTCAAAAAACTGTAAATAAAAGCTGTGATGATTTTGTAATGATTCAATGATTATTTTAGTTTATACTATTTTTATTATAATTTTAATTAATTATACTATTCATTTTCAGAGCAAGTTAAATTTGAGAATGATCATTTTTAATACTATTGAAACCATGTAGACTACTGTTTGGAGTTAGATTTTTCAAATGTTTGAAATGAAAGACAGTTTAAAAAAAAAGAATATAAAGTTCAAAAGAAAAGAATAGAAAATTCAAAAGAACATAATTTCATTTCATAATTTCATTAATTCATATGACAAATACATATTTTTTGTAATAATGTAAAAAAAAAGAAAAAACTTACTGGCCCCAAACAAAACAGTAGTGTATATTAGAAGTGTAAATGGAGATTTTAACTGAATGATTACCCATCATCTGAGCCACTGCACAGTATGCCCTCTCTGAGAGGTGACCAGCGCACATGGAATACTTTGGCCGTGTGACCAGTAAAGACTTTTAGTGGCTGGTCAGAACTGGTGGCCAAGTAATAGACTCGAACATTCTTGTCTTCACAGCCTGTGGCAATCATATCTCTGAATGAGTGAGAGAGAGAGAGAGAGAGAGAGAGAGAGAGAGAGAGAGAGAGAGAAAGAGGCACAATGTATTATAATTGTGGTGACAAGAGAAAATAATACTGGTAAAAAGATTCTGTCGTCTGTTTGTGTATCTTGATTAGACTGATCACATACTTGTTATTTTGACTCCAGTCACAGCCAAACACTGCTGCTGGATGTTTGTATTTGTGCAACACTTTGCCGTCAATGGTTCGAATTATGCTGAAATCACAAAAAAATTTAAGAATGTCATGTCTATGAGGATAATATGGCTTCATTATATGGATGGCCTAAGTCTTGTGGGAATGTTAGCCAAAATCGAAATGGACTTACCAAAATCCATCTCCACTGCATGTGGCAATTCTTTTGGAATCCTTATGACTCCAAGCAACACAAAAAATACCATTCTTCCCATGCTGCAACACAATTCCAGTAAAAAATAAAGACTCACAATGATTACGATTGTGCAATCAAAACTAAAATAACAATGGCAATTTAAATTTCATAAATTAGGGTTATTAATTCTAAATAATTATTATCCTTGGAAATTTTTTTCAATGCTTGCCTCATTAAATCTTGTGATCATTTTCCCCTTTTTAACATCCCAAATAAAGGCGCCATTTCTTGACGTAGCACCTGCTATGCAGTTCAAGTCTCCTTTGGGTTATGGTAAAAAAGAGAAATGAAGAAAAGAGTTTCACAAATAGCCACAAAAACAAAACCTGTCTAAAACTGCAGTGGTAATATGGACTGTATTAATATTGTGTATCGTTCTTACCAGGGGCCCAGGACAGAGAGTAAACCACTCCCTCATTGCCCGGAGATGTGTACACAGCAGTTAAGGTGTTTATATCCCAGACTTTTATCGTCCCATCAAATGAAGCTGTAGCTAGAATGTTTGGGTCATCTGGCTTGAATTTGCAGTCAAAGATAGTTTCCACATGACCCTGTGACAAAAAGAATGTCACAAAGTCATACATGTTTGTATTATAATAATATAATCAATATGATGGCAAAACTAAACTCTTAAAAATGATCTACGTTAATTGAAATTAAGCCGCAAAAAAAATATAAGGTTACACTTTATTTCGATAGCCCACTTTAGACATTCTACTTACTATAAGTAACTTTGCAACTACATGTCAACAAACTCTCAGAGTATTAGTAGACTGTTAGGTTAGGGTTCTCACCTTATGTCTCACACGGGACGAAGATGATTAAGCAAGTAATAAGTTAGGTTAGGGTTAGGGTTAGTAGAATAAGATGACATGCACTTGCAAAGTTACTAATAGTCAGTGTTAAGCCCGGGGTACTCTAAGCCGATGGTCGGCCATCGGGCAATTTCATCTCATTTGAACAGTGGATTATTTTAATAATAACAAAGGGTTGACAATGCCAGTGACAGCTTAGCAGACATACTTGAAAAAGCTACACAAACCCTTCAATTATGAGCAAGACTGGTGTAAACAATGGTAAAAGCAAACACTGCTTGCTTTGTATACCCACACAGTTCCCTATCAATCAGTGACGTTCAACGTTACGTCAGAAATGACTGGCGCAATGGGATTTCGCCTGAGAGTGTTGGTGTGACGGCGTATCAGCGGTGGTCACGATCTAAGAGAGTATTGCACAGCTAAGTGCAGTGACTGCACCCCTGGACACTTCAACATTAAAAGAGCAGTATTTCAGTAAAAGAGACGTTGCGTCTTTTTCAAGATGTCATTCCACCCGTGTGTTTCTGGATGTGAAGCACTGCAGAGGACCACTTCGGTGAATACTCAGGGTGATTGTGGGAGCTCTCCCACCGGACCAGTCCCAGTGGGCCTCCCATTCCTCCACTGCATGTGAGATCACTTCAGCACTGGCTACATGGCTGTTACCCAAGATGGGCATGGCACCGTGGCACACATCGGGTGATAATCACACCGTTCTGTCGCTGTAATTTCAGCCTGTGGTCAGACCTTGCCTTTCTATGGACTGGAGTTCCCCTACAACAAGTGTCCAGGCATGTTGTTGTCACAACAGATGCCTCCAAAATGGGCTGGGGTGCTGTATGCAAAGGACACACAGCCTCTGGCTCCTGGACAGGGCCTTGACAGCAGTGGCATATCAATTGCCTCGAGTCGCTAGCAGTACCGCTGGCCCTGCGCCAGTTCTGACCATTGCTGCAGGTCTTGATGGTTGTGTCTTACTGGCTCACCCAGACCTGGTTCTCAGATCTGATACTCCTCGTGACAGCCACTTCCTGGCGGATTCCCCTGAGGAAGGATCTACTTTCTCAGGGACAGGCACCCTATGGCAGCCTCGTCCAGACCTCTGGAACCTCCATGTGTGGTCTCTGGCAGGACGTCAAGGACTTAAATGGCCTACCACCGGCGGTGGTAGACACTATCACTCAAGCTAGAGCCCCCTCTACTAGGCGCACTTAGGCTTTGAAGTGGAATGTGTTTACTGAGTGGTGGTCTTCCGAGAAGACCCCTGTAAATGCACAATCAGCGCTGTGCTTTCTTTCCTGCAATCAGGGTAGGAGCAAAGGCTGTCTCCCTCCACCCTAAAAGTTATGGATGCATCACGATGCAGTAGATGGTAAGTCTGTGGGAAAACACAACCTGGTCATCAGGTTCCTTAGAGGCACGAGGAGACTGAATCCTCCTCGACCACGCCTCATCCCCTCTTGAGACCTCTCTGTGGTTTTAACAGTCCTACAGAAAGTGCACTTTGCATTTTGCAAGCCAGCAGAGGGCACTCTTACCACTGACACTACAAACATCATGGATTCAGTTTCCCACAATGCTTTGTCTGTCATCTGTGTAATCATGTGCAGCTGTTTCCCAATACCCCATTATCCTTGTGTCTCTCTCCCTATATAACCCTGTTCTGTTGTTTATATCTTCGTGAAGTCTTGTCTCGTGGTTCACAGCATTACTGAGCGTTTTCCCTGTTTCTATGTTCCTGGTCTTTGATATCTGCCTGTATCCTGGTTCTCCCGTTCCATGGTGCACCATGCACCAAGCACCAAGTTCCAGTGGCCACGGAACTTCGCCTGCACCGATCACCAGCATGTCCTGTTTTAATGATCGCTAGCCCTACGGTATATGTACACCTTCCTGCCCTGTGGTTCCTACACCAGAGCCATTTCACAACATGGCTGCCATACCAGAACCTCCAGCCAACATGGCCACCACACCAGAGCCTCCAGCCATCACGGATGCTACGCTACAGTCTCCAGCCATTATGGGTGCCACCAGAGTCTTCAGCCATCATGGATGCCACATCAGTTTTCCCGGTTGTCATGAATGCCAAACATGAAGCCATTAGGGTGAGCCCTAGGCGTTTGGGACTGTCATCTAGCTTGGAGGACACACCAATGACATCAGTGTGAGCAGCTGGCATCTCTGCAGTAGTGTCAAGCCTGGGGGTCTCAGAGGTGGTTCCGCTGCCGACTTCACTCTACATTACAGTGATGGCCATTGTGTTTGGGCCACATATTGATCTTCAGCCTGTAAACCAGCTCCAGCCCATGAGTCCGCTCCAACCCATGAGTCCGCTCTAGAGTCCATTCTCGTCCTGAGATTTACCCTGAGATTTCTTGTTTACCCTGATGTTACTGCAGAGGTCGTATCTGAAAGTTCTGTCTGCCTCAATGTGACCACAGAGGTCATATCTGAAAATCCTGTCTGCCTCTACGCGACCAAAGAGGTCGCATTTGAACTCTCTGCCTACCTCAATACAACCACAGAGGTTGTACACAAACTTCTTGGCAACCTGAAAAAATTGCAGTTATGCCCATGGAGGACACCCTGAAGCCACCTGCCTGTTTTGACAAGGCTCCTGTGGCCAATGCTAAACTCTCTGTGCTTTGTGTTTCAGTTTTGGCTGATCAACTGTCTCTAATCCTACCAGATCAACCGTGGGTGTCTTCAGCTCCACCTTGGTGTCCCTTAGCAATGCCTTGGTGGACTTCAGCCCCATCTGCCGGGGGGGTCTTCAGACTTGCCTACACTGTGGTTGTAGTCTGCTTACGCGTGGGGGTCTTCATACTCGTCTACACTGTGGTGGTCGTCTGCTCCATTGTGGGGGTCTTCAGACTCACCTGCACTGTGGTGTTCGTCTGCTCCGCCGTGGGGTCTCAAGCTTCGCTGAGGGGGCTACCTGCCCAGCCTGCACCACCCTGGCTACCTGCCTGGTCAGCAGAACTCTAGTCATCTGCCCAGTCTGCACCATCCTGACCTTCTGACCAACCTGCATCACCCAGGTCCTCTACCCAATCTGATTTGCCTTGTATTCCTGTTCTGCATGTGTCTTCAGGCCCTTTCCCTATGCATGGACCTGGCCCAACTTCCCGCCCCCAGATCCGCCTCCGATTCACCTCCCACCTGTTTGTGAGCATCTGGGCACTCTTACCACTGACACTACACACATCATGGACTCAGTTTCCCACAATGCTTTGTCTATCATCTGTGTAATCATGTGCAGCTGTTTCCCATTACCTCATTCTCCCTGTGTCTCTCTCCCTATATAACCCTATTCTGTTGTTTGCAGGCTTGGGAGGGTTACTTTAAAAATGTATTCCATTACAGTTACAAATTACTTCATAAAAAAAGTATTCAGTAACGTAATCCAAGTACCACAATATGAAAGTAATGTAATCTGATTACTCTTGGATTACTTCAAGGTCATATATATAAGTAAAGTTGATTAAAACTAAACAATCATGTCTCATTTCCACAACTTGGGAACACACAGCCCTGAATGTAAAGGGCTATTCAGACATCTAGTGGCTACAGTATGGTATTACAGATTATTTTTTAGGCCTTTGATAAAGAAAGTGTTTTTGTGGCTGGAAGGCAGAGTATGCACTGAACAATCATGTTGTTTGCATTTTCTTCTTTGAAAACAAAATAGCAGCGAAATTTCCATGAATTGAAAGCGTTTTTCCCCGCGGTCAGCATCGTTTCAACTAGCAGCAGTGATTCAATCTGCTTCTGAGGAGATTGTAGACGGGTGTTATTTGCGCATGCGCCAGCGGGTGGCTCACGTGAGTCATCACTGGGAATAGAACCAGGAAATACCGTATAATCAAGCAGCGCTTAATATGGTGTTATTATGGCAAAATAATGATTTATTTAGTTTTAAATGAAACAACTGTAATCTTGATCCTATCCCCCCTTTTTTCAAAATGTAACTGTAATCCGATTACTACGTTTTTTTGACGTAACTGTAACGAATTACAGTTACTGGATTTTTGTATCCTGATGACGTAACGCCATTGCGTGTATTCCGTTACTCCCCAACCCTGGTTGTTTGTCACAAAGTCTTGTCTCATGGTTCACAGCATTACTGAGCGTTTACCCTGTTTCTATGTTCCTGGTCTTTAATATCTGCCCGTATCCTGGTTTTCCTGTTCCCGTCTTGCCCTCTGGGCTTGTTTGTTTGTTTGGACTGATTTATTGTGCTCTGAACTTCTACCTGTTTAATGGACTATGACTTTGGATAAACTGCGTTTGGATCTTCAATTGTTGTGCTCAGTGCTGTCCAAATCATAACAGCTGCAATAGCTGGGTGAGAATGAAATACAGTAAAACAAATCTGGTAATGTTTGTGGCTAAAAGGTTGGGCAGACACAGGATGCTTAATCAGTGGTGAAAGGAAGTAGTTCTGCATATGTCCTGAGATAACCATAATGTATTAAAGCTATAAACAAAATAATGTAGTTCAGACTGTTGAACTATTGAAAATGAATGCAGGTCCACTTCAGAAAATTAGACACCCGAGGTCTGCATATTTTGCTTTGTGTTGTGGGCGCGTTGTCACCTCAGGTGTGCATTAATTTATGATAATTCAGTGGCCTGTTGTCAATTATTCCTTACTTAACCATGGGGTGAAAAGGTTATGTTTCATTTTTTGTCATTAACAACAATCAAGGGAACTAAAAGAGCTGTTTATCTAAGAAAACAACATGAACTCTTGTTGAATTGATCAGCAATAGGACAGAAGGGCACAAGCAAAAACAGGATGACTAATATTAATGCATAATTTTGAGCCATTGGTGCTTACTTGAATGCATCCACTGTTTATTAATAATATAACCTAAAACGAACTTTTTAAAAAAATTCCTGTTTAGATATGAAATATAAAAAGTGTAATAATCATTTCAGTGTTTTTTAAATGTATGTCAGCCCACAGCTAACAACATGCCAGTTTTCCTACCAGATCCCGCAGGAAGTCCCACTTTTTGGCACCCATGTCATACAGTCCGACACCCCCATCCATGAAACAGCAGACAGCATGGCCGGGTGGGAGAGAGAAGGCCTGGTTCTGTGAAAGAGTAGGTGGAGGCACAGCCTCACTAGTGGAGGAGGTGTAGTGATTCTTGGAAGGGGAATTTGAGCTAAATGCTAAGAGAGAGATAACACCAAAATCAAGTCATTGTGATGGAGTACACAAACTCAGACACATAAATATAAGTGCTAAATGGTAAACACAAAAACACATACATTTCTTTGCAGGCGGAGAATTTAAAACATGAAGTGCATGGAAGCCGGTTTTCTTCAGTTTAAAGTTATCCAGAGGTGTCGCTCTTGATACGTTCCATATTCTTAGCACGCCAACTTGAGAATCTTGAGAATTCAATATAATAGTATAACAATTTTTAGTTATGCGAATATGCACAAAATATGACTGAGCATTCCATTTCAATCTACACCCCAGCTGTCTTAGGTTAAAATGTAAATGTAATTAATAATTAAATGATAGTTCTAAAATCAGATCAAAGCTGGCCTGTTAAGCTAAAAACTAGCATTTCACACTGGCGCTTCTGTGTGTGTTTATCTTACCCCCTGTGATAAACATGCCAGGGGCGCTGGGCACCCATGCCAGACACTGCACAGAGGCAGCAGCACTGGGGAAACTAAAGGTAGTGATGCAGGATAAAGACTCAGAGTCCAGCAGTCGGATGCCATTGTGCATGTTGGCCACCAGTAGGTAGTCTGTGCTGAGAGGGTCCCACTCTAGAGCTGTGACGGGGTCCTCCTCATCTGTGCCTTCTAACGACTCGGGCCGCAGTACGTGCTTCTGATTCTTTGAGCCTAAAATTATGTAATTAAAATAAATGCAGGTTATTTTGCAGGTTAGTGGGATAGTTCACTCAAAAAAATTAAAATTCTGTCACCATTTTCTCACCCTCAAGTTGTTCCAAACCTGTATGAATTTCTTTCTTCTGCTGAACACAAAAGAAGATATTTTGAAGAATGTGGGTAACGAAACAGTTGATGGGCCCCATTGACTTCCATAGTATTTTTTTTTTTCTCAACCAATTATTTGGTTACCCATATTCTTCAAAATATCTTCTGTGTTCAGCAGAAGAAATAAATGCATAAAGGTCTGGAACAAGATGTTCTTAATATGAACCAACATAAGCTGTTACGGCACCTGGCTGAAAGATGGACAGACTGCCATCAGTGTGTCCAAACACCACTTTTCCCTTCTTCAGTGGATGCCAGCGGAACAGGCAGATATCCGACAGGAAACTGTGAGCCTCCTTGTGCACGGTGACTCCTGAGTCAGGCCCAGAGATGGTCCATATATACAGAGGACCCCGGTGGGATACGAACGCAACGCTGTCACCTGCATTCCAGCACCAGCTTAGAGAAGCTGGGATACCTGAGAAATATCCGTTTAGACAAGTTTAAGACCTCACATAAAACAGTCATAAACAAAAACAGTTATTAAAATGACTTAGGATTGAGTTAAAATTATTCAAAAAGGTTCAAACTTGTATTTTGAGTGGTGTCTTGAAGGACACATGCTGTCAGGTGGAATATGTGTCCTGAGGTGGTGTGTATTTCTTTGGACACTACAGTAGGTGTGTGGGTAGTGGTACCTTTGGTGTTATCTAGCCGTGCAATGGCCTTCTGCTCGGCCACGTTCCAAATGATGAGGAGGTTATCAGCACTCGCACTAGCAAACACTTCAGGGTTGTGTGGACACCACGATATAGCTGTGATTGTCTTCTTGTGTTCAGACATGATTGCTCGCAGCTTAAACTCATTGTATCTGTGATCAAGCTGAAAAGACACACTTCAATCAGTCACACTCAAAAAAAAAAAAGAAGACATTTGTAGGTTGCAAAAGTGTTAGCTCACCCAAAAATTTAAACTTGGGATATTTTTAATGAAACCGGAGAGATCTCTCTCTCTATTGAAGGTCCATTCAACCAAAACTTTGACAATTCAGAGGGTTCATAAAGACCAATCCAAATGAATTAAGCGATTTAATGAAGAAACACAATTGCTTTATACAATAAATATATTTAATTTAGGCCTTTATTCACATTTAAACACTGATCGATGTGCATACATATAACACATCTAATATGGTAAATGGAAGCATGACCATACTTGCATGATGTGCGAGAACAAACCTCAATGGTTCTTGTGCATTAAACAAGCATGTTTGAGCTTCGTTTACCATATTTGTTGTGCTCTATGTATATGCACTGATCAATGTTTATTACTCTTATTGAAACACCCAGGTTGCATTAAAAATATCTTCATTTGTGCTTCGAAGATGAGCAAATGTTTTATGAGTTTGGAACGAAATGAGGGTGAGTAAATTACGAAATTTAAAAAAAATGAACAATCCTTTTAAGTTCATTTTGTCAATAAAAAAAAGAAAGAGCAATTTACTTCATCAACAGTCTATGGTTTACCATAATTCATATTCAAACAGTTTGCACGTACTTGGTACACATATATGGCGAGCGTGGCACAATATGCAAACCTATCCCCACTGGCAGCACACACGTCTTTATTCCAAGGCTGACATCCAGCGGCCAGCAGGCCAACCTGCTTCACCTGAGACATCTTTACCTGGACAAAGAGACATTGTTGAGGTGGTGAAAAAAAAAAAAAAATGAAAAGCATGTTATTGATCTTAATGATTTATCCATGCATATATTTTATCTTCAAGTGACCTACTTCTGTTACATTGCAACTTTAACATACATCTAATTAGCATTAATCTGACTATAATATATAACTAGCATCTTACAATAAGCTAAATTTTATGAGTAAAGACTGAAAATAATAATAAAAATAATAATAATAATAATAATAATAAAATAGATTGTAACTATGTGAAATCTTCAGATCTAAAAATACCAGACCTCAATGTTCTCTCTCACTCTGTCACTTATTAACACCATTTGGGCCCATTCATGTTAAGTAAAAAAACTTTCAAATGCATGTCTCAAGACACCTGCATTCTGTTTCATTCCACGTGCACTGCGTCTAGCTCTTTTTGAACGCAAGAACGTGTCCTGTGTGAGCGACTCCTTAGGGTGACACTAGTGAAAAACAACCCTCTGTGTCATCTCCCTCTCTCTTCTTTACATTTGAAGGGATAAGGCTAAACCAGATGGCTAAAAGACTGTCACGCAGCTCCTACCTTTGGTTCATTGTGATATTTGCTGAACCAGCACAGGCTTTCCATGTCTTTTATCCTCTCGCCTTCACAGACGCAAAGCCAAACAGGGCTCCGCGTTAGCGACTACAAGAAAAAGAGCCGTTTCAATAGTCTGTGTGCGACTGTTGCCCAATGTGCGAGTGTATGTATGTGAAAAAAATGGGGGTAGAGAAAGAGAACATGCTCATTGACTGGTGCAGGCTGCTCGTGTGGGAGAGGTGGCTGGAGACAAGAATGATGGAACAGCTCCCGCCGGTAGCCAGGCAACAGCAAGATCCCTTCATTTAAACTCCCTCACTTACTCCCCTCCCTGACATACGTACAACCACACACCTCATCTCACCCTGGCACAGCCTCCTTGAAGGTGTTTGTGCTGCTCCCTTTGCCTCATGATTAACACGCTCTTCTGAATTGTCCAGCATGTACACATACACGACCTCCACACAACACATGTCACATGCACAAACTCACACAGCCTACATTGCACATACAGCAGGGTAGGGCTTGCACGATTAGAGGAAAAAATCAAATTGTGATTTTACTGATCAAAAACTGATTTACTGATTTTAAAAAACAGGTTTTCTGTGCTTGTTTGTAGGGCTACATAATTTGGCCAAAATGCTGTGATTATATATCAAAATGGAAATCAATCAATCAATCAATACTAAATAAAAATATAAAAATGACTAAATAAAAACAAAAGACATATTATAACTGTAAGTTACTGTATAAAATGACAAATGTTAATCGTAATTTCTTTATTTTCATGTGTTAAACCACGGAAAACCACAGGGAGCCCTTAAAGCTTCTCTTTTGTCGATAAGCTCCTAAACTCTGGAATAGCCTTAGTGTGGGTAACATGCTCTCTGTTTAAATCTAGATTAAAGACACATCTCTTTAGCCAAGCATTCACATATTGCTTCTCATAAACTTGTACTACAAAGTACTACAATTATATCTGATGAAATATACCAAATCCACGTGATTATTTTTTGCTAAACAGCAGCTATGCTAATTCTCTTCTCTTCTCTCTCCTTCCATGTTTTCAGACAGATATCAGATGACAGCAACTTTGGATCAACACATAAAACTTATATTATCCTAATATTGTTATATTATCCTTTTATCCTTAATATTACCCTTATATTGTAATTATACGAGCACAAGTCGGAATTGCTGACTAACACGTTTATTGTGTTAGCTTAACTGAATACATGAAAATAACTAGCCACATAACATGTACTATATTATAGCTGTATATTACTGCCATATGGACATGCACTCTAAAAAAAAATCCGTAAAAATAGGGCACAATGTACTGTTTTAATTTAACAGAATTTTCCGTATTTATTTTTTTTTACAGTGTTTTACCTGTATTTAGAATTTTCACTTCATTGAGTTGTGTTGTAGGGTTAACAGAAATGTCCATAAAATTACTGGATAATGTCCTGGTAATGAGCTGCCAGTACTTTTTCTGTTATTTTACAAATTTATTTTTACAGTGTACTTTGATACTCTAATCTCTATCTGATAACTGAATACTTCCCAAATTGGAACATTGAAACAAGCTATTTCTTTTTTGTAAAGCTGCTTTGAAACAATATGTATTGTGAAAAGCGCTATTCAAATAAATAAACTTGAATAAGCACTTCTTATTACAAGTATGCAAAGATGGTTGGTTCATGTTCCCAAATGCACGTTAAAGCGAACCAAACTCCGAGCAGATGCAGAGATGGATTTTGTGTGGAGCAGCATTTACTGTGAACCGAGCTGCCTGATGCTGCAAACACCTGCGGACAGTGCCATGCTTCACACTAAACACGCAACGCATATATTTATAAATTAAATCGCAGTCTATGCAACTTGACAATGCCACTAAGCCATATCCCAATTTGAGTTGTATTTCGATTAATTGTGCAGCCCTAAAGCACAGCATTTGTTCCACAATGATATGAAAAAATAAGCCCCATTGAAAATGCAAAATAAAAAATGCAAATGTCAAAATGGCCCCTCCTAATTGGCTTGTTTAGACAGGCAGACATAAGGAGGTGTCTGAGAGACAGGGGATCAAATAGTGGGTGATCTTTGAGAAATGTGTTTGTGTGTTTGTCTATGACTCCGACCTTAGGCCTCCAAATGCCACCAAGATCGTGATCAGCAGAAGTTTGGCTCTGTTAGTGATGTCACCCCCACAACACCTCCTACCCCTTCGGCTGGGCTGCGGGGGAGAGCGTGAGTGAAATGTAGACAGAGCAAAACACACGCAGAGGGAGAGCGAGAGATGGGCCACTCATGAAACCGTTTCCTAGGCGATGAAGACTTTAACTCCAAGAGGCGGTTGAGATGAAGTGGCAGGAGCTCTGCTGGAGAGGGCGAGAGTGCCGGCCAGCATCAAACATCCTACACCTGGGTAACACACGCACCGTATCAACATACAGTACATCCTACGCTTGCTCCCACACTACCTACATACACGTGAGTAAATTCTGTGAGTCACGCATGGCTCGTTCATCTACGCTGAAAAAAACATTTAGAACATTTTACAAATACAAAAGAATCTTCTAGATAAAGTTTCTGACATCATGTTGCACAAAAGTGAAGTCCTTGAGAAAATTGCCTGTTGGCTATTTCTTTCTCAGACAATACATTTCCATACAAATAGCACTGAAATGAGATCTGTAATAACATTTGCATAATTTAGATAGCTCGGCAAGTACCTCTCTTTCATCACGGACATAAGAATACCTACATGCTTATCTTTGTTTACTTCTGCCTGAGCACAAACCCAGTGAGATCAGGGCTTGAGCAAGAACTGGAAATAAACATATAGCCTGTTGCATAAATTAAGCACACATAGTATATACAGTATATATATATATACACTGTATATATATACAGTGGCTACGGAAAGTATTCAGACCCCCTTCAATTTTTCACTCTTTGTTATATTGCAGCCATTTGCTAAAATCATTTAAGTTCATTTTTTTTCCTCATTAATGTACACACAGCACCCCATATTGACAGAAAAACACAGAATTGTTGGCCTTTTTTGCAGATTTATTAAAAAAGAAAAACTGAAATATCACATGGTCCTAAGTATTCAGACCCTTTGCTGTGACACTCATATATTTAACTCAGGTGCTGTCCATTTCTTCTGATCATCCTTGAGATGGTTCCACACATTCATTTGAGTCCAGCTGTGTTTGATTATACTGATTGGACTTGATTAGGAAAGCCACACACCTGTCTATATAAGACCTTACAGCTCACAGTGCATGTCAGAGCAAATGAGAATCATGAGGTCAAAGGAACTGCCTGAAGAGCTCAGAGACAGAATTGTGGCAAGGCACAGATCAGGCCAAGGTTACAAAAAAATTTCTGCTGCACTTAAGGTTCCTAAGAGCACAGTGGCCTCCATAATCCTTAAATGGAAGACGTTTGGGATGACCAGAACCCTTCCTAAAGAAGAGCCTTGGTGAGAGAGGTAAAGAAGAACCCAAAGATCACTGTGGCTGAGCTCCAGAGATGCAGTCGGGAGATGGGAGAAAGTTGTAGAAAGTCAACCATCACCAGTCGGGGCTTTATGGCAGAGTGGCCCGACGGAAGATTCTCTGGTCTGATGAGACCAAGATAGAACTTTTTGGCCTTAATTCTACGCGGTATGTGTGGAGAAAACCAGGCACTGCTCATCACCTGTCCAATACAGTCCCAACAGTGAAGCATGGTGGTGGCAGCATCATGCTGTGGGGGTGTTTTTCAGCTGCAGGGACAGGACGACTGGTTGCAATCGAGGGAAAGATGAATGCGGCCAAGTAAAGGGATATCCTGGACGAAAACCTTCTCCTGAGTGCTCAGGACCTCAGACTGGACCGAAGGTTTACCTTCCAACAACAGGTTTATATGGCAGAAAAAAAATTCAACAGATGTCATGTATGTTGACAATGACCCTAAGCACACAGCTAAAATAACGAAGGAGTGGCTTCACAACAACTCTGTGACTGTTCTTGAATGGCCCAGCCAGAGCCCTGACTTAAACCCAATTGAGCATCTCTGGAGAGACCTAAAAATGGCTGTCCACCAACGTTTACCATCCAACCTGACAGAACTGGAGAGGATCTGCAAGGAGGAATGGCAGAGGATCCCCAAATCCAGGTGTGAAAAACTTGTTGCATCTTTCCCAAAAAAGACTCATGGCTGTATTAGATCAAAAGGGTGCTTCTACTAAATACTGAGCAAAGGGTCTGAATACTTAGGACCATGTGATATTTCAGTTTTTCTTTTTTAATAAATATGCAAAAATGTCAACAATTCTGTGTTTTTCTGTCATATTGGGGTGCTGTGTGTACATTAATGAGGGAAAAAAATTTACTTAAATAATTTTAGCAAATGGCTGCAATATAACAACGAGTGAAAAATGTAAGGGGGTCTGAATACTTTCCGTACCCACTGTATATATATATATATATATATATAGGACTGGATCCTGTTCTCTGCAGAATTTGCTTTCACTGATATTGACACAACATTGCATCCAAATGACCACAGAAACCACATTGCATTGCACAGACTGCCGTTAAGTCATTTTCAGTGCAAGCCTGACACAGACACCGTCCATTATCCTGCCCTCCTTTTAAATCTATCAATAGACCAGAATTTCCAGGCTATTGTTGTGTAATAATAAAACAAAGCCCACAACATCTACCAAAAACCATGTCTGTAGGTTAGAGATTGTCACTATCAACCCAGCAACAGATCCACTTTTTGAATTAAAGCCCTTTAATTGGTCCAGAGCAGACAGTTGCTGCTGAAGGGTTTAACTGACCTATGATGAAAAAATTTATATACAGGTCCCAAACATATTTAATATATTGAAAAATTAAATATTTAACTTCTTTTGAATATTGATGAAGCAGCATAATTTTTTGACAACAAATCATGTAACAACAAATCATGTAACTACAAAGGGAGCCAGAGGGGCTAAAGGTCCGCAGGGGACTGTTGTAATATAATATAAATATAGGAGCAATACTGATATGGAAAATGCAAATATCTTGATATAACAAGATATTTTAGGTGACTTTTGAGCACAAAATAACCACTTCAGCAAATGGCAGCAAATGTTGGTTTAGGAAGGTGGGGGATGTGATGCTTGTTTAGCACAGCATCCACTTTATCTTGTCTCATTCCAAGCTAAACTATTGTATTAGAACTCATTGAAAATGAACTTTGTAGGCTACATTTTGGGGTTCCAACAATATGATGACTTTTACCTCAAATACTGTCCATGCATGTATTTGGCTGAAATCGATGTGCAATAACAAAGTGGAAATCTCAAGTCTCCAAATATATGTGACAGTTTCAGGAATTCTTATCAGCTACATAAATCCACAATGTTTATTATAAACAATTACCGTATGTTCTAGCTGAAATTACCTCAGAACTAGCCTTTAGACATGGTCTGCAATGCTCTCATAGATCAGACATTGCAACAAACAGGTGTTTAGGAAAGTGTTTTTTTTTTTTTTTGCTATTGAGTGTTTTGGCAGAAAATAACATCAAAAGGGCCTATAGCCCCGCTGTACCCTATCATGAAAAAGATAGAAGAGAATAGCAGCCATGTTTCTCATTGTCTGCGGCACCAAAACAAAAGCACCAAAGCTTTTCATAAAACAGCCTGTGCAGCTGGAGCTGACTTGAGTGAACTTTAGAGCAATGAAAAAGTTTACATTTAGAAAGTAAATAAATCAAGAGAAGCATACTGCCCAATGAAAGTGATCATTTTAAATCATGTTTTGTTAAAGATTAATTAATTAACACTGCAAATGTTACTGATTCCTAGCCTTTTGTCTTATGTGTCCTGGCCAACATTACAATTATTCACTTTTTTACTTTTTATGCAAGTGTATTGCACCACACAAATACAAACCCTATTATTATTATTATTAGTAGTAGTAGTAGTATTTCCCTGGAACTGAAAGTGTTAACATGTTAACTACAACAATATGACATTAACTGAGTTTTTCTTTTGTGAAAATAAATATTGTTATGCACTGACAGCCATATAATTTTTATTTTAAATCATATTTTCGGTTTTTATAGGTTTTATAAAGCAAAAATTCAACCAATGTCATGCTACAGTAAGTACTGGCACACAATCCCAGTCTCTCTACCTGGGGCCTAAAGAGGATAAAAAAGATTGGGGATTCTGCATATCTAATCTTTTTCTGTTCATGAAGATCTTCACACATTATTATGCATACAAAGTTTTTTTTCTTTTCTTTACTTTGTCAAATACACTATAACCTGCACCATCTTCCACATTTCCCCTTTATAATCAAATACTCATCACCCTAACTATATGCCACATCTTCAATTACTTAATCTGTAAATCTTTCCTCTAAACAGCCCATAGAGGCTAGGCTATAAGACTCCCCAGGGACAGTATAAGCACTCTCCTGAATCTGACTGTGATTGCATCAAGCAGTTCTTCTACGGTATAACACACTTTCCTACCTTAAAACAAACTGATTCCACCTACCAATTCAGCACACACACACAAATAGACATGCTAACTAACAAGAATCGTGTATGAGGTCTCATGACTTGTTCCAAAAGTGGGACAACGTGTCAAGTGGATTTCTATGATGATCTGCATGGCATGTCGAATTGCACCTGTCTCGAGAAGCACTGGATATTAGTCCTGCTTGTCTCTGCGTCTTGGCAAGAGAAGCTGATTATGTATCTAATTTCTCACACTGTCTAATCTGCCCTGCACTGTCCGCTCAAAATCATCATGAAATCTGTGATGAGGCTCTGATATGCATTAGCAGACCATTGTCAGCACTAATAGCCTCTTGTGCATTCTCACAATGACAGTCCACCTGGAGTTCTCCCAAACCACATTAAGAAAAGTTACAGTACAAACAGCACATAATAATCAGAATACTACTGTTTTTTTCTTTGTAACTATGAATGAAATAGCTCTCTGTAATATATTTCAATAGGAAGGAACCCTCTCAGAAAGGACGTGAAACATCATTCTTGGTCCTTTACGGTGCTATTGTTTGTTTTGCACCGGAACAATGTACGGACAACGATGTTAACAGTCCAGTTTATATAGCTAAGCAGGGTTGACAAAGTATTTTCTTTTAAAAAGCAGCACATGTATGTGGAAAATGTAGCGCATATAGGCAACTCGAATATTGCGTTGAAAACAGGAGTGGAACATGTGAGCATGAAGCTCGCTTACCTCTCTCGATGTCAGTGGACAGCGACCTGGTGCTGAGATTAGGTGTATCGCTGACGGAGAAACACTCGGTTCATGTCGTTTGTTAACGCTGCTTCCGAGTCATTGCGACGATTGGGCAATTTTAATCTGACGTCACACGCTGTCCCTGTTTTTGAACGCTGATTGGACATTTGATTAATCAATCAAAGCAAATCATAGATAATCCACGTAATCTTTACTCGGGGAGGTGCTCAAGGTGCCCATGCGTTCTTGTATTTGTAGTCCAAACGGTTGGTCACACAATTGTCGAAAAAACTAAGGAATTTTGTAAAATATGACAACCGTTCATTGAAACCGCTTGCGGCTGACATATTCGTCTGTGAGGGCTATGCAAGGCTAGGAACATGATGCATTATTAATCTACCAGCCTTTTCACACAGAGATTCAGTTTCATTAGCGGACTTTCACCCCATGCATGTTGTCGCTTGCTGCACAACACACTGGCAAATTTAATAAATAAATAAATATTATATCTGCTTGTGACCGCGTATAAAATGCGTATCATTTACTGTGACTAAAAAGACGATAAAGAGTATATGGTCTATTCAGTTCAGTAGGCTAATTTATAACAAATTCAAGTGCAACTCCTGTAATTTACCAGCAGAGGGAACTGCTAACCTTATTAATATCATTTTGTGAGCCATTGCACATAACAGAAGGGTGTGTTCGGTGTAAATAGGATGCTATAAGAGGCAGATTTTGTCGAATAAAACAAACGAATAACGCCGTACTTAACATGTAGGCTGAGGCTTATATACGTTAGGACACCGGCCATGGAAAAACCTGAATTATAACCTGGAAAAATAATAAAATCATAGAAATATCATAGAAATCTTTTTTAAAGTTGTGCTCAGCTTTATATATTTAATCGACAAGAGAATTTCATCCTGTTGCGACAACAATTAATATGGCATAACTAAAAAAAAAAAAAAAAAAAGGGTGAATCTACCTCACTGTTATTCATATAGTCAGTTGTGTTTGTTAGTTTCATTTTCATGGACTTTTAGTTTGTTTTCATTAATCACGTGTTCCTTTGTTCGAGTTTCCAGCCACTCATCAATTTCCATGGACACTAATCTTCATCACAGTTGTTCATCATTTAGTTCATCACCATGTGTATTTTATGCTGTCTTCATGCGATGCGAGTTTCCCAGGTTAAAATTGCACATGAACGGCCTCCCATTTCGAAACTTGAATGCGATGAGCTCGTAATTACAACTTCAGAAGTGGGAATCAAATTTCTGATAGCACGTGAAGGCAGCATTAGTTTCTCACCTTCACTCAGTGTTGGTCCGGTCTTGTTTGTGTTTGCTGCCTCAATAATGAACCTTCTATGGATTACTGTGTGGATTTTTTTTTAACTCTGTGTTTTGAATCCTCATCCTCATCATCATCATCATCATCTTCATGTCATCTGTCTGTCTGCAACCCCTGCTAACAGAAGACTGGACCTGAAATGGATTATGCAGCAGAATTTGCTGTGATTGCCCAAAAGGGTGTTGATTTTTTTTTTTTAATTATTATTTTTTTTTACTAAACAATTCTGCCGTCTTGCTGTCACCTGCCCCTTTGACGATGAGACCCTCAAATCGCTGTTCTGGATCGGGGCCAACTACCAGACACCTCAGGACTTGACTGGAGGGAGGCCTTCATAAAGTGTCTGAAGAGCGTCAGTCCCTGATCCCGGGCACAGCTAGACCCAGAGCCCAGCCCAGCCCACCACCACCCTTGACCAAGGAGAATTCGCTGGAGCCCCCCACAGACTGAGAGCGACCGCCCACCGCGATGAGTGAGCCAGAGCCTGAAGAGGAAAGGACAGCGCCGACCATTGCACCAGAGCCGGTGCCCCACAGTGAGTCTGACCAGGGGTGAGCCAGGAAATTCTGGTGGAATTGGTCAATTAGGACTGGCTGATAGATTTGGACACGGTCACGGAGGTACCGCCTCCCACTCTATCCCACCTGGTATTATCTAATCGTTGTTTCAAAACAGCACTGAGACTGTTTCGTTGACCTGTTGGGAATTGGAATAACCATAATTGATCACATCAAGCTTACCTTCACCGCAAAGCACAGCCAGTCCTCCAGCTCCGCCTCTGCTGGATGCCTGCAGCCCTTCATCTTCCCAGGGAACGCCTTGCTGTGAAGTTGAAGATGTAGGTTGTACAACCACCTTACTCTCCCGAGTGAGAGGATCCTTTGGCTCCGCCTCCGGCCTCTGATCCCTTCTTTCCACCTCAGCCCGTTGACCTGTCAGCTCCGCCTTGGCTGCTACCACCTTCGGCTCCATCAGAGCCCCTCGACCTAGTGAATTTTGTTTTCAAGTTTTCAAGTCACTCGCACATACGCTGCTGTGTGCGGACCGTCCACACGGCCTCAATAATTGGGCCGCATGCGAACAGGGTGTGCGGACGTCTGCACAGATGTGGATTGCCGAAGTATACTTTGGGCTTTAGACAGACATCAGTCATTGAGCACCGCAACTGAAACAGCACCCACCTTTTACAGTTCCTCCTGAACCAAAACAATGAGCTTATGCTGCGTTCACTTCATAAATGTAATTTGAAAGAGATGGAAACCTGTGAAATTATACACGGAGCAGTTCGTGACTGGTATTTATGCATTTCAGTGGCAACAGTGGTACAGATTATTGCTCTTTAAGTTATGTTCATTATTATTGTAATGCTATGGGCTTTGAGACATTAAGTAGTTCAACGGCGTCTCTCGTCTCTTGACTTCAAACTCTGCTGTATGCTTTCATGTTTTGAAGGCATGCCTTCGGAGACGCTCTGAAGGGAGGGTGGGATAGGAAAATTGCCTACCCTACCTTTAAAGGTGTGGTATGTAAGAATGACCGCTAGTGGTTGAAATGGGTACTGTAGTCCAAATTCAAAATATTGTTTGCCCCGCCCCCTCCTCCTCAGACTCCACGGTGACGTGGGTTGCCAGTTTAAGGACACGCAACAGGAGCGAGCTCAGATGACATTGGAAGGCGAGGAGACTTACACACTGTAAGATGATTAGTTGATTTATTGATTTATGATGAATTGATATCACGTTTTAATATGCTCCCGTTCATAGAGATTTTTAGATGGATGGTGAGGCTTTTTAGGTCGGGTAGAATCGTGATCTCTGACCCAGTTTGTTCGCTGGCTTCCATGGCTGCAATTCGCTGCATGTGTTTTCCACCAACTGGCAACCCATGGTGGCGAAATACTATTGGGTAAATTGGCAACGTGCGGTCTTGCACAAACCAAAACAAAACGGACATTCCGGCACAGAATGCACATTTCAAAGTAAAATAACTGTAGCATTGGTTTTCAGAGAAACGAGTATGTGAACTCAGCATGTTCCCTAAATATCTGCACATATAAACATATTATGGTATTTTTATGCTTTAGTACAGTCAAAAACTTACATACAGCACCTTTAAGCATGTTGCGGAAAGGAATAATAATATGGAACGATATGGCCTACAGAAAAAAAGAAATAAATTCTTTAATAATAAAGAATTAAAAATAAACTTTCCTTAAATATGAGTTTTGTTTTTCAGGTGTTGTCCTTTATACCATATAATCCAGCAGCAAAATCTAATTTATTATAATTAGTATCTATATATGAGACTAGAGCGATCTCACTTATAAAATATAGGCTATATAATATATTTAAAATATATTAAATATTATATTTTTTCTTTTAAATTTGCTTTTAGACCTGCTAAAATTTATTCTATGTTCATGAAATGTATCAAACAATTTGNNNNAGTTTCCCCCCGCCCGTTTGTGATTGTGATGTCATCTCATTATTATACTGACGGTCGCGCTACCAGCTCTCTCAGTGTCAAACTCTTGAACTGGACTTTTCCAGCGGTGTCGAGCTCTTAGTCTAAAACATGGGTAAGTCATTGCTTTGTCGTTTTAACTAAGATCGAGAAGACGACTTCAAAAAGTCGCTGAGGCGAACTGAGGTGTGTAAAATGCAACTGTTTTGATTCAACAAGTTTCTACTTACTAAGAGAGAGAGCGAGTGTGTTTCATGCACAAAGTAAGCTTAAATATATTAAAGTAATAGATCACTGAAACAATGCAATGTTTGTTAGAATTTACTTACGTTCATGTTGTTCCAACTTTCTATCATAAAATGAGATAGAAAATGGGAAAATGTCAGTCTCAGTCAGTTACTGTACACTTCCATTGCATCTTTTCTTCATACATTGAAAGTAAATGGTGACTGTCATTCTGTAAGGTCTCTTGTTGTGCTCTGTAGTAAAAGTCATATATGGTTGCAGCAACATAAACGGTTGTAGTCAGTATTACTTACTGAGATTACTTTTAAGAAGAGGAAACAGATGAAGCATTTTTTAAAAGATATTAAGTTGGTCTCCCTTTCAGTTTGTGTATGAGCATGTGGTATGTGTAAGCAAACATTCCCTTTTCTATTGATACCGATTTAAGTAGGCTGGTAAATTGCCTAAGATCATAATCAGATTATGGTGATTGTACCTGGTGCAGATAAGGAGAACCAACTGTGCCTTTTAATGTCGTTCAGACATTGAGTTTGCAGCAACATATTATAAACTACTTTCAAATAGTTGACAGACTAGTGTTCTCAGCTCTTTATCAGAGACCAGACACAAATTGACCTAAACAAAATGTTTCCCCACATCCTGTTTATTATTATTATTATCAAAGCTATGCAAACACGACAGGAAAAGATGTATTATTGTCAGGAAAGCTCATCAAAAATACAGGAAACTGCCACATCAGCTACGGAACAAGTGAAAATAGATGTGCGGAAAGTTTCTTCACTAATCAAATGCACCTTGTTTGTAATGTGCAGCAGTACTGACCTGCTACAGAATCAATCACTGCTCCTTTAAAACTGTTCGACCTGCTTCAGAGCACAAATTGAATAGATTCTTTCTTGGCACAAAACATTTTGTTCTTATTATATGTGTTTTAGATATGGGTCTTGGCATTTGAAAAGCATTGCTGTTCTGAGGCTTTCACTCCATGCTCTGTTTACCAGTTATAGTTGGATTATGAAAAATGACAACACTCGTTTGTGCTGAAGAAAGACCGACTTTGTTGAAGCTCTCATTCATGGTGTCTGCTGATGGCCTGTCCCCTCTGTGTTCTCTCTAATATATGCACGGAGTCACATGAGGGATAAATAGCCACATTATGTCTCTCTGTTAGCCGCCTCCAAACATTCTCATCTTGTGTGGGGTCCTTTGATAATTCTGACAAGCGCCTCTGTTTTTGTGAGACTGCCCTCCCCTCCCACCACCCTGTTCTCACTCTCCTTTCACTGGTTGTCGGTCGGTCTAATGAGCAGAACATGGGTTTGGGTTTATGGGGTTCAGGGACTTAAAGCTGGAATGCTGTCTCCTAGGCCGCAGACATGTCCTGTTACAGATGTCCAGTTGAAAGGTCAGCCAGTGCCTTTGGTGTGTGTATGTGTCTTTGTGTGAGGGTACAAGTACAACGTGTGCCACTGCCACACCGACATCTGTTAAAAGGAGGCAGTAGCGGAAACCAAGAGTCTGTATTTTTGGCATATGGTAATGAAGAGGGAGCTCAATATGTTGTGAACGTATATCGTCTGCATGACACAGCTGTTCAATTGCTGTGTTGAATCATTGAAACAGTGCTGTGCTTGTAGTGGGGGAATAATATAATTCAAAAATACAATACATATAGATACAATGACTTAAATAAAATTTTTTTTTTTTGATTATTACTGACATCATATGAAAATGAGCTTTATTTAAGAATTAAATGAAAATCTTAAGTTAATTGTCTTTTATTATTAGCTCTTGAAGAAAAATATTTTAACAAAAATGCTTCACTGCTTGCTAATTAATATTTGAAAAACATTTGTCCACCAAATCAAAATGATCTATTACAGAGACTTATGGCTGTTTGTTTAGAGAACTTAATGATATTTATGAATTAATAATTCAGGAATAATTCATATTTAAAAAATATACTTTTTACCTTGAAAAATGTTTTAAAAACTTGTTTTAATAATTATTAAGATATATATTCAAGGTGTAAGGAAAATGTATTATTCCTTACATTAAACTTTTCTTGACAATGGTATTAAAGTTTTTTTTTATTTTTTTATTCCATATAAATCAACATGAATACAAAGAGTACTTTTTAAAAGATTTTGGCACGTGTTTTAAACTAGATTTTAAAAGCTTTTTCTTATCTTTTTTTCCTTTCTTTTTTTTGAACACTAATATATGTACATTGACCCAATTAATAGGAACAAAGTTTTGCAGAAAACAAACAGAAATTGCTGATTTATGTGCATAATTTAACCCAGCTGGCACAATGTATTCACTCAGCTGGCATTCTGTTTACTAGTGCTGCTTAAAGGCCCGTTAACATCAAGAATGATAACAATAAAAATTATCTTACGAGCAATTATAACTACAATGACATAGAGGAATGGCGTCGTTAGAATCACTTTGAGTGTTTTTTTCAGCTAATAAATGTTAAATGTTAAAGCGTTAAGATTTAATCAAAATCAATCTGCCTTTAAGCACATGCTATAATGTAACTGCAGAAGTGTGCAATAAGCATAACATCATCGTTCTAATGTAGTTACGCTAATATATAGTAGTTATCATTGTTATCGTTTTTGTTCCCTATAATGGAAGAAGTGACTGTGTGGATGTGGTTGCCCTTTCTTCCCCTATTTCCTGTATGGAATGACAAAGTGAAAATTTCAAAAACAGACAATATATCCTCAAAGCTGGCCAAATCTGTGAAAACTGGCTTGTATCCTACATATTTTCCTTCCTTTGTCCTCTTCTGAGACCGTTTAATATTTCCAAAGGAATAATAAAGAGTTTTCAGAAGAGATGGGAGTTCAGTTAGGTTTGAGCCACCCTCACATTTCCCTGTTTTCATTCCCCCTTCTGAGATTGAGGTTTTGATTTATTTTGGTTGAAAACAAATCTGCTGGCTCATGCAATCATGGCAGTGGATCTTGAGGCATTGAGTGATTTCTGTAGTGCAGTAAGAAACTTCCCCTTGAAATCCACCCACTGGTAGTTTAAGAGGAAGCTCTGGATTTTCTGTGTCCCTGAGCAGTATTTAAACTCCATGATCCTAGACCAGGAATAACAAAATTTGGATATGTGTTGGATAAAACTTTATTAAATAGCCTGGTGACTATAAGCTCAGACTTGCAAATGAATTTGGCTTTTTTTTATAGTGTCCTAATAGCCATAGATCTTCTAAAATGAATGCTCTTAAAAAGCATCACCTCTGAGGAGAACATAAGACAAAAAGACAGACATTTATTGATCCCTGAGGGAAAATATAGGGAACTTAAGTCTTTTTAAGAACTTTAGACTCTTATGCAACTGTGTCTAAACCAGTAAAATAATAGTAGACATATCTTGGCCTGCGGTGAATTCCCACAGTATGTCAGTCTAGTGATGCAAGCCTTTAGTGTAAACTAGACCCTGGAGCAGTATCAGCTCAGCTGCTGATGGGAAATACAGACATCTTTGCTCAGTTAGTCTACTCACTGATTTTAGTCTATGGCCAGAATAAATCAAATTTCAATGAGATGAAGATTGTTTTAAAAGGAAACTGTGCACAGTGTAGTCCATTGTATTGTTCCCTTTTATTTATCCTGTTGTTCCATGTTTCTTCTAGTTCGTGGTATTTCTAATCTTAAAGGCTTTGGGTGTAGCCAAGTCCACTGTATTGTGACCAGGGCTCTATTCAATACCCTGTGGAATCCATGCAATGTGATGCAACCGACCTGACCTTTCAGTACAATAGCTACTGTAGCAACGCTCAGGGTCAGTTAAGTAACAAACACAACGGCACATGCCGAAAAAAAAAACTTCACATCTTGAATCTGTGTTTGAATCAGTCCTCAGATGAACAGTCTGTTATGTTTGAGTCATATGTGCATTTGAATTTCATTCTATCTACATGTTTTACATTTCATTCTTTATCTATACTATATATCATAATTTACATTGAAGGATTTAAAGTGGTTGTTCACTCAAAAATGAGGATTCTGTCATTATTTACTGACCCTCTTGTTGGTCATGCTGTATTTTTTTTCCATGGAATGCAAAAGGAGAATTTTAAGTCGTCTTTGAAGAATTGCTCCAAAAGATCCCCCCCCCAAAAAACCCTAAAAAAAATAAAATAAAAATAAAAAATAAATAAATGCAGACTATATGACTATTGACATCAAACTTGATGGATCTGCAGCAAACAACAAGATTTACGGATAATAATAACTTTAATTTCATTTTATTCATCACATAAAATGATCATATCACTTCAAAAGAATAGGAATATAATGAAGTCATATATCAAATGGACTACTTTAATGGTGCCTTTAATGTGTTTTTTCTTTAATTTTTGGTAAAGATTTTTAATTGCTGACTTAGTAAATGACAAATTATTATTATAATTATTATTTTTTTTTTTTGGTGAATTGTTCACTGAAGTATTTAGAATTTTTGAATTAGAATAATAATAATAATTTAATAACTTGTTACATTTATATAGCGCTTTTCTGGGTACTCAAAGTGCTTTACATATAGTAGGGGGAATCTCCTCAACCACCACCAATGTGCAGCATCCACCTGGATGATGCGACGGCAGCCGTATTGCGCCAGAACGCCCACCACACACCAGCTTATTGGTGGAGAGGAGACAGAGTGATGAAGCCAATCAGTGTATGGGGATGATTAAGGACGCCATGATGGACAGAGGCCAATGGGCAAATCTGGCCAGGATGTCGGGGTTACACCCCTACTCTTTTCGAAGGACATCCTGGAATGACTTTGATTACTGTATCACATATCTTATATTACATATTACGTATTACATATCTTTATGAGGGCAAACACACACACACACACACACACATATATTAGTTTTTGTGAATTGTGGGGACATTCCATAGGCGTAATGGTTTTTATACTGTACAAACTGTATTTTCTATCCCCCTACACTACCCCTAAACCTAACCATCACAGGAAACGCTGCACATTTTTACTTTCTCACAAAAACTCATTCTGTACGATTTATAAGCCTTTTGAAAAGTGGGGACATGGGGTAATGTCCTCATAAGTCACCTATTTTTGTAATACCTATGTCATTATACACATTTATGTCCTGATATGTCACAAAAACACACACACAGACAGACAGACAGAGACAGACAGACAGACAGAGAGACAGACAGACAGACACACAGACACACAGACACACAGACACACAGACAGACAGACACACAGACACAGCTGCTTTCTTAGCTCTAATAGACTTGCCTCTCTCGGTGTGTAGGTGGAATTCAGCACAATAGCTAGGTTTATAAGTAGCATATTGTAGCGTTTCACAAGCCTTGTCAGCGAGTTACCATGAATTACAGTCTTTGCCCTTTCTTTCTTTCAGACAAAAGTATTTATTTAGAAACTTTTTTCAGATTACTACATTCCATCTTGCATTGTATGTGATTGTTCACATTCACTTTTTGCACTAGGGAGTTGTATCACACAGTGCTTGAGTGTTTCTTTCTAGCCTCTAAATGGGATATCGCACTAATACAATCTCTTAATCAGCAGTTCAATCTATTGCTCATGTTAAAAGAGAGGATCCATAAGCACATGCATGCTTGTTATCTGTCCTTTCTAATGTTCCCAATATCTTGTGTGATACATATGATTCGCTTGACTGAATTTGGAAAGGAATTACTCTGCCTGAGAACCGTGAATGTGGCATTTTACATGTACGAGGAGGAGAATAGATAAACAAAAAATAAAAAAAATGAATCATGGTTAATTAATTTAATATACAAACAAGCAGCTTTGTCATAATTGAGTAATGCTTAGCATAAGTTGGTGGATCAAATATTGTGTAGGAGAACAGGGGGTCAGAAAGGTTGAGAAACATTGACTTAGATGATACACAGGTAATTAAATGTGCTGTAAAGAACATTTGTGTTCTGCTCTGCAAGAATCCCTTTGACCTATGAAAGAAGATGCTTTTTAAACATTCAGCTATATCAGCATTTTCTTGACACCATTTGTAACCATTGATGTGAAATGTGAGTGCAAGTGTATTTTCATGTGCTGTCAGTGAAGCATTACAGCCTTTTGACTGAGAGAAGCCATGATTTATGATGTCATTATGACAGTGCATACGTGATTTATACATGACATGCCTTTAACCAGCATCACTCCGGTCTATCAGATCGATGCAGTGTCAGCCGTAGATAACAACATGGTCAACACCAGAAAACATATGGGATAATTTACTGTCATCTTCAGATCACTGGCTGATCTGTTCAAACAGGATAAGAGAGAGAGAGATGGAGGGGACAAGCATCCTTTTGTTGACCCTTTCCTATTTTTGCTCTTTACAGCCCACCTAGGAACAAGTGGTTTGAACAAAATCTTATATTATGGTATGAGTAATTTTACAAGAAGATCATGGTATACATCATGATAGTTATTTTTAGGGTAAATAAATGTTTACTTCTGCTTAAGTCAGTTAAATATATATCCCTTTCATTGAATGAAATGAAAGGTAATTTGTCTTATTTGATTTTCTCTTTTTATTTTCAACATCAATATTTTAGAGCTTGACATAGAAAGATGTATATCCATTATAAAAATATCCAAATACTACGAAATATCTTTATTTTTAGTTGTTTTAGCATATTTTGCCTCATTTTAAATAATTTTAACTTAAGTCATCTTGAGGCCCCCTTGGAAGTTTTTTAGGCCCCCTGGATGAGAACAACTGTTCTATATTAACACAGATTCTGTATTAGTTTCATTGTTGCTTGGCACCATAAACAACTTCATTTTGCTTTATGTTGTACCTAAAACCATTGATTATTAACAAGTTCTTCTTGACTTGTTTGGGATATGTGATCTGAATTTTGCATTACTGTTCTTTCAGTGTTCTCAGGTGTTAATAATGTAAAGTTGTCATGCATAATAGGACAAATATATATTTCTTGATATAAACGGCATAGCAGAATCTCTACTGATTGGCACAGTCTTGCCATGGTATGCAATCTGTGCATGGTACCACCCAAAGCCCACCTATTCTTTATAGAATTCATTTGTGCTGTGGTACTTGGCAGTTTAATAAAATATAAATCTAAAGTTGAGAGAGTATGTGACACTAGGGCTAGATCATGTCATCACCTGAGCTGTTTATTGTATTCTACATTGATTTTTATCTGCAGTAGCAGCTAAATAATGTTGTGGGGTGGAATCAGATCCTCCGTTGTTTGCGTGCATTTCCTCCTCCCTCTCTCTCTCTCTAGAAAGTGCAAATCTCTGAAGCAGTCTGTTGCTATGGTTACAGGCTAAAACTGGAGCAAGTGATAAGCAAGTGATACGCTAAGGCTAATTTATAGTGTTCAAAACATTTACATTTACAGGAGTTGGACAATGAAACTGAAACACTGGGGATTATATAGTGTTGGAGGTTTCACATCTATATATGCGTGGCCTAGTGGCCAATCTAAGTGCAGAGTGTAAAGGTTGAATTAGTAGAGCAATAGCACAGCTGTACATAAAATATTGCAATCCAGACGACATAATGTGAGACATATCAGAGTTCAAAAGAGGACAACTTGTTGGTGTGAGTATCGTTGGCTCATCTGTGACCAGGACAGCAAGTCTTTGTGGTGTATCGAGAGCTATGGTATCCAGGGTAGTACCACCACAAACCACATCCAACAGGAGTAAATTCCGATGCAAGAGGAAGCTGTCTGAAAGATTTGTCCAGGTATTAACCCGGATGGTATCCAAAAAAACATAAAACCACAGTTACTTAAATCACTGCAGAATTAAATGTGCACCTCGACTCTCCAGTTTCCACCAAAACTGTTCGTCGGGAGCTCTACAGAGTCGAGCTGCTATATCCAAACCTTTGGTCACTCGTGCCAATGCCAAATGTTGGTTTCAATGGTGCAAACAGTGCAAATCTTGGGCTGTGGACAATGTGAAACATGTATTGTTCTCTGAGTCCACCTTCACTATCTTTCCCACATCCATGGGAGTTACGGTGTGGAGAAGCCCCAAAGAGGTTTAACACCCGGACTGTTGCTGCCCAGAGTAAAGCACAGGGGTAGATCAGTGATGGTTTGGGCGGCAATATCATGGCATTCCCTATTGTACTTGATGGGCTTATTACTTCCAAGGACTGCCAAACCATTTTTGGAGGACCATGTGGACCTAAAGGTTCAAAGATTGTACCCTGATGGGGGTGCTGTGTATCAACAGGATAATACACCAATACACACAGCATGACTTGTGACAGAATGGTTTGATGAACACGAAAGTGAAGTTGAACATCTCCCATGCCCTGCACAGTCACCAGATCTGAATATTTTGAGACACTTTGGGGTATTTTGGAGGAGCAAGTCAAAAAATGTTTTCCTCTATGTTTCCCACGTGACCAGTGTCCTGGAAGAGGAATGGCTCAAAATCCTTGCCTGGAAAATCCAGCCTCACCACTGTACCAGTGGATGAGTCTGGTCGGCCATTGAATCAATTCGATTTCTAAGGCGGAGCAAATCCGAGCAAACAGGAAGCGGAGAAAACCAATCAGAGAAGGACGGATATGACGTTAGCAAAGCGACAAGAGAGTCAACAGCGAAAAGTAAATAAACGGCCCCGGGCGAGCACAATAGTTTTTTGGCAAGCACGGAGAGTAGTTTAACATGGCTAGCGCTAGAGAAAGCGACGTTAATGACTTGTGTCGTTGTTGCAGTAAGAATTTGAGAATACGTGGTGTTATTGCCAATTGTGTGTGTGTGTGTGTGCGTGTGACATCGTATCAGGCCATCAAGCTGTTCAATAAACTGTTTAAAATATAGTCACCCGATCAGTGCTGAGATTCTAGATGGCATAAACAAAGATGAAATGAATCTTGACAAACTGAGGACGGAATCGAAACTGTCTCGTGTCTCTCTCTCTCTCATCTGCTCGTGCTGGGATCAGCAGCGGCGCGGGCGACACAACAAGCCTCTTTACAGATGTCAAACAAACCAAAGAAGCTCTTTAATGCTTTTGTGCCCACTAGAATGAGATTCGCCATATATTTTGAACACAACGAAGCGAGAATGGACGAGCACAAGCTTCATTAGAGACGCGAGCAGTCTGCTCTGCTCGATATTGAAGGGACTTTCGCCGCACTAGAGTGACGCTGTTTGCGTCACTGAAATTAACAAATCTGATTGCACGGTACGTTTTGGAGTTGACTCGAATCGCGACGGAGGGCAGACTGACCAGACTGATATATCTTGTAGAATCAGAAGATATATATCAGTCTGGCCTTGCCAGGCAATCAAAATCCATCTGGCCACTGTGAAGGACTTGTTTCTGTCATTCCCAATATGAACTGATGCTGTATTAGCCACAAAAAGAGGCCCTAGACCATACTAATTCATTATTGTTGTCTAAAACCAGGTGTTTTAGTTTAATTGTCCAATCCCTGTACATTTAAATTTAATCATTTAGCAGATGCTTTTATTCAAAGTGACTTACAAAAGAGAACAACAGAAGCAGTTAAACTAACAAAAAAGCAACAATATATTAGTGCTGTGACAAGTCCCAGTTAGTCTAGCCCAGTACACAAAGAAAACATATTGCCAAAAGTATTGGGACACCCCTCCAAATAATTGAATTCAGGTGTTCCAATCACTTCCATGGCCACAGGTGTATAAAATCAAGCAACTAGGCATGCAGACTGCTTCTACAAACATTTGTGAAAGAATGGGTCGCTCTCAGAAGCTCAGTTAATTCAAGCGTGATACCGTGATAGGTTGCCACCTGTGCAATAAGTCCATTCGTGAAATTTCCTCACTACTAAATATTCCACTGTCAACTGTTAGTGGTATCATAACAAAGTGGAAGCAATTGGGAACAACAGCAACTCAGCCATGAAGTGGTAGGCCACGTAAAATCACAGAGTGGGGTCAGTGCATGCTGAGGCACACAGTGCGCAGAAGTCGGCAGCTTTCTGCAGAGTCAATAGCTACAGACCTCCAAACTTTGTGTGGCCTTCAGATTAGCTCAAGAACAGTGCGTAGAGAGCTTCATGGAATGGGTTTCCATGGCTGAGCCGCTGCATCCAAGCCTTACATCACCAAGTGCAATGCAAAGCGTCGGATGCAGTGGTGTAAAGCACGCCGCCACTGGACTCTAGAGCAGCGGAGACATGTTCTCTGGAGTGACGAATCACACTTCTCTGTCTGGCAATCCGATGGATGAGTCTGGGTTTGGTGGTTGCCAGGAGAACGGTACTTCCCAGGTGAAAAAAAGTACACTTCTATAATGTACTTAAAGTGCTCTATTTTCACACACTAATTTTGTACTTAATATACTAAAAATTCTTCTTTAGTACTTCTTAAGATCATCTTAAGAACATCTAAGTGTACTCAACTGTACTATTTTGAGACACCATGAAATATGAACTAAAATGTGCTTTTAATATACTGTCTCTGTATTTAAAAAATTTATTTAGTTACCACTTGTTGTACACTATTGGTTCAAATGTATTATAAGTAGTATCTAAATACATTTTTTAAATACAGAGATAGTATATTAAAAGCACATTTAAGTTAATATTTTATGGTGTCTCAAAATAGCACAGTTGAGTACTTAGATGTTCTTTAGATTATCTTAAGAAGCACTAAAGAATTTTTAGTGTATAAAGTACAAAATTAGAAAATAGAGCACTTTAAGTACATTATAGAAGTGTACTTTTTTTTCACCTGGGTTGCCTGACTGCGTTGTGCCAAGTGAAAAGTTTGGTGGAGGGGGGGTTATGGTCTGGGGTTGTTTTTCAGGGGTTGGGCTTGGTCCCTTAGTTCCAGTGAAAGGAACTCTTAATGCTTCAGCATACCAATACATTTTGGACAATTTCATGCTCCCAACTTTGTGGGAACAGTTTGGGGAACAGTTCCTGTTCCAACATGACTGCGCACCAGTGCAAAAAGCAAGGTCCATAAAGACATGGATGAGTGAGTTCGGTGTGGAGGAACTTGACTGGCCTGCACAGAGTCCTGACCTCAACCTAATAGAACACCTTTGGGATGAATTAGAGCGGAGACTGCGAGCCAGGCCTTCTCGCCAACATCAGTGCCTGACCTTACAAATGCGTTTCTAGAAGAATTATCAAAAATTCCCATAAACAAATCTTGTGGAAAGCCTTCCCACCTGCAAAGGGTGGGCCAACTCCATATTAAACCCTACGGATTAAGAATGGGATGCCATTAAAGTGTGTAAAATGTGCATGTAAAGGCAGGCGTTCCAAAATGTTTGGCAATTTAGTGTAGATAGAATAGAAATAAAATAGAAACCAGCTGATTTTTTTTTTTGTGCATTTAAAATTTTCTACTTATTCACTTATTCACTATTCACTATAGTGGACTCCAGAATATTGACTATATGGGGAAGGAATGAATGAAAGTTGAAGATTTGTAGTTTCAGGGATGACATGATGATACTTTTAGTTCACAGCTGTCTGTTTGTCATGTTTAATATATTTATATACTTTATATTCATAATGAATAAACTATGCCCAAAACAGCTGTCAACAAGAATAAATTAAACAGTCACTCCCATCTAAGATGAGCAGCATCCGGAGAACAGATATGACCGTAGGCAGATCTACTAATGAGGCGCATAACATCATAATTTGTCTCTAAAGCAGTAATAAAGTTAAATAACTTTACTGATATGTTACCTATAGTAGATCAAATTTAGATAATCCAAAAGATTATAATTTCCTTAAAGTCAACATGAAATCAAAATTCATCATCATTATTCTTTTTAATTCATATGGCCTCGTAATCTTTAATCAAAAAGTGAATCTCCCCTCCCCTTCCAAACGACATCTGTTCTCTTCATGACATATGTCTCAGTGGAGAGAGGGACTAAATATCCTCCACAACTGACTGCCATTTAGTTATCAATGCCCAATTTCCTACGATCCAGTCAAATCCTATGAACGAAATCAAATCCCGCCCTACATTTTTTCTCATTCCAGAAGCTGTTTCACTCAGATGTACGTCACAATAGTGAAGAAAACTTCTGTTTCATGCTGACTTTAAGTTTAATGTACAATTTTTCTCAGTGTATAATGTAAATAATTATAAATGGATTTATAATTTTGGTTCGCTATACTTCAGTACAAATATTTTAAATTAATGACAAAATACAAAATAAAAAAGTTAATCAAAAAAGTAGTGTGAAATAAAGATGTTGCAAATGTAGTCTTTTATGAGCTCAGCAGTCCTCTGCATATTTGATTACAGGAAATAGCATTGGAGAGTGAGTGTACACAGGCTGTACACTATACATACTTTTTTACACTATACATTATACAGGGAATTAAATTTGGATAACAACACAAATTGGTTGACAGCCAGTAGTGCACCGTATAGGGGGTGATTTAGGGCACTGCAATCATCCACTACACCAAGCCCCCTTTGTATGTAGCGTATATGAGACTTTAGAATTAGATGCACTCATGGACATGATGTAAACTTTCACTTTATACAAACACACTTTTCTGTCCAGCCAGTATTCAGGTCAGGGTATGGTGCTTAGCGAATGAAGCTCTCAGGTGATTTTTACAATTTGTTAAATTAGCGACTCCATTATTCATAACTCAGGTAACAGTCTGGTTCCCTCTTGTACAAGGTCAAAATCTCAGTCGTAATTACTCAAGACTTCATTTAATTTCCCTTTATTTACTGTAGACTTACCTAGAGCATCATAAACTGTCATAGTAGGCAATATCACTTGGAAATGAAGTGTCTCTGGGATTTTTACTGTGACATGCAATGTGTTCATTCTCACAAAAAAGCAGTCAGAGGTTTTGTACATAACCTGCAAGAATCACTGGCATTGTATAGGCTTTGTGTGCTGTGTCTCTTTCCTGCATGGAAATGACATTTCATCTCACACTGGACTCTCATTAACCTCTACCAAAATCACCTACCTCATTTGGTAATTTATTACCAGGACAGATGTACACAGTCTGAGCCATTAGTAGTGGAATTATTATTATAGACATCATAGCAGCTGGATCAGCAACAAGAGACCCTTTATAGGTTTGGTTACAGAAAATTACATTTAAAAGCTCTGAAGTTCCAACAAAACCTCATGACAATTTTGTAACTTACATTTTGTGGAAATGGTTGTTTATTTGTATGTTCATTGGTGCTTATTCTCTACTGACAGGGGTGGACCTTCGGGCTTACCTTTTTTTCTAAAAAAATTTAAATTTTCATTCAAATCAAATTCATAGCCTGCCCTACGTCATCACCACCTCAAATACTTAGGTTTTCTCATTAGATCGGGTTATAAGTTCAGTAATTCTGTAATTCAGTAATTCAACTAGGAAAAAAAAGCCCTTTTAGGAACTCATTGAAAGTAAGGCAATCAAATGTTTAGACCCTCTTAATATCATCAGCGCACAGTTATTAGAATTGAATGTTAACTTAGAACCAATACCATCTATCCTTAACGTACTATATGTGTGTTTTTGTGTCTGTGATGGAAGAGTACCTATCCATCATTGGAATGCAGCATAATGGGAATGTCATGTGGCAAATACAGTCCTCGGGAGAGCTCAGTTAAAGCAAGTGTGTGGCTTAAGCGATTTGTGTATAGTGTGTTGAAATAGGTCATCAATAGAATGGGCTTCTTTCAGTCCATGTAACTATACACTATGACACCACAGGCACATCAGTGATGCCATTGTCCTCAATTCTAAGGCATTTAAAAGAGAATTAACCATCTTTAGAGTCACATTTAGCCTTTAGCACATACTCAAACACAGAATCTGTGACATGATCAGATAAGTTTCAGTCAGCGAATCACTTACACGATAACTAGTTTAATACTGGATAAACAGTTTTACTGTATCTGCGCTAAAGAGCATCGGCATAACATTAAATAATTACCGGTGTATCTGTGAGCTCATCCAGGGGAAAATCAATAGATGGTAGTCAGCATGAATGATCGACACATTTATTGTAGCATTAAAAATCCATTTAGTCCTCTCCTCTAGGCGATTGTGTTGGGAACTGGATCAACATTGTGACACGCATGCAGTTTTTATGGCTTCTCCCATCATACAATTCAATGAACTGTCATTTGTGTAAAGCCAATTGGCATTTGCACCTCTGAAATTGGAGATGTAGTGAAGGTATTTAATAGAGTGAGATTGAAGGATCTGGGGGGTATGAATAAGTATTCAATCCTGTTTTCTGCGTGCTATTTTAAGAATCAGAGGGAATCCTCGGCTTTAGCAACACAGGCATACGGAATGTTGAAAAACGCAGGAGAGAGAGAGAGAGAGAGTGGGGATGAGTTTTGGGCACCATCTTAAAGGAAAATTCCTGGTTATTCGGAACTTAATGACTGTATGTGTGTAGAAATATCAAATGTGTATATACTTTTTAAATATGAACACAAGATCAAATCCATATATTTCATTCCTCATTGCAGCATACATTCTTGGTCTTTCTGAAACTAATCAAACCAAAATCAATCACAGCAGAAATATGTCATTAAAGATTATTATTCACACTGGACTAATTGATTGAGGTATGGTCAAATTTGATTTGTGTTGCCAAATGAGAGTAATTGCAGTCTATCATGTCCAGTGTGTAGTGAGACTAATGAATTGGATTCTGTGGTTTGAGACATATACATTCATGCCCTCTGTCATAGTAGAGAGGAATAGGGGTCTAAAATAAAAGGAAAAAAAGACAAAAGTTAAAAAGTAGTAGATAGATTACCCCCAAGTTTGATGTAAATGAAAATATAAAAATATAATATTCATCCCCAAATAGAAAAATAATGGTAACACTTTATTTTGATGGTCCCTTTTGCACATTCTGTTGACTATAAGTAACTCTCATTAGAGTATTAGTAGACTGCCTGCTTAATATTTGCTAAATCTGTATTGTGATGGACCCCCAACAGACATTCTACTGTCTATAAGTAACTTTGCAGGTACTTGTCAACTTATTCTAACCCTAACCCTACCAGTCTACTAATACTCTACTAACACTCTAATAAGTTAGTAGACATGTAGGTGCAACATTACTTATAGTCAACAGAATGTTTTAAAGGGGCCATCAAAATAAAGTGAAACCAAAATAATTGCTATTTAATAATATAAAATTATTATTTTATAATATAGCAATTTTAAATTACAAATTTGAGATTTATTCAATAATAGGCACCAAATTTCACATAATTAGTTGAAAGTAGTGATTTTATTTGGTACTGTAAAAGGCTGCAGCCCAGCGAGGTGGAAGCAGAAAGCACAACTTTTCACACTGCACGATTTTAGGCCTGATTTTCACTCGGCGACAGATTTTGCGAAATTGTCGAGAAATGCCCGAAATCGGAGGCAAATCGTTGCTCATTCATGCGAGTGACAAATCACGCAGTGTGAATCAAAGACGCGATCTTAGAGAATCGACGATGTGTCACCGACGCCCGTGAGATATTTGGCATGCTAAATATCTGGTCCTGTCTGCGATTCAAAATCCTGCTGTGTGAAATGTGTTCTGACTGAAAATGACATCGGCGATGACCTACAGCCAATGAGAGAGCAAGATACAGGGCATCGAGAAGTTCGGGGAGGAGTTACAGTATAGACCCGTGTCTCCCGAACCATTTCCTCCTGCATAATCATTATTTTTTCTCCTTTTCGCTGCAAATTAGCACACAGACAATTTGGATAGCAAGCTTCTTGCGGGCTAACATTTTTAATAACAATTCCAGTCTTGCGCGAAAACTTCACGTGACCTTGAGCTATTTGTTTATCACTTCTCGCGTGTGTTTGGTTGTGAAATGTAGTTTCAGAGTTGTGGGCGATTATTCTATTGTAAAGTCATGCTATGTGTAACCCCCTGTTGCAGATCCATCGTGCAATGTGCACACATGCAGCAGCCACTGAATGCTACCCCAGAATGTCATGCAGTGTGAAAAGAACAGTGATCTGACGACTTTGAAAATCGTGCAGTGTGAACACGGCATTACATGCCAACAAAGAAAAAACAAACTGTCATGTGTATGTTCTGTTTTGGATTAATTCTAGTTCCTGTTTCATTTGTTCTCATTTTCCTGCTATTAGTTTGTTTCTATGGTTGTAAATTAGTTCCCTACACCTGTTCTGTTTCTACATTGATTACCCTGTTTGTATATAACCCGAGTTCTCGCTAAATCTTTGTCCTGTATTGTCTGAGTTTACTGTGGTTGTGTTTCTTGTTTTCTCCAAGTGTTCCATCGTGATTTAATAAAGACAGTTTATTTTTGGATTCTCTATTGTTGTGCGCTTCTGTGCTATCAGATAATCAGATAAAGATGTGGTGTGAAATCTATTTATCTGTTTCAACTAACTCTGTTGTGACGGTGTAGCAGACACAGCATGACACAAACTATATACAGTATCACTTTGTTAGTTAGCATCTACTTCAGAAGAATCTAAACTATGGAAGCAGGTCATCTCATTCATTTTTATCTATAATCATTCAAGCATTACAAACCATTTAGAAATAAGTGCATTGCATCTAGGGTGTAAATCTATTTTTCTCAGCCGGTACTCAGTCCATTTGGCACAGCTCTTAATCAGTAATCCTGTGTTAAATAAATAATTGATTGATTGATTGAACAATGACTAGCAGAATGTTGTCTCACAGAAAACCAGGCAGTAGGCATTCCTAGACCCCTTTCTTCTTATCTTGGACTGGATATCACACAATGACTGTTCTCCACTCTTTATGATAAATGCGCTGGCCCAATTCTGTCACTTCCTCACTGCTCGAGGCGTTCTGATTGGATGCTGGCTGTGCTAGCAAGACCCTATGCAGGTTAACATTTCATCCTTTTTGCTCTGCACTTAGTGTAGTGAGCAATCAGATGATATTGTGTGAAATCTATTTATCTATTTCAACCAACTCTGTTGTGATGGTGTAACAGATACAGATGCTATGTTGAAGAGGTGTGAAAATCACTGCTGATGTACACAGTGAACAGTATTTGTAATTTGAATATACATGCCATTAAAAACACTTCAGAAGCCACTTGTCCTTTTGATACTCGTCTTCCACAATAATGAAATATTGATATGTATGATTAATTTGATTTAATTATTCAGCATATCCTGTTGTTAACTAATATGTTATTGTTCAAGTGTATATAAATGAACAATAACATGGTATTGAATATAAGGTAACTCTTTATTTTACAGTGTCGTAGTTACACGTTACTACATGTACTTATATAGTAATAACAGTAAATTATGCATAATTACAACTAAACCTAAATCAAACCCTACCCCTAACTGTAACTCTATAGTAAGTACATGTAGTTAATTAATAGTACTCAGTACTTATTTAAGTAATTACAATGTAACTACGGCACTGTAAAATAAAGAGTAACCGAATATAAATTCTGCAACATGTTCTCCAACCAATACGACCATATAGGTTGTTTGTCACTTCCCTGAAATACGACTCATAGGAGCGTTTACTAAAGTGGCGCCCCTATCGACAACAGGACACTTTCATTTTAATTCATGAAATACGACCCATAGGAGCGTTTGCTATTGTTGCGCCCCTATTGATAACAGGACACTTTCATTTTAATGCATTGTTCTCTTTTATCTGCATCATATTTCGGGTTTCGCGTAGCTCAACTGGTAGAGCAATGCAATAACAATATGCAATCATGTGATCATGCGATCGTGGGTTAACACGTGCTCATAAAGTGTAAATGCACTATAAATCACTAAGGGTAGGTTTAGGGGTGGGGTGGGTGTAGTCATTAATAAAAATTAGTTTTGTTAAATGGAAATAGGAGAAATGGTGGAAAAAGTCCTCACACTGCATTTAAATGAACTCGCATTTTGATTGGTAATGACAGTCATACGTCATTGCATGACGACAGACGTAACACGACACTGTCTTTATTTTTACGCCCACTAGAGGGCGCATGACTTCAAAACGTAAATATAGGTGGTAATATGGTGCTTAAAAAACGACCTATAGGGTCGTTTTGCATTCATAAGATGTTTTGGTTCAGTTTAGGGCTTTTCACACTTGAAATAGTTGACCCTGGATTGACATTTAATCCTGGGTATTCATAAACTGACGTTTCACATTGTAAATTCCTAAAACCTGAGTTAACGTTCCTATTCGCATATTTGCGGTGTCAGTGTCATTGATTGGATAAACGCAGCACATAACCTGTTTACATAAGCTCTAGCACTTAGCATCCTTGTATTGCCAACTGTACTATAAAGTTTCTACTGAATGGACATTTCGGACTATAAAGGTAAGAATAAAACGGTCTCTTCTTCACTCAAATTTTCACATTTTCTGTCAGTATTTGACACTTTCTTCTCAAACTCTGAATTTACTGTTTATATACCATGCGCAGTGTTCCCGTGACTGTCCAAAGCAGGCAAATATGAGTATGCGATTGGTTGTCTGTTGCTAAGCATCTAGCTGTAACATTCTAACACTGCATCGTTACACACTGTACAAGTTTGGCACTGCAGTGCGGGGTTAACACCACAAAAGCGGAGCTAACCTTGCTCCGGAGCAGGATTTCATAACTCCGGGTAAAAAGAGGTGCTAACCCCGCTTCTAAAATACAAGTGTGAAACGTTCCTTTATCCGGGGTTAAAAGCGATAACCTGGGGTTAAGCACAGTGTGAAAAGCCCTTTCGATTTGGTTCATTTCATATAATTTGAGCTCCAATGCATATATTTGATTTTTTGCCACCTATTTATCTGGTTAGAAGAAAATTAGAAAGACATGTCTGTATAAAAGGCATGAAATGAATGTTTCCAGGAGTAAAATTGGCCTCAAATGTCAAACACTGGAAGTTTTGAAAACCCCAAGTCTGTTCCCACAACTTGGCTGTTCACTTTTTTTATTGATTCAAATCAGCAAGGTCTTGGTCATTGAAGAGACCAAGAACCCAATTGACCCTTCGCAAAGACCCGCCCCCCTTAGTTACTGTTGCTTTGTCTGACAAGCCGTGGCGCTGTCACACCACACGCACTGAAAAATACATCGCAGAGCAAAGAGGACACTGACAGCACGTCGACAGACAAGACAAAGCAGCTTACTTATGATATTAAACAAAGTCCCAGCTTTCAAACTGTGTAGTTATTAAAGAAATTCAAACAATAAAAACCGTTTGTAGCTCTTTATGTCATGACCATGGTCGTGACAGATTGCTGTAACGCCTCAGCTCAAGCGGCTCGTTAAGCGATCATCTCTTCCTACTAGTCCATTTATAGCATCAAATAAACATGAATGAACATCAGAATGAATGTTGTTTCAAACGCGGAAAGACGTCAATATGCACAATTTTGCAAGTTTAACTCCACCGAGGTTAATCTTCTAACTACTGGCTGCTTTGTCGGACAAAATGGCGGATGCCGCGTTCTGATTGGTTAGATCGCTTGTCAATCAAACCCCTGGCGAAGGGTCAATTACTGTCAAAGATGGAGAGTTCCTTTGCAGGGATGGGAGAGCATTTAAACAACAACAAACTATACTGACAGTGTACCTCATGCTGTGGAGATGCTGTTCAGCAGCAGGAGACCAAATTCAGATGTTCAAAGCTAGTTGAAATATACCCGGGAAGAACTTTCTGCTGTAGTTTTTTTTGCTAAATGAATCCTGAAAATTGCTGAATAAGGAGTCTGAATACTTATTCCAGTTTTGAAGTTTAAGGTATTTTATTTTTAATTAATGTGCCTATTATAAAAACATAGGCACATATTATTTATTTGCAAAGAAATCAACTAAATTTGTTTACCAAAATATAGAAATTGTAAAAGTGTATGAATGCATTTGGAAGACACTTTGTATATGCACATGTAATGTATTGGATCCCAGAGAATATAATAACTGTAGGAAGGTCTCTCTACATCAATCTCATTGCATGCTGTGACATTTAGACCGACGGCCGGTGACGGTAGTACACCATAAGAAGCGATCTTCCTGAAGAAAGTCAGTCTCTACTTTACAATGTAATCAATGCTGTAATTGCAGATGTGGTGATGAATTATCAGTGATTAATACACCTCAACGACAACATACATGACATCTGTTGAATGCCTTTTTTTGCCATATAAACCTAATCATTGCAGATTTCTTAGGCCTTATTTTAATTTAACAAAGATTAAAACAATTGTTTTCTTTTCAGGTCAGTGTACTGAAGATAATGAATCACTTTATTGAGCTTTGACAGAGAAGGAAAGCCCAATTAACTTTAGAGAAGGACACACACAGCATATCTACTTGATTCTCAGCATTGACTGCAGTTTGGAGAAATTATTTTATGATAACAAGGCATTTCAGCTAATCTCCTTATAACTCAAGCCAGCTGGCAGCATGTACCACAGTCCATGTTAATGACTTGCCTAGCATAATTTTTAGACTCTTTTATAACATCATGTGTTTACTTTAAACTGTTCTAGTTTTAAACTTGTTCTTTAGATTGTAGAAATATTACAATCACAATGCATATATTTCTTTAAAAAGGATAACCCTATTTGAAATAAATCATGTTTTTTCAGGTGCTTTGCATACAAAACAGTTAATTTGTCAAACAGTTACCACATCTAAAGGATTAGCCAGGCACATTCTCACAGGAATATTTTGTAATGCTATGAGACTGTAATGCAGCGGTGACCAACCCTGCTCCTGGAGTGCTACCATCCTGCAGATTTCAGAACCCCAATCAAACACACCTGAACCAGATAATCAAGGTGTTCAGGGATGCTTGATAATTACAGACAGGTGTGTTGGAGCAGGGTTGGAACTGAAGACTGCAGAATGGTAGCTCTCAGGAGCAGGGTTGGACACCCCTGTTGAAATGTATGACTCATACCTTGTGAGCATTTCAGCCAATCAGTAAGCAAATGGCTGGTTGTGAGGTAAAGTGGAATTACTATACAACAGTGCTTAAGTGAACTATGACGTAAGTAATGCACACAGTTACTGTATGTCTAAGTATAATTTTGCAATAAGTGCTCTCTGAAACACATAAACATCTGCGAGTCCTATCAAATGTGTTGGAAATTCAATGCCACTTAAAGAAAATGTGGTAACACTTTATTTTACAGTGCCGTAGTTACACGTTACTACATGTACTTACTATAGTAATAACAGTAAATTATGCATAATTGCAAGTAACTAACCCTAGCTGTAACTCTATAGTAAGTACAAGTAGTTAATTAATAGTACTCAGTACTTATTTGAGTAATAACAATTACAATTTATGTAACAAAATAACCATTTAAAATCTTACGTGCATGCATTTTAATGACTTAAAGTGGTAAAGGTGAAGGCAACATTATAGTCTTTAAAGATTAAAAAAGGATATCTAATCATTTAGTGTCATTGCTTGCGATTCCCAATTCTTTCGTAATGGGTGGGCCCAGTTGCTTTATTGCCTCTTTAGAGCTCCTTCTTGTTGCTAGGTTCTCAGAGCTGTTGGCAGCGTTGTGACAACAATTGTTCAGTTTTCAAGCTGTAAGTGTGTGTCATTAACACTGATCAGAACAGCTGGAGGTGACAGGAACCTTTACATTGAAAGCCCACTGCTGTGTCATGATACGTCATGACTCGTCTGTTGTATTGTGTAATTCAGTACATATGGAATATTTTAATTACATTTTCATTGTGATTAAAATAACAAACATTTGCTACTGTCATAGTCAATCAAATTTTTGCCTGTTAAGTTCATGTTACCTACACCTACTGTGTACACACACACACACACATTTCAGGGAGTGTTATTGAATGCTAGTTAGTCTGTCATATATCTACAAGACTTGATGAGTTTCAGATCACTTTATCAGACACTGTCACCACCTCATCAATAATCGTATCACTTTCACACACTGAACTAACAGGAGCAAAAGAGACATCAATTTAACATCTACAAATCTTTGGTGACAGCACACTTTTGACACTTTCACTACTGTAGTAACCGAACCTGCTTAATTATGTAGAGGCAGTTGAAAAATGAATAAGGAGTTCTTGGAAAGGTTTACATGTTTGTTGTTGTTGTTAATAGGCTACTATAAACAAAATTAGGATTAGTAATAATAACAGAACTGTCAATGGATTACAATTATAATCAATAAATAATGATTTTTTATTTTTTTTTGTAATAAAACTGCCATATTCAGTGTATTTTTAACAGACAATTGGTAATTGGTAAAATGTTTGGATGACACTCAGCAGCAGGCAAAGTTAAAAAAAAAGTGGTAACACTTTATTTTACAGTGTCCTTGTTACACGTCACCATAGTATCATAGTTGTTACATGTAGTTATCATATTAATAACTATAAATTATGCATAACATGCAAATAAACCAAACACCTAAGTACTTAAAATATATAATTACATTGTAACAAAGATGCCTTAAAATAAAGTGTAACCAAAAAAGTTTATATATCAAGTAATTATTTTGTAATAATCTGTTCCACACTTGGGGTTGGTGAGTGAGTGATAATGCAGTGTTTTTGTTAATGTTTTTTTTTTTTTTGTTGATGAGATAAAGATGAAAGAACATGGTCCATTTGTGTCAAGATTCTAGAGGTAATATCTGATTAATGCTGCTGCTAATAATGGTGCTATTTAAAAACAAAAACAAAAATGGCAGATAAAGTTGTCTCATGTAGTAACACAACATAATTGTAACAATGGCCATATCAGTGATGATATTAAGTATAATAAAAAATAACACATTTCTGATTTAGTATCAGTGAAGGCATGAGCTTTCTTGATGTTGTGGTACAAAGACAAAACACTGGCCTGCGGTGCAAAGCTGCAGCCTTTCCTAGTTTGAGCCCATTAAGTCAAATATACTAATTTATTTTCGGGAAAGATTAAATGTATCTATCATGGTATGAAGTCCAATAAACACAAACTTCTGTCAACAGTATGACAGAGGGTACACGGTGAGGTGTGTGTGTGTGTGCGCGCGCACGTTTCTGTGACATATCAGGACACAAATGTGTATAATGACATGGATATGACATAGGTATTACAAGAAGAGGGTGACTTATGAGGACATTATCCCATGTCCCCATTTTTCAAAAGGCTTATAAATCATACAGAATGAGTTTTTGTGAGAAAGTAAAAATGTGCACAGTTTCCTTTGATGGTTAGACTTAGGAGTAGGGGTAGTGTAGGGGGATAGAAAATACGGTTTGTACAGTATAAAAACCATTACGCCAATGGAATGTCCCCACAATTCACAAAAACAAACGTGTGTGTGTGTGTGTGTGTGTGTGTGTGTGTGTGTGTGTGTGTGAGAGAGATGTGTACTGTATGTTGGAGTCTTCATTACGAAGGGAGGGGGCCCCTGCTGGTTACTAGGATACACCCATCCATCTGTTAGTGCGGGGAGTTGTTTTCAATGCGGTGCATTTTACATCAGCGCTAGAAGAGAGCTCAGTTGTTCAAAACACCTGTATTACCAATGTTTAAAGTGTCTAAAACATCTTATTATCAGAATCAATAATCCTAAAGATAATCACTCGTCTCTATTGTGAAGCCAGCGAAAAGAAGATTTGAAAATTAATATCCCGATTTGAAAACCCGCATGTTTTCTTTTGCAATGGACAGCGTTTGAGAGGGACAGCTGAAGATCGTGTTGAGTGATATCTGCGGTCGAGAAGAGGAGCAGCGGAGCTGAGCGAGTCCCTTATCGAGCCACCACACGCACTCACACACGCCCGCTCGCGCTCTTCCACACACACACGCGCTCAAATCTCGCCACCGCGCGCACAGACGCTCATCCACTTTACCGCTATAGGCATTGTTACATTTTATCCACGTCTATAATCGCGATTTGAACCACAATGGAAGAGAACATGGAAGAGGGACAGACACAGAAAGGTATAGTGTTAAATTCCCCTTTCCCCAATTTATATCACGCGCGCTTGTCTTTGTGTTAATGCATACGTGTTAAGACTATTGATGGTTACTGCCACTGATTACTTTTACGCATATTTTTTTACAGCTTTCAGAATCAGTGCTTGTATTTATTTTTAAAGGCTGCAGCACAGCACAGTTTGCAGTGATGTTGATAAAGATCAGTGGTTCTGTTAATTGATGCTGGTGTGTTTTCAAGTGCACTGGTCAGTCTATGGGAATGGCAATTGTCAGTGCGCTCATTTGTGTCATGGTTTTTGTGCTTGTCTTAATGGATAATGAGGGTTTGTCACCGCTCCCTTTTCTTTTTCCCATTCTTTCTCTCCACCATTGGCTGGGCTGCTCTGGTTATCACCACAATGCAGCCATTACAAAACAGTACTCGGGTCAGATTAGATTAGTGTGGCTGTTCAATGCCTTTGTCTCTTAAACTGTTTACTTTATACGAATGTCACTCATCTGATTTAAAGCCACAGCTTTTGTGATGTGTTTGGCTTGGTTGGGAGGCATGTGGGCGAGGGCGTCTGTTGCTGCATGTATTAAGAATGAGTTATGAGAACATGCCAAATGGAAGAATGTTGATTTGGGTTTATAAAAATACACTAAATTTATGTTCAGGTGAGAGGAGGTGTCAGATTTTTCTGATGAAGATGGTTTGTTTAGTCTTAAATATGCACCCCTCGCAACATCTCTCCCACTCACCCACTCTCTTGCATTCATTTTTCTATTATTGCTGTAGTTGGACATGCTGAAAAACAATGGGTGGCAAATATAAGGTGGGGCTGTGGGGAGTTTAAAGAATAAGGCCAGTTGCTATGGCATGAGTGGATATGTGTCATTAAAATGGTGCTTATGAGCAACCGCAGCTCTTCTTTAAGTAACGACACTGCTTGCCTGCCATAACTGACCCACTTCTGATTGAAAGAGAGAGAGAGAGAGAGAGGCTGGGGCAAGAGAGAAAAGAAATCAGGGCGGCACTGAGCATGCAGAATTATCTCTTTTTATCCCATACTGCATACCTCTGCCTTGTAATTCATCTCAGAAAACAAATTATGACCAGCTGTTGATGTGTCTGAAGAATTTAGGTTGCATAAGACTTGATATGAGAGTGTTTGAATTCAATTCACATAGACTTTAAATAGAATGTGCGTTGGTTTCTGCTGATGCTGGTCTTGGCTGTCAATGTGAACACCCACAATAAAATGCTTTGCACACAGCCTACAGAAGCTGCTCAACAGATGCGCAGTCCTTCAGCGTTTCCTGTGAAAATCAATTATTTCTACTTCACTCATGTGAGGAACCACTTCGCAATAACAGTGTTTAAAGACTGCCCATGGGGACGGACACCGAGGGATTCTCTCAGACCCAGTCCAGCTCTCTTTATCACTCTTTTTCTCTCTCTCCCTCTCTCTGTGAATGAATTTCCAGTCCTCGTTGCTGACGGTCTCTTACTTCTTAATGTCTTGTTCTCACTGGGAATAAAGATATCATTTAATAATTAGTGTGCTGAATTAGTTACTGGGGTGGCAAGAGAGAAGGAATATGCAAAGGAATTGGGAGGAATAATACCTGGCTGTGGATATAAAGATTTCATTGGACAAAATATCAAAGCTGATGTGAACTGTTTGATCATAATGCAGGCACGTCACATGAAAACTGGCTGGTTGTAGGGGGTTAATATAGATAAATCATTCATCTTCAGCAGATGGCAGAGTGCTCTGGATTACTTCTCATCTTTAGTGTTCATAAGTGGATCAGCAGGAAGATAAGCTACCGTCACAAGCCATGCACATCCAATGGATATAATTATGAGTTTTTGAATCTGTACTGTATGTGTGTGCATGGTTTCTTGAGACTAAACCATTGCCACAATATGATTTTCATGTAAAATTGTAGCACTGTATAGCATATCATTAAAACCATGGCATCATTTGTATTGGATACAAAATGTCTTTAAATCATAAATAAAAAAAAGTAATTATACTCCTTTGAGTGCATAGATTAAGCCTCAGCTTGACCTGCAGGCAGTTTTTGGATGGAAACTGTATTGATTTTGCTCTTGGGACATGCTACAGTGCATAGCGAAATTAAATACACTGGGTTGCCTCGTTCTTTCTCCGCAGCTATCATTCAAAACACCCTCGTTAACTGCATAGACTCTAATGTAGAAGTGAAATCAATTCTCTGTGCTTTGATTTGTGGATTCATATGCTAACTAACTTTATTTAGCCATTGTTGTGAAGCAGCAGATTGGATAAATCGTGTTTTTTGATAAAGTCTTAGTGAATAGGTCACAGTGTCAGTCACCCACAGAACTGGACATCCAATAGCTCTCTGTTATGATATAAATATGGCTTTTGAATGCAGTTTTGAGAGACTTTAAGTGAGATGCAATTAACTTTTCTTAAAGATTTATTGTTCTCCTAAGGAAAATATATTTTTATTTCTCATAGATGGCCCATAGTTCATTGCTTTCAATAATCTAGATTGTGTAGTGACTGTATTCTACAGACAAGACAGCAGCCAACAGATTCTGAGGAAATACTCTTAAAACATAATGCAGCTATGTTTACATCACCCTGTTTTAATGCGCATTTTGAAGTATTGCATCAGAAACGAGTGAAAATTTCCAAATTTCGAATAAAAATTCTTTAATTCGCAAAAATGTTTTTATGCTTGCTTGATATAGAAGAGTTAATGCGATTAATGTGAGATGGAAATGGATTTGCCGAATAAATTCTGACGTAGCAAACATTAAACCCACCCGACTAATCGTAATCGGTTTTTTCCGTGGATGGTGTTGTAACAGAAAACTTTGTTTGATTCTGTTACAACATGTTCTCCAACCAATACACCGATATAGGTTGTTTGTCACTTCCCTGAAATACGACCCGTTGGAGCGTTTGCTAAAGTTGCGCCCCTATCGACAACAGGACACTTTAATTTTAATGCATCGTTCCCTTTTATCTGCGGCCTATTTCAGGTTTCGCGTAGCTCAAATGGTAGAGCATTGCAATATATAACAGTATGCAATCATGCGATCGTGGTTTGATCCCAGGGAACACGTGCTCATAAAGTGTATATGCACTATAAATCACTTAGGGTAGGTTTGTAGTCGTTAATAAAAAAATGAGTTTTGCTAAATGGAAATAGGACAAATGGTGTAAAAAGTCCACACATTGCATTTAAATGAACACGCATTTTGATTGGTAACGACAGTCATACGTCATTTCATGACGACAGACGTAATACGACACTGTCATTATTTTTACGGCAGCTATAGGGTGCATGACTTTAAAACGTAAATATAGGTCGTAATAAGGTGCTTGAAAAACGACCTATAGGGTCATTTTTTTTAGGGGACAGTCTGTTCTGTTATGATGTTATGATGTTCATTAATTCTGGATGTACTGGTGCATGTTGTAATGTGTGTGTGGAATGTATTTTCCCCTTGGGGCTTGCCGTGTATTGCCGTGTTTTGTATTGGAGTGTTGCGGGTTTTTTTCAGGCTTGTCCGCTCACATGTGTGTGACGCTTAATAAATTCGAGAAGAGTTCAGACGGCTCTCATTTATTGTTTTCTTATTCATAAGTGTTTTGGTGAACGCTCGGTCACAGTGCTTTATTCATTGTTGGTTACTAGGTTACCAATACCACCATCATCAACTCGAACAACTTGATGGAAACGCACCTAATTCACATTTGGGTTTAAAAAACTTTTAAAAGATTTGCTTCATGTTTGGATGGAAACCCAGCTACTGACTATTTTAAAATGTGTTTGCTTGAGTTTTTTTAAAGACATGATGTCATAGAACCGAAGATTTGTTTTCACTTTCAGAAAAGATAATCATTCAGTGTCAGAAAAAACGAACTTTGAAGTAGGATTCAGAATGAGATTCTCTGTGTACTATTGATCTTTTGCTTCTTTTGTTGCGTTTTCTTTGCCACATATCTTCAAAAATATGATAGCTCTGTGTGCTCATTCGAAACATGTCGCGTCTTCCTGCCTCTTGATCAATGATGTCCTCTGGGCTAGAAACCCTTTGATTGATGTCCTGGGCTCTTTCAGTGTAAACATTTCATGTTTCACTGAATTTTGTGCCTGTTGGATACTTGTGTCAAACTTATTTTTGAAAGCTTTTTAGATTATTTTTGCATACTACATTTAATTTTCAGGGCACCCAAATACTGTTATAAGAACTGTAACTCTTTTTGAACAACCCAGCAGTGTGCATCTACTGTGTCTTAAAGCTATTAAACTGAAACAACATCCATTTCAGTAATTAAATGATGATTTTGATGAACACTAGTGTAATCATTGTTTGTTAATTAGCCACTGCTTTGTCAGAGTGTCCTAAAGCTGTTTTCAACAAGCATGACAGTCACTGCTTACAACATAATAGAGGCCAAGCGTCTAAATGAAAGCTTTTATTCAGCTTTATTGATTTTACAGGTTTAGTTAGAAATGTGAAAATCCGCTAATCAAGATTTCCAACCTTGGAAAAGTCATGGAAATTAATAAATGCTTCGCACTACAATCATTCTAAAATTTCTGTCATGACAAGTCTCTGAGTGTTTGGCATGGTAACGGGTATGACAATGTTGATATGTTTTGTCATGGCGGGATAAATCTGTTACGCTGCTGCTGCTTTTATTGCTGTTGCTGTTGCTGTTGCTGTTGCTGCAGAGCAAGTATGGGACTTGCTATTGCCGATACATACACAACACGCTGCTGTGAGCAAGGAAGACATGCTGCTGCTGTATAATATAGCATACATGAATTACCCGAGCCGATCTATACAGGTGGAGCTGAGGAAGGTGGAGGGTTTCTGAAAGTGCGCTACACTGCTAAGGCAAATGCTACTCATGTATTTGAAGGTTGAGCACGCAAGCTCATTGGCTACTGATACAGCAGGAACCAATCAGCTGTGTCCTATAGAAAATGATGTCATTACGAGCAGGTTGAGTTAATGGGCCTATTAGCCTGCGCCATCTAGAGTTTCATGACAGAACTTTGTATATGTCTTAAATTATCACTTTTTAAAATCTTAAAATGCTAGGAAAATTAAATGAAACAGGCCCTTGTCTGTATTTTTCAAGTTTGTGGTAATTTGTGAGATACTTGGTGTTTAAATGTTTAGATGTCAGCAGCATGGACACTCTTTTTTGGGATTTATAGGCTAGGTCAAACACGCTCACTCTCCATCAGAGAGTTGGCACATCTCTAATGTTGTAACCGCTCTTGGGAGAAGTGCTTGACCTGTTGGTTTTTAAGTCAGTGCCATCAAACAACACAAGCATACTTTTTTTTTTTTTTTTTAAACAAAGAAAACCTTGCTCATGAATAATGCAAGTGATGTAAAAGGGTTCTAGGATTGTTCAGAGAAAATGTGGTCTCAGCCTGCTGGGCAATTTTCTGCCATCTGTCTCTACTCTATTTTTATACTGTCAAACCTCTTTTTTGCATGATGTCATGCCAATGGCATTGTGATTTCAGGTACCTCATAAAGCTGTCAATCTTTTCTTTTGTGTGTGTAGTGCGTAGTGTGTAGTACATACTTTAATTGTTGTACATTCTTTAATTGTAGCTCAGTGTGTGTAAGAAAGCAAGCAGTGTGAGGTTGTCATAAAACAAGAAGTGGTTAGTAAAAACCACAGCTAGAATGTTGGCCATATAGCAGTCTTATCCTAGTTGATACAGCCAACACTGATGGGGAGACTTGTAATAATGCTATTTTGATTTATAGAAAAATTTACAGATGTTGGGGTTTATATGACCTTTCACAATTAAAGTTTAACATTTACATTTACAATTAAAATTACATTTTTCAACTAGGAAATTACTCCACACAGATGGTCATTCCAATCCACACAGTCTTGCTGTCACTTGTAGAGTTTACTGCAAACATGATCTACCTTTGACACGTTGTGTAGTGCCACTCACTCACAATATATCACCTTTGACAAAAAGGGAGAAGCAGCAGAAAAGCTGTTTACTACTATCCTCAACTACAGTGTAAAACAGACATACGCTAAAACAGTTATTGTCCTTATTGCACACCAGCTCAATTTCTCTCCTTCTCTCTCCAGAGTTCCATATACGTAGGCATTTTTTTTCTTAGTTTATGAATGAGCTTGTTTTGTTAATATGCATTTTTATATTTAATCATATATGTTTAACTGTATTACACACCATAAGTGATTTTGCATGTCCCCTTTCTCATTTTATTGCATTGTCAACTTTAAACCATTTTTTTTTTTTATTATCTATGGTTAGCACCTTAACTACCTGTTTACATAATAGTCAATTATTTGGTGAGACTGTATCTCCCATACAACAATATAAATGCAGCACGTGATTGCATGATATACGCAAGCATTGATGTCTTGTGCTACAGTATACACATTCTAAAGTGAATAAATGTCCCTGTCTGCTGCATCTATTTAGTCAAAAAAGAACTTTAGGCCCTTCTGGAATAGAACATGACAGGCAGTGAAAAACAGTGTCTCACTCATTATCATATCAACAGTTTATAACTTTCACTCTTATTGCATTTTGAGTAGATACAGTCTGTCTAGACAGTATTCTGATCCTCATGGCATCACAAAGCCACAGATCTTGCTCCTTCTGTAGAGATCTCTTCCTGAATTTTCATAGGTCTGTGCATCTCAGAGCATGAGTGCTGTATAGAGCTTCAAAGGGCTTGGCAGAGATACTGTCAGCTGTAATCACCCGCTCTCACACCAATGCTAACACCCAATTAGAATCACTGAGCTGTCACAGCAGGCTCAGCCCTCAGAAGTTCCTCAACAGCATTAAAGAAATGAATACAAACAAGTTGGGGGGAAACACAAACTCACACACAGCAGACTGGATGGCAAATATATTTTCTGAATTTGGTAGTTTTTGGCAATCCATTATACAAAGTATTGGAATGATAATTCCTGTCTCAATGTCTCACTATATTAACTGTAAACAGACAGATCAGGGAATATAGATAACAGTGTAGGATGGGCAATTGAAGGATCTGCACGGTCTAAGGGCAGAAAAATAGGACATTTATAGAAAGAGGTATAGAACCAGGGACAGTGTTGTTTATTGCTCGAGGGGACAGTGATTACTATGATTTCATTGAGGGCCAATGTTACATGCAATACAGCGGAGAGTGAAGCTGTCCACAGTACATGGAAGAACCCTCTTTCATGGTGAAGAGATTGTTTTATGTACTTAAAACTTAATATAAATGTACATTTATTTAATAAAAATGTAATTTACTTTTAGCATTGCAGGATGGTTGGATATATGACAATCCTCACAATTCACAGTTTTGAATTGACAGTGAAAATGAGTTTTTAGTTTTTAATTGCATCAATAGAATTCTTAAAATACGTGTTCTAATGCATAGGCAGGAATGAGAAAGACACACGGTTACACTTTATTTTAAGGTGTTCTTGTTACAGTGTAATTATTAATTTAAGTACTGAGTAATATTAATTAACTACTTACTACAGGGTTAAGGTTAGGATTAAGTTTGGTTTAGGGTTAGTTGCATGTAATTATGCATAATTTATAGTTATTACTATATAATAACTACATGTTACAGGAGTATAGTAACTACATGTTACATGTTACATAAAGGACACTGTTTTTAACCTATACTATTGATACTACTTAATGTAATTTTTAAATGTTGAAACTTTTAAAGTAATAGATTTGTAATCCGTGCATCAAGAACACATGTGAATTACCAAAATGAATGTCTGATTTTACATTGACCTGCATTTAATGAGTGGAAAAACAAAAACAAACAAACAAACAAAAAAACATTAATGCAAGTATTTTTAAAAGATAAAAACAAATATCCATTTAATGAAACGTTTAAATAGATTTTGCCATTTGAGACCAACATTAAAATTTAAAAGGGATCGGGGCCCAGATCTACAAAATAAGCAGTGTTACTCGGCCTCTTATTTATTTAATGAATCCACATCCAGCAATAATAATGTCATCATAATGATAGCATGATGATTTACTGAATTGGTTTGTAAAAAATTTAAATTGAAAAGACCATAAATGTTTACCTATTACTGTGGATGAAGATTCCCTATTAATTAACAGACAGTTTAAAAAAAAAGTGTCAGTCCATTCAGCACATTTTTTGCAACTCCACTTCCAGCTGTGGCTGCATGACAGATTTCTCCTATCAGGAGATGTGCCATGCTGCTCTCTCTTTTGGCCCAGCTAGACAATTCATTAATCCTCATTGTTCCTACCAGACAAGCTATTTAATACTCTTCCAGAGCACTCACACATGCACAAACAATCCGATTTCAAGAGTGTTAGAATACAGCCATTTTATGGGTTGCTCTTTCTTATAATTAAATGTATTCGTTTAGGGCAAACACAATTATGCACATAGCCAAGAGATGGGATGATTGTTTACTTCAGAATCTGATCTGAGATGTTGTTTTGACACTCACTAATTAGTTAGTGATAAGCCAGTGAGAACACACTTCATATACGTGATCTTATCACACTGCGCTCACCACTAACACAAAGCGCTGTTGTATAAGGGCGGTGTTGCAATGACATGGGTGTCCCAGGCCTATTGTATGGTAATGTGTGAGGGAGTGTGTGGCACTTTCTCTTCTTGGGCTCCCCTCCCCCACCATAAACCCCCTCCTTTCTGTCTGGCCTGAGCGGCTCAGCTGAGGGTTGATCCGATTGCCTCAGACCCTCTGGGATGATGGGGCCGCACACACACAATTTAATCATAATTTTCTGCTTGATGTTGAAAGTTCTGGAATTTATGATTATGAATAAGCACACTGAGAAAAAGTACAGTAAAATAAAGACTCTCATTCTAGTCTTTCACCAAATGCCCAGGATGTTAGTATCTGAAACACAGAATGAGAGTGTGTGACGTTCTTCTATCCAGAAGGTAACGTACATTTCAGCCAGCCAGCAAGCTGACTGATGTTAGAATTCACTGGATGTTCAACATCCTGAAGCCCTTTGCGGCAAGACCGAACATAATTTTGATCCCTGCCCACTCAAACAAATGCAGACACACACTCTCAAAAGTGGTTGCCAGGTCTTGGATAACTGTTCACCACTGAAAATGCATGACTGGATGAGGGTGCTCTGCCAAATCAAAGAAACCTTGGCCTCAGATCCACTCTGTGGATGGTTGAGACTGTATTTAGCTGATGCCAAATGAACCAAGCTATGGTGATTGATGCCAATGGGCTTATTTGTTAACATACCGTAGAAGTAGCCTGAGATTATATTTATTTAAGAGGTTGCGCTGAACTGAATCTGTGCACACTGTGACAGAAATTGAATTATAGCTCATTTAAAGGGTGGGGGTCTACTGGTTAAATGCTTCGCCAGACTGGATTACAGTGTAAGTGTCTTCTTATGTGTATTACTTTGTGAATCTCCAGGAGTCACCCTTAAAGCCATATAAACCGCATTACAGAGCTTCTGAGCAGGTAAAAAAAACAGATTAACAGGAAAAACACTGAGTGACCTTTGCCCCTCCATTCCTTTCACTACTAGGTTTCTTCGTTTTCACAGTTTTTTTTCTTTCCACCAATTTACACATCACTTTCTTTTCCTCTTCATCTCCTTCTCCAGTAACACATTATCTAGGATACTGCTTTTTTAAAAGAATTTAAAAAGTCCAGGGACTTGTTATTTTCCTTTTGTGTGCTGATCTGCTTTTGTAGAAGTTGCTCATTGCGGAATACATTAATATTAGTCTAACCCTGAATCCCAGAGCTGTAGCTTCCCTTCCTGAGTTTCCTTCCTTTTATTCTCCATTAGTATCCCTTGAGCTCTCTCTCTCTCTATGTGTGTGTTTGTGATGTGTCAGATTCTCCATTGTCCCACTGATTTTGTTGACGTACAGTAAGTGGGTCATTGCACTGAAGCAGAATTTGCTTGGGTTGGCATGGTAACGTCACTGGTTGATTAAACACGCACATGAGTCCGTTCAGAAATCTGCGGGATGCTAAATGCTAACATGCACTACATGGCCCAAATTATGTGGATGCCCACTTTTAATTAACATGTTGGGCTATTTTGGCTGCACTTAATACTTTTCCTAGCATTCCTGTGAACAAAGCAAGTTCCATAAAGAAATTACTGACAGCAAGCCAGGTCCCATCATGATTGTCTTGTGTCTGAATGAAAACAAATCCCTGCAGTCATGTTCCAACATCAAGTGGAAAGCCTTCCCAAAGCAGTGAAAGCTGTTATTGTAGGAATGGGTGGACTAACTCCCTATTAATGCCCTTGGCTTTTAAATTTAATATTTAATAAGTACTTTTAGCCATTTAGTGTAAAATTGTATTTAAATGTGAAGGTAAAATAAATCTTGAGTAAGTAAACAAGATAATATCTTGTAATCACACACCAATCTGCTAGAATATATTGGTTTCTACAATATAGTAGTTTTATTTTATTTATATTCCTATGGAGACTGAGACGATATCACTGCTTTGTTATTTAGCTCTCTCCATAAGTGCCTCAAGCTTTCACATGAGTTGGATTTGAGTCCTAATGGGGTTAATGGGAGAAGCTGCTTTGTATTTTAATTAGCCTCCCGCTCAGCGCTTTACAGCTACGCCTGCTCTTTTCTGTCCCTCTGAGAGCTAACCATTAGATAATTTTGACCTTTTGACCTCAGTGGGCAGTGGGCTGGAGGGCGCCCCTCACGACTGTTTGACAAGAGTCTGGCAGATGGAGCAAATGAATGAGAGGGATATGGATCAGAGGGCTGAGTCAATAGGGAGTCCCTTTCTTGTTGTACAGTGGAAGTGGGACATGGAACTTTTCTCATCAAGCCCTTTTTGAAATTGGTCAGTCACTTAAGTCCAGGCCTGTTTTGAGTATACCACTTTATTTCAATAGTCCACTTTAGACATTATAAGTAACTGCATGTTCAACTACATGTCAAATAACTCTCATTAGAGTATTTGTAGACTGTCTGCTTGCTTAAAGGCACAATATGTAGTTTTTTTGCCGCTAGAGGTCGCTTATTCAAAACAAAGGTGTAGCTTGATGGCGCCTTGATTTCGCGGAATCATATCTTCACGTCTGCAGCCAGTGGAAAACAATCCGACAGGATGCGGGCAGAACTCATATTAATGGATGAGCTAATGTATTAAAGATTTATTAACATTACTGTAGTATGAAGCAGGGTGTGGAGCTGGAGCTGAACGAGGAAGCGTGAGTGCGACACATGGCTCGAGAGCAGTGGAGCTTTTATTTTGCCACAGACGACCGCTTCTGCTACTTCCAGTCAAGCGTATGTGGGTTAACAGAGCGCTGTTTTATCATATTACATACATTTGTGTGTTGAAATTTGTTATAATGCTACTGCGTTCGTTCGGCGGCTACTATGAGACACTTGTTGCACACTGCAGTAAGCTAGATCGATATTAGGCATGGTAAAACATGGTACTCACTGTAAATCAAGTAAACGAGATTTAAACAATAAGACTTACTGTGTTGAGCTATATAACAATGATTCGTTTTCTGTCAATGAATGTATCCATCCAAACAGTTGCTCACCTGTCTAATAAAACACATAATATATTAAAGCGTCTTTGGTGTTTCCATGGTTTCTACAAAATAAAACATAAAACCGGAAATAGAGGGTATGATGTCATTAATAGGCGATGCACAGACACGGTCCATGTCCTGATTAAAATTGCTTATTTCTCTGGATTTAAACATTCTTGGAAACATTTGGGATGATGTAAGTAAACAAGTCAACAAAGTATATAACATAGTGGTTTTTGGATATTTTTATCCAAATATATTACATATTGTGCCTTTAATATCTGCTAACACTTTATTTTGATGGTAACAGACATTCTACTGACTATAAGTAATTTTGCAAGTACATGTTAACTTATTCTACTAACTCTAACCCTTAACAGTCTACCTGTGAGTTAGTTTTCATGTATTTGCAAAGTTACTTGTCTAAAGTGGACTATTGAAAAAACAAGTGTTAACTCTGTTGGGTTTTGTAGACTGTTTACCTACATTACTAAAATTTTTTCAATTTAAAATAACTATTTTCCATTTTAATATAAGTTGGATCTTCAGCCGTCTTTATTCCAGTCGTTACATGACTCTTTCGAAATAATTCTAAAATGACGAAATTGTGCTAAAGTAACATTTCTTGTTATTATCAATTTTGAAAACATTTTTGCTGCTTAATATTATTGTGAAAATATGATAATTTTTTTCAGGATTATTTGATGATAGAAAGTTCAAAAGAACAGCATTTATTTAAAATAGAAGTCTTTTGCAACATTATAAATGAATTACTTTTGATCAATTTAATGCATCCTTGCTGAATAAAAGTATTCATTTCTTTTAAGAAATATTACTGATGCCAAACTTTTTAATGGTAGTGTATGCATATTTTAAATTATATTAATCAAATTTGAATTCATATTTAATATATATAATTAATTTCTGTAAACACAGCAGTATTTATTTGGCACAAAAACAGTAAGGTTTTCGATTAGGGTAAAAATATTAAACTTGAAAAAGATTAATTTAAATAAAACTAATACAACTAGAAACACCCTTGGCCAGATTTACTAAACAGGGCAAATTAGCATGAGAGCGCAATTTAAAAAAAGCGCTGATGGGAGTGTAAGGTTCGGCGTGTGATCTACTGACAACGAACGAATTAAAGAACACAAACGCAGCCAGGTCATTTCCATAATGATCAACACCATCTACCAAGAGCAGCGCAAATTAACATCTGGTTTAAGACATTTTTTTGGGGGGGTGATAAATAATGGCTCAAATACTAGGAAATTGACTAGCGAAAACCTTAGTAAATCACCTTGCATGATTCATTTAAATACTCTCCTCCCATAAATTTTGCATCTGAAAGGGAAACTCCTACAAATGCATATACAATAAGGTCAACCACAAATAAATATCCACGCCTTTTTAGCACAAATTTTTCACTGCATGTCTTTAGTATATCTTGGCAGTAGTTTTTTTTAACGCCAAAAGAGGGTTTGTGCTGGCGCAAGCTGTTAGTAAATCTGGCCCCTATAAAACAACAAAAACATTTAACTTATATTTCACTACAACAAAGGGTCATTAAAATGTGTTTTAGCTGCCTCAATTACATTAACTCTCCGAACAGATTCACTAAATGAATCTGACTTCTCAACACTATATGAGATGATAATTGCTGGAAAAATGTTGAGATACTGTCACACTATTAGAAAATGTAGTTCATAATGTTAATAGCATCACTACTTTTAGTTGGTTCCCCCTCCCAATACTCTAACAAATACATCACAAAAAAAAAATATATATATATTTTTATTCAGTGGACATCCACTTTGAACACTGAGTCCTTCTAACTAGTAAATCAGTGTCCTTAGAACACATCAATGTCCTATGCTAGCTGAAACGGACACATTGTCCAGTGTCCAGTGATGCTCCAGTGTCTACAAGATCTTCTTTATTCTTTCTTCATCACTGTCTGTCTGTCACCCTTCTTTCTGATGTGTCTTTTCTTTTTGGGATGTCGGGAGTGCTAATAGACAGCTCTTGCACAGTGTGCATCAATAGACACTCTTCATTTACAGGAGACATGAGTAAGAAACAGACAAAGAGAAAAAAGGGAAATACAGAGAGAAATGGAGGGGGTTTGCGGTGGGAGAGTTGAATTATTGATAGTGATGGCAGGCCCCTCTCTGCGACGCGCTGCACTGCTTCTGAATAATGGATAAAGCCTCCTGCGTGTGCACGGGCTCACTCACCCATTTGTCTTGCCACTGTAACGTATGCTTATCTGAGCCCATTGGTGGGAAAACGAAACGCTGAACACTAAACAATCAACATATGGTCACTGTATGACAGGAACAGGCCAGTGATTATAGTGCATCCGAGGGACTGCTGACAGTTCTAAACAATGGGGCTCACCTTTTGGCGATATTCTAAGTTTAGTCTTTGGGAATTTGCAAGCAATTAGGAGCAGATTGTTTGGTTTATAGCACAATTAATGGGCAGAACAGATGAGTCTGCTAATAGGATACTTCATCTGTTCAAAAATGGACAATAAAAGCAAACAGCTTCAGGAAATTAGACAATGGAGATTACAGTGAAGGGACAACAGATTTAGTATCTGTACTTTATATCTGTACTCTGTACTTTACTGTACTGCAGTTTAGTACTTATTTCAGGTTTTGGATTGTTGGAGATTGTTGCAGATGTTTTGGAAAGACGACTCTTATGAAGACTATGAAGACTGAATTTGAACACGATTCTTAGTGTGATTAAGAAAATGCAAAGGCTGCGATTGTTTTATTTTTTTATTTTATTTTTTTATGCGCAGCTTGTCAATGAAGTATGGCTCCAAATGCATCTGAAAGCACTGCGAGTTTGAGTCTCTTATAATGTACATTTGAAAAAGCAATGTCTTTCCAGACAGAAGTATTTATTAACATCTTGTCCAACAAAAGACAACATTTAATAACATGTTTTTACTCCAAACTCACTTCATAACGACAGTTGAGCATCCTTCTGTGAGATGATGTGGCTTCTTACACAGAATAAGGCAGTCGTGTGTTTATTAGTCATGTTTAATCAACCAAAGCGTTTAAATCTTCTGTTTATTCAGCTACAGTGATATGATGCGTGTTATCTACTTCTGTGGCAGGGCATATTTGGAGTTTCTGCACAAGAGCGCCCTCTGGCTTTCAGATGGAGAAGCATTTACTACTGATCACAGAGCCGTACAGCTCTGACAAGCTGCGCATAAAATAATTGCAGCCTTTGCCAAATCGTGTGCGATAAAATTTGCGATAAATCACAATATATCATGCAGCCCTAATATTGGCTGGTTATTAGTACTTATAAAGCACATATTAATGCCTTATTCTGCATTACCATATTCTACATCCCTTAATCTTATGCAGTACCTAAATTTAACAACTACCCTTCTAACTATTAATAAGCAGTAATTAGGATTTAAGTCGTAGTTAATAGTTAGTTAATAGTGATTGGACCCTTATCTAAAGTGTAACCACTTCATACTTGTGTATCCTGTGTAAAAAGTGGGATTATGTTAATTATTAACTAACTGCAGTAATCAACTTTGCATGGGTTATAAATTTATTTTTTAAAAAAAAAAAACATTTTTTCTTTCAGCTGGGAATTTACATATTTTGGGGTGACTAAAGTATGAGGAGTCAAAGAAAATAATTTTGTCCATGACACACTGAATCATGCAGAACTGTTTCTTGAGGTAATGTCAGCTGAGTTTACAGCCCCTTATGACCCGATGCTGCCTCGCACTGATGCCTGTGACGTCTGACAGCTGGCAGTAATGCGCTGCCTCAACGACTGATTATCTGGAGTGAATGAGAGGAAAGAAGGGCAGAGAGGAAAGAGGGGATGATAAAGCAAACTTGCATACATTGTGAAGCTCATGTAGCATACCCACCAATTTACTTAGCACTCAATTTTGAGAGTGGTAGAGTCTTTGTTTGAGGTTTGGTCCTGGTTTATGGCTTTTACATATCTGAGCACTGTAAGATCTACTGTGTGTCAAGCACTCCTTTGAAACTCGTTTACAGGTCATAAAATTCAGTATCTGTCATAATGTCTGTAATGAATGCAATTATATTAAGTCCATCGAGGAACAGACCGTTCATAAATTTTGCAAGAGCTGCTCTTATATAAATGCAGTTCAGTCACTTGCGCAACAGCAGCTTGTTAAATATATTTCACTAATTCATTTAATCTCATAGGGTGGCATTATTCAACCTTCCCTTATGGAGCTGTCCAATTAACAACCTTGGTGTGAGAATAAGAAGTGCACAAAGCAATCAACACAAAGACTGCAAATTCGCAGGTTTTAATGAAGGCCTGCCACTTTCAGATGCAATGCCTGTCAATCCCAGGAGAATTATGGAGCATGGTCTTGGTCTGCCCGCTGGCTTCACTGTAGTGCCTCCATCCTCTCTAGTGAAGCTTTCATATTGTATCATTAGCTAATGCACATATATATATATATATATATATATATTTTATTCACAAATCGTCCTTTTGCACAAAGCGATAGATGCTATTTACACTAAGTGAAAACAGCAGTATTTTCTGTGCACTAAGTGTAAATAGTGGTTAGATGCTATGTATACTTAGTGCAAATAGTGGCAGATATTATTAGTGGAATTTCTTTTGTATTTACTGTATGTCTGGTTCAATTAGACAATGGTGGGCGGAGTTAGTGTAAATAGTGTAAGTAGTCAAGAAGGCAGGCTATTTGCACTTGGTGTAAATAGACAGTCTGAAATATTAATTATTATAATTTAAATGTTAATTTGATTTAATGTAATTAAATTAATGTAAACAGAGTGCAATAAACAAAAAAATATATATATTGTTTTGTGATTTATTTATTCCAAAAAAATTATTTGAGTTGTGGTGTCATTTTTGCGCCTTATAATTGTTCAAAAGTTATTTTACCTTGTTTGTGAGGAAACAAAAGTGTGAAGAGCATACTTGAAGTAAAATTTATGATGTGATGAAAAGAAAAAAAAAATAAGGTGACTAACTTGTGAACAGAATATTTTTGTCGTCATTCCCAATCAAGCTGTACAATTTGTAATTCTGAAAATATAAATGTAAGCAATATTGAAAATAATGGTACAAAATTGAAAAAAAATGGTAGCTTTGAAATTGTGCCCAAACACCCATATACTATACTGTGTGTTTACTAAAGATTACCACTTTGTATCTCTATAATTAATCTCTCATAGGTTTAGCATTAAATCTACATCTTATTGTATCTATAGCACCAGTATATTAGAACAAAATATCTCAGAGACAATTCTCTTCTGTTCATTTACTCTCTAGTTCAATATGGGGCTTACACCGCTAAATTAGTTACATTTGCATTTTATATCTTATTATTCATTGACAAAGTTTCTCCATAAATCATTTAAGAAGTGGTGATTATAAGTAAGCCTGTGGGCAATAAGCACAAACCATATCACACATGTACAGCCTGCTTCAGTCCTCCATCCAAGTTCATTCTTTTGTAAATGGGAAACAAATTCATATGAATCCAATTTACAAACATTACCTAAACATGAAGAGTCTGTATTCTGATTCATGACCCGCGAGAGTGCTGGGTAATTGGATAGATGTTCAATGTAACATGCCCTATTATTTTTATTTTTATTTTTTTCTCAGTCTTTGAATTGCTTATATGATTTTTTTTTTTTTCATTAGAGGCATATTTTATATTTTTCATTAGAGCATACAGTATATTTCTATGAAAATAGCTCAGTAATTACAAACACTTGTGTACAATTAGTGTAGTGAAGAAATTCACCTTTGAATACTCTTTGTGTAAAATTAAAGCTTCTGCTTGCAAAATTTCCATGATAAGGCAGCAGTGTTATTAATGCTGAAATAAGAGCGAATAATTGAATAAATGAAAGCAAGTGGCATCAGGTTCTCTTGCGTTGAGATCAGTGCAGCCTGGGTATAACTGCTAAAGGAATATCCCAGACTCTTTCTACACTGTTTAAACATTCCTAGAGGCCTTTATGGATTTAACTGTCAGCTGATACAATCCTAATCTGAAGCTTTTTGAACACCAACAGTACTGATTAATATTCCACTCATAATGTGTGTATGAATCAAACAGATTAAACATGATATTGTACCTGTGTGGATTGTTATCCATTTACATAGAATTAATATTGTTTACTAGTAGATACTCTTTTAAGTCAACGGAGTCATGCCCTTGTTCATGACATCATAAATGCCTCCCCATGGGTCGCCCTGTGTGCTTCATTTCATAGTAATGGAGCAATGGAGAGACAGGGATAAACACTGCCTGGTCCCTGATGCCTTTTGAGTGGGGTTTTAGATTTCAGATATTTGTGGTTAGTAAAGAGCTCACTATCCCACATGCACACACAGTAGTAATGCTAGGGTTATTGAAACACCCCTCACACCAAGCGAGAATTGCAACAAAAACAAATTCATTTTAATTGCTGATTGGTCAATAGCATGACAGTCTCATTTTTTGTTCTATCCATTTCTTTATACAGTTCATACTGTACATACACTGACTTGAATAGACCTTTTCTGTGATAAGCATGTTTTTATTTTCTGAATGAAATTGAATTCTGAATTAAGAAAACCTTAGTTAGATCTGATGGATTTCCATGTCAGAAATATTTGATCCGACCCTGAATGCCGGATCCTGTCAGAATAGATCCGTTTTTGGTATATGATATACCTGTCAACAGTCCCTCTTGACCGGTACCTAAAACTACACAAACTACACTGTACAAAATCAACATGTGTTATTATACCAAAGCAAAAGCAATGGAAAATTACTGCTTCACAACATCGTCCTGTGACATTAAAAACCTTACTCATGAAGACAAATATCACCTGAAACCACACAATCATAAGCTTGAACAAAACTATTAAAATATTCATAAAATGACACAAATGAATAAATGATTAAATGATAAATGGTATAAATTTTATGATAAACTACATAAATGACTAATGACTATAAATGATTAAAAAATTAAAGTGAATAAAAAAAATAAATGCAACACAGATGTAAGGTTGCTCTCTTAAAGTAACGCACACACAGGTTGCTATTCTTAAGATCCTTTACCTTCGATTTGGCATCTTTTATGTTTATTTCTTAGAGAAAAAAAAAATATTTTTACAAAAAAATCATCACTGCTTATTTAAAAAGTACTTGTTTTTTTGAAAATGGTATTGAATTTTTTTCCAAAAACCATATTTACTAAACCATAAGAGTAAAATTGTGTTGTATTTGGAGCTGTAATCTATGCCCATGTGTTTCAGTTCTGTGTGGCTAATTAAAAAGTTATTGTTGTCTTTTTAATTCATTAAGTCTGGTTATGCCTCTCCAAAAGAGCAAATTGTTTGAAACAAGATATGGAACACAATGCAGTCTGTCAAACACATACACACTGCTCAAAGTAAAAAATAAATCATGATTATGGGAGATAAAATATGAATATTCTTTGTTGAGTGGTTCATATGAACATGTTGTCAGTGTTGACTTACCTCACGCATCTGCCTGATGAAGCTGGAGTTCTCATTTACACAGATGTGATGCATCAGCTCCTCCCTCTATTTCTGTCTCTGGTTGGTCTGCGGTCATTCAACATGCCATTAGCTGCATGCTGGGGAGCTGCTTCACATTCTGGTCAGGCTTGCAGCTGGCTGCGGCTAACAGAGCCTTTCAGAGTCCTGCATCTGCGGAGCTGTTTTGTTCAATATTTGAGTGAGGGAGAGGTTGTTGTAATGCTCTACTACAGCATTCATAGAAACAACTGTTTATTTAACTGTTTATGTATTTATAAACCTGATATTTTGTGGGTTAAAGAAATGGAGAGGTGGATTATGATCTGTCTGCTGTCAGGAGAGGTGCTGTGCATCAGTGGCAGGAGTAATGTTATGGTTTTTAATCGATCTGCCCATTCACTGCAGCTCAAGGCAGCTCAAGATAATTTATAGCAGTATATTGTGGTGTTCCAGGATAATTATTTCATAAATAGTATATGAAAACTCTTCAAAATATAGAAAATTGCTAATTATAATGATTCATATTTAAAAAACTTTTGTAAGCCATTGACTATTCTCATTAGGGCAATGCTTGGCTTTTAGTCAGCATCTATAAGTCTATTAGTTTGAAGCTATCTAGTGTAGTTCTAAAAGGTGATACAATTATTATTGTCCCTGATGATCCAATTCAGTATGAACCACCAAATCATCTGGAATGAAAATGAAGTGCATTTTGGTTACATAATGTTTCCTCATTATCTTGGCCTTTCTTATGTGCTTTTGATGTTTGAGCTGCTCTTCCATTACATTCCATGTAAAAATAATGTCATTTGTTTGTATTTTGTAGGATAAGGATAGGTATTTAAGGGTCTAGACATTTTTGCAGGGCATAGTATTGCTTTCCAGTGAATAACAATGGTGCAAATATACGATTTCTCCTCAGAAGCTTTTGTGTGTTTAATTCCAACTCCCACATATAGGAATATGAGGAGCAAGCATTCCAAGATGCTTTCTCTCCATTTGGAATGTTGGCAAAGGGTATAGGATGCTTTTCCAAGTCCAGTGTGACTGTGTAAAATTCAGAGAGAAGCGACTGTAAATAATCGTTCACATCCGCCCTGTTGTTATCCTGATAGATGTGGCGCATTCACTCCTCTGGCAGTGGATTAAAGACAATGGACGGAGAGGAAATGAGACAGGTGTTCCAGTTGTAAACCTACATTACTCCAGCACTGCTGCACGAGGATGAAACAACAAGTCATCTGGAAGTGTGGTGTCTATTTTTGGGTTACATCATTTTTCCTCATCAGCTTTGATGGCCTTTCTAATGTGCTTTTGAGGTTTGGGCTGCTCTTCTGGTTCATTCTATTTAAAAGGATTTTAATTTGTTTGTATTTTCAAATTAAATATTTGGATATTACATTACATTTTATAGTCTAATTATATTGCACCATTTTAAATATTAAATCAGTGATTGAGATAACATTTGAAGCCAACTGAAACCACATGTTCACATACATATTTAGTAGAAGCACCCTTTTGATCTAATACAGCCATGAGTCTTTTTGGGAAAGATGCAACAAGCTTTTCACACCTGGATTTGGGGATCCTCTGCCATTCCTCCTTGCAGATCCTCTCCAGTTCTGTCATGTTGGATGGTAAACGTTGGTGGACAGCCATTTTTAGGTCTCTCCAGAGATGCTCAATTGGGTTTAAGTCAGGGCTCTGGCTGGGCCATTCAAGAACGGTGACGGAGTTGTTGTGAAGCCACTCCTTCGTTATTTTAGCTGTGTGCTTAGGGTCATTGTCTTGTTGGAAGGTAAACCTTCGGCCCAGTCTGAGGTCCTGAGTATTCTGGAGAAGGTTTTTGTCCAGGACATCCCTGTACTTGGCCGCATTCATCTTTCCCTCGATTGCAACCAGTCCCCCTGTCCCTGCAGCTGAAAAACACCCCCACAGCATGATGCTGCCACCACCATGCTTCACTGTTGGGACTGTATTGGACAGGTGATGAGCAGTGCCTGGTTTTCTCCACACATACCGCTTAGAATTAAGGCCAAAAAGTTCTATCTTGGTCTCATCAGACCAGAGAATCTTATTTCTCACCATCTTGGAGTCCTTCAGGTGTTTTTTAGCAAACTCCATGCGGGCTTTCATGTGTCTTGCACTGAGGAGAGGCTTCCGTCGGGCCACTCTGCCATAAAGCCCCGACTGGTGGAGGGCTGCAGTGATGGTTGACTTTCTACAACTTTCTCCCATCTCCCGACTGCATCTCTGGAGCTCAGCCACAGTGATCTTTGGGTTCTTCTTTACCTCTCTCACCAAGGCTCTTCTCCCCCGATAGCTCAGTTTGGCCGGACGGCCAGCTCTAGGAAGGGTTCTGGTCGTCCCAAACGTCTTCCATTTAAGGATTATGGAGGCCACTGTGCTCTTAGGAACCTTAAGTGCAGCAGAAATTTTTTTGTAACCTTGGCCAGATCTGTGCCTTGCCACAATTCTGTCTCTGAGCTCTTCAGGCAGTTCCTTTGACCTCATGATTCTCATTTGCTCTGACATGCACTGTGAGCTGTAAGGTCTTATATAGACAGGTGTGTGGCTTTCCTAATCAAGTCCAATCAGTATAATCAAACACAGCTGGACTCAAATGAAGGTGTAGAACCATCTCAAGGATGATCAGAAGAAATGGACAGCACCTGAGTTAAATATATGAGTGTCACAGCAAAGGGTCTGAATACTTAGGACCATGTGATATTACAGTTGTTTTTTTTTATAAATCTGCAAAAATGTCAACAATTCTGTGTTTTTCTGTCAATATGGGGTGCTGTGTGTACATTAATGAAGAAAAAAAAGAACTGAAATGGTTTTAGCAAATGGCTGCAATATAACAAAGAGTGAAAAATTTACGGGGGTCTGAAGACTTTCCGTACCCACTGTATATATATATATACATACACTGCCCGGCCAAAAAAAAAAAAAAAGTTGCTGTTTGGATTTTAATAGGCAAATACTTAAGAATCAATGAATGGATCATTATTACAGTGATTATTATGTTTCTAGCATGTTATATGTTTGGCAACGGTTCTTTTAACCCTTAAAGATGGAGTGTGTAGCTTTTCGTTTCTTAAACAACCATGTAGGAGGACACATCATGGCCATATTCCAGGATGACAATGTCAAGATTCACCAGGCTTAAAATTGTGAAAGAATGGTTCAGAGAGCATGATGAATCATTTTCACACATGAATTGGCACCTCTTGAGTCCAGACCTTAAATTCATTGAAAGTCTTTGGGATGTGCTGCATTAGACTTTACAGAGTGCTCGACTCTTGCATTGTCAATACAACATCTTGACCAAAAAATGATGCACCTCTTGATAGAAATAACATCACAATATTTATTTCCATATATTTTTTTGGTCAAGATCTTGTATTGACATTGCAAGAGGTGAGCACTCTGTAAAGTCTCATCCAGCATATCCCAAAAACTTACACTGAGGTTAAGGTCAGTGCCAATTCATGTGTAAAAATGATTCTTCATGCTCCCTCCCAACAATTCTTCACAATTTGAGTCTGATGAATCTTGACATTGTCATCCTGGAATATGGCCATGATACATCTTAATACATTGTTGTTTAAGAAATATTCTCTAAAAATTCTTTTATGGTTAAAAGAACTGTTGCCAAACATATAACATGCTAGAAAAATAATAATCACTGTAATAATGATCCATCCATAGACTCTTAAGTATTTGCCTATTAAAATCCAAACAGCTGCTTTTTTTTGGGCCGGGCAGTGTATATATATTATTTTTATTAAAAATAATATAAAAATAATACACTTAGTTAATTTTTTTTTAAAATTAAAAATTAAGTAACTAAGTGATGTAATATGATGATGATACACTAATTAAAAAACAAACAAAAAAACCTTGAACTCTGCCACCTGGTTGAAATCCATGCGCAGTTGGTCTAAACATAAGAAAGTCTGTATGAGGAAAGAAAGGATATTACCATTGTAATGGTCTCTGATTCTGGTCTTCTGGACCAGTGGACAAGGAGCCAGACAGTAGTATTTGCTGATATACTACCAAGCAGGAAGCAATTCATCTGTGTGAGAGATGCTCACCGCCTCTCTCAACCTTAATGTAGTCAATATAGGGTGCTTGTCTTCTTCCATTACTGTTCCCTTGAAAGTGCCTGCCAATTATACCATGTCTCTTTTAGAGCTTCATTTATTATTTGTGATGTACTTGTAATGAGTTTTTTTTCTTTTTCTTTTTACAAAGATTGACTCGCTTATATAAAATTTAGCTAAAATCAACCCATGTTGTCTTTTTAATTGATTTATCAGGGTCATAGTTAACAAGTTTTATCACTTTTATGATTTTACTAGTCTGAAAACTCATTTATATTACAGCAATAGAGACATAAATTAAGCTTAAAATAACCACAGTCCTATGTTTTCAACCAGTTCTATTATCAACCACAATCTATTATTTCATAACGCACACTGAGCAGCAAACCTTGGTTCATGGAGAGGCATAATTTCCTACTGTTCCCTATTATATAATGAGTATTGAATCTGAGGACTTTGACCAGTACCTGATTTACCACAATCACACTGTTTCGTTCACCAAGTGCACTTTTAATTGCAGAGAATAGCTGTACAGACTTCCCTCCTGCGAGCATCTACAACGATGGAAACACTCTCCGCTGTTTCTGAATGTGAAAGAACAGTGAAAGAATCAAACATCCACAGTGAGGGTATTATTTATTGATGACTTTCAGACTATTTAAAGTAACCTTGAAATCAAAATGGACAATTCTTATTTTTTATGGAATATTGCAGTGTTTATTATAAATGATTTATCTGTTCACATCATTTTTTATTTTTTTATTTGTGTGCCCCTGTAATCAAAATAACTTCCCCTCGCTCTTTTAGCGACATCTCTTCTCTGATGATGTGTTTTTCGGCGCGAGGGCAACCTGTCACTCACATGAGATTACAGCGATAGCAAACCACAATGATTAATTCCTGTTGGACAAAATCAAGTCCCTCCCTACATGTTTTTCTTGTTTGCAAAGACTTTTCACATGGATATACATCACAATAGAAAAGAAAAGTCTATAACAACTTCGGTTTCATGCTGACTTTAAAGAGGCAGATTCAAGGACAGATAAATGGATTTAGCCTTTTTAGAACTATCATTTCTAAACAGCAATATTCTTAAGCCAATATTATAGATTTCTTACCGTTACATATGGCACGAGAGGAATGCACTTGATGAGGCAGGTTTAGGCTTGAGTTTTCCACTGACAGTCTGAGTATTGATCTCATGTCTCATCCCACTGAGATCAAAGAACAGACTTTGGCTCCCTCATTAATCTGTTTCAGCACTCCCAAGACTGACTGCATCTTAAGCACACCACAGGGATGGCAGTTTGGTGCTTTTATTGGCATGATAAATAAGTAACGTGTCACTCTACTTCACTCCCAGATATCAAAGTCAGTCTGCCTGAAATGAAGGCAATCATATTTACAGACACCTGGAATTAGGGATCCAAGCAATAGCAAAACGTGAAGACTTTAATGGCATATAGACTTTTCTGAAATGAATGTGACATCAGTGATGTTGATGGTTTTGTGTAGATTACTGTAGGAAGCAAGGTACAGTAAGGGACAAACTGAATCAGTAACTGTGTAGATGGCATGAATATGATTATACATATAGTTTGTATAGTTGTATTTCTCTATATGATTGGATATCCAGAAAAGTAAGCCCATATAATCTCTAATGGTATTTCATTTAGCTGGTTTAGACCACAGCGGTGCCCAAATAATTCAAAACTTGCAATACAGGGCTACAACAAATGCTTTCCTGCACAAAATATATTAAAGGGTTAGTTCACCCAAAAATGAAAATAATGTAATTTATTACTCACCCTCCTGCTCAGTTTCCATTGTCACATGATCCTTCAGAAATCATTTTAATATGCAGATTTTTCTTAATATTCTCAATGTTGAAAAAATTTGTGCTGTTCAATATTTTTGTGTAAACTGTGATACTTTTTTTCAGGATTCTTTGATAAATAGAAGGTTCAAAAGAACAGCATTTATTTAAAATAAAATTATTTAGCTTTTTTTTTTGTAAATGTCTTTACTGAAACATTTCATCAGTTTAAATTCTTAAATAAAATTCTTATTTTGGTCATACTTCAAGACTACAATCTGTGATTCCGAAGTACAGTATCCACTTTGGTGTGGTGACTGACAGCAAACATTAGAGTCATCCATGCTGAGGAGCCATGCTGATGCACAACCCACGTAAAGATGATAATCCCGCAAATAACTGCAATTGCAGGTTTCAAACAGAGATGGCAACAAAGAGGCAAAACTTACAGACTGCAGCTTTAAAAAAAGTCATTGCATGTAATTTGGGCAGCCCTAATTCTTAATGAATAAAATAATTAACTTCTATCATAAAAAATCTTACTGCTTCATCCATAGACTGCAGACTTTAGTGTTCTTAAAACACTGGATTTATTTTAATTCTGTTGATCTGATTGAATTCATGTTTGAACAGAAATCAAGTCATACTATACAAGAAGAATCGACGCATACAAAATGTTTGAGCACTGACTGAAATTCCAGTATACAGTTGTAATGCACGGTGTGATTAATAAATAAACATTGTTATCTTTTCTTAATCTGTGCATTACTCTAAATCAGTCAGGATTACATAATGCGTGTTTTGATGCAGTAACACTTGCCTGCTCTCCAGAGCATTTATACTGTGTTCAGAGCTGCAGGCTCTTCTCAAGGTGTAATGGAGGTGTAAGTCTGTTTCCCCTGTAACAGCTGGGTCACTGCTGCAAAAAAACACATTCTCCACACTTCTGTAAACAGCAGGTTCTGGGGCACAGCTACAAGGAATGAGGAGAATGCACATACAATGCCATTGCACCAATAGCAACTACAAGGCGCTCAGTGAAAAGAAGGGATGTAAGCTCAAAAACCGTGAGCGTTCAGCTTCAGCTGTATCTTCCATACCATGTCTTTGCTTCAGGGCTTAAGAGGTTGTGCTGTAAAACATTTATCCATGCTCGACTTGCTGAGTTCCACAATAATGACTTTTATTTTTATTCTAAGGTATAAATGATAGGGAACATCCTCTGAAGACCTGATCTATATTCTTTCCTGTATTGGTGGGCTTTATTTATGATGACCCATAAATCATCGCTGGTGCCATTCTCGACTTGCAATTTTGCAATCAATAGTGTTTGTGTGCTGTTGAATTGTGTCCATGAATCTATCTATCTATCTATCTATCTATCTATCTATCTATCTATCTATCTATCTATCTATCTATCTATCTATCTATCTATCTATCTATCTATCTATCATCTATCTATCTATCTATCATCTATCTATCATCGGGCTATCTGTCTATCTATTGGGCTATCTGTAGATAGAAGGATAGATAGAGTGATATAGATGTATAAATATACACACACACATATACACACACTTCTTTATTGCACATATATAAACATTAGGGGTGTTAATTTTTATTTTTTTATGAAAGAAGTATCTTATGCTCACCACGTTTGCATTTATTTGATCAAAAATACAGTAAAAACAGTAATATTGTGAAATGTTATTACAATTTAAAATAATTGTTTTCTATTATGTTATGATATTTTAAAATGTAATGTGTTTCTGTGATGGCAAAGATGAATTAAAACAGTGCTGTTTAATATTTTTGTGGAAACAGTAATACATTAATTTTAAGATTTTTTTTTTGATAGAACAGCATTTATTTTAAGTTATTTTATTTTTTGTAACAATGTAAAAATTAAAAAGTTTTTACTGTCACTTTTGATCAATTTAAAGCATCCTTGCACAATTAATGTATTAATTTTTTTTTTAACTGCCTTCTCTTGATTTATTAAAAAAAACCTCAACAAGAGTTTCCCATTACTTGATTCTAATTTCTCTTGCACTTCTATATATTAATCAACAGCATCACCATATATCGCATCGCTATTGGTTGTTATACACTACTGCTCTTATAGCAGTTATGGACTGACTCTCCCTCTTGTTCCCAGGGTGTTCTGAATGCTGCCTCAAATGCCTGAGTGGGATACCCTACGCCTCTCTGATCGCGACCATCCTGCTGTATGCTGGGGTGGCGCTCTTCTGTGGCTGTGGTCATGAGGCTCTCTCTGGGACCGTCACCATCCTGCAGACCTACTTCGATGTTGTCCGGTCGCCTGTCGATGCTCTGGATGTCTTTACCATGTGAGTGCCACAATACCAACGTTGTGATGAAAAAGAACATTTGCTGCCTGTTGAGCCAAATTTCTGTGACATGTTTTAGTTGCTTCAAATGCAGTTTCTTTCACCAGTTCTGCTCAATAATGTAGTGCTAACTGACATTATTGCTTGTCTATTGCCAAGAACCCAAATTTTAAGTTCAAATGAATTAACATTTGACTTCATTTGACATATGACTTCATTCATTGTCTATTTGTGGTTTATTGGTTTAACTTTACCATCAAGCAACCAACACACTATTGCATACATTTTATTCAAGTTAATAGGGACAATACAGAATAGTTATGCCTAGAGCGAGTAAAGAAAAGAACTTGTGTGTGACACATGCGTAAACACTTTTGCCAAGACTGATTTTTCTGAGCTACCATGTTAGGTTTTGGCATCAGTCCCATTCAGAGAATTAAGCATTCTGAAATCGCACCAGATCATCCTAGCACACCTGCTCACCGGAACTCTACTGGTGGGAAGGAGAGCAGGATGGATGGAGAGAACAAGAGAAAGGAGTGGGTGGAGGAAGGAATAGTGTGGAGCAGCATTTTTTCAGCCATTTTATCTTATTTTATCAAATACTTTTGAGCAAGGCTTTGGAATAAGTGAATTAGACAGTTATGTACTTGTATGTGTTATTTTATAATTGAATTTAATCTACACACAAAATATCTGTGGATTAGGGCTTCACAAAACACAGACATACTCTTCCACCATTATGCCTTCTATTTTCTTATTTGAATTGGCGTTGTATGCAAGATAAGCACTGATACACTTTTCATAAGAAAGCTACTAATTATTTGTCGTTTTGATTCCTCAGGATTGACATCTTAAAGTATGTGATCTATGGAGTGGCAGCAGCCTTTTTTGTCTATGGTATTCTGCTGATGGTGGAGGGATTTTTCACCACTGGGGCCATCCGGGACCTTTATGGGGACTTTAAGATCACTACCTGTGGGCGCTGTGTCAGTGCTTGGGTAAGATCAACCACCCATCTAAAAAAAGCTATTACAGAAGCAGGATAGCATGTTAAAGGGTTAGTTCTTTCAAAAATGAAAATTCTGTTATTAATTACTCACCCTCATGTCATTCCAAACCCATAAGACCTTCGGTCATCTTCGGAACACAAATTAAGATATTTTTGATGAAATCCGAAAGTTTTTTTTACCCCCCATAGAAAGCAACATAATTTCCACATTCAAGGTCCAGAAAAGTTGTAAAAACATCGTTAAAATAGTCAACGTGACTACAGTGGTTCAACCTTAATGTTATGAAGGGACAAGAATACTTTTTGTGCGCAAAAATAAAACAAAAATAAGGACTCTATTCAACAATTTCGTCTCTCCCCTGTCAGTCTCCTACGCTGTTTACTTTGTATAGACAGTGCAGGCTTCCGTGTACTACATCAGAACTCTGACTCAGTATTGGCTGACGCTGTACACGTGAGCAGCACGATGCATGCGTGTGATGCTGACGCAGGAGCCGGCCAATAATGAGTCGGCTTTCTGATGTAGAATCCGGAAGCCTGCACTGTCTATTTCTTTAAAAAATATCTTAATTTGTGTTCTGAAGATGAACGAAGGTCTCACGGATGTGGAACGACATGAGGGTGAGTAATTAAAGGGTAAGTTCACCCAAAAATGAAAACTATGTCATTATTACTCACCCTCATGTTGTTCCACACCCGTAAGACTTTAGCGGGGATTCCTCCATATAAAAATTAAGATATTTTTGATGAAATACGATGCTCAGTGAGGCCTCTATTGCCAGCAAGATAATTTACATTTTCAATGCCCAGAAACGTACTAAAGACATATTGAAAACAGTCCATGTGAGTACAGTGGTTCTACCTTAATATTATAAAGCGACGAAAATACTTTTTGTGTGCCAAAAAACACAAAATAATTACTTTTCAACAATATCTAGTGATGGTCAATTTCAAAATACTGCTTAGAATCTTTTGTTTAGAATCAGTGATTCGGAGCGCCAAAGTCACGTGATTGCAGCAGTTTGGCAGTTTGACACGCGATCCGAACCACTGATTCGAAACAAAAGCTTCGAAGCAGTGTTTTGAAATCGGCTATCACTAGATATTGTTGAATAAAGTTGTTATTTTGGTTTTTTTGGTGCACAAAAAGTATTCTCGTCACTTTATAATATTAAGATTGAACCACTGTACTCACATGAACTGTTTTAAATATGTTTTTAGTAGCTTTCTGGGCACTGAAAGTGTAAATTAACTTGCTGGCAATAGAGGCCTCATTGAGCCATCAGATTTCATCAAAAATATCTTAATTTTTGTTCCGAAGATGAACGAATGTCTTACAGGTGTGAATTTTTGGGTGAACTAACCCTTTAATGACAGAAATTTCATTTTTGTGTAAACTAACCCTTTAAATAATATGGTGCAAAAAGCATTGATCTCGAAATTTTACTAAGCATGAATAAAGCATAAATTATAAGTTTTGCCTTTAAACAAAAACCTTTCACACTAAAATAAATCACATGCTTCAAGTTAAATGAGGTATAGAAAACATAGTATTGTATAGTAGAAAAGAAGGAGTTTACTGAACTAGAAAAAAATAAATCTGATATAATCTGATTCCAACAACAGAAATCTTTCAGATGGCTGATAAGGTCATTGCTATATTATGCATCCATAATTTTTTAGAGTTACTGAATTTATGAATATTATAATACTAATGTTTAGTTAATTCCATGTGGTATGATGTGGGATTTACTTGAAAGTTATCAAGGAGCACATATATTTCTTTCTTTTTCCTTCAGTTCATCATGCTTACTTATATCTTCATGTTGGCTTGGCTGGGCGTTACAGCCTTCACCTCTCTGCCAGTCTTCATGTATTTCAACATCTGGAATACCTGTCAGAACATCTCTCGGGTGGATAGTAGCCTGGAAAGTTCTAGCCCTTGCTTCGACCTGCGTCAGTTTGGTGCGTAGCTCATATCAGTACCATGCTTTTCTTTTCTTATGTTCTGCACATGTTGGTGTAAACTAAATACTTAGCCAGCAAACTAAAATACAGATCTATGGATTGGTGCTTAGGATTGCTCTTTTCTAGTCACATTCAAGTGCTTCTGGATTACTATGTGAATAAGTTAGCAGTGGATGCCAAGTCCAGCTGGCTGTAGGGCTGTAACTGTCCGAGATGATTTAAAACCTGGGATCCTTTCTCAATCATATTTATGTTTTGTGTTGTTTATTCATGTTTTAGTGCAGAAGCTACTGAATGTGACAGGCTACATGTATTATCCAGACTTCCAAGGACAGAGAATATTGGAAAATAACTCTTCTAAATTTTGCAACAGCTAAACAACAAAATGCATATATAAACAGTATTATGATCATGAAACACTCTTTTTGCACATTACAGAAATCAATTGTGTACCATCACTGCTGGAAGCAGCATTATGACAATTAAATGTAATGCGGCCATTTATTAACAGTATTGCAACATCAAAGCTGTGGTGTACCCCATTGGTCACCGTGATTTTGCCAAGAAAGACATGTTCCTGGATCAACATATTTTGTTGATCCTGGGACAACATTCCAATCTGAAAATGTAGTCCCTATCGCTACCCCTACCCATAACTTATTCCTTAAAGGGTTAGTTCACTCAAAAATGAAAATTCTGTCATTAATTACTCACCCTCATGTTGTTCCACACCCGTAAGACCTTCGTTCATCTTCGAAACACAAATTAAGATATTTTTGGTAAAATCCAATGGCTCAGCGAGGCCTCCATTGCCAGCAAGACAATTAACACTTTCAAATGCCCAGAAAGCTACTAAAGACGTATTTGAACCAGTTCATGTGACTACAGTGGTTCTATGGAAGGCCGTTTCAGCATAAAAACGTTCCAGCGTTACTCGTCGTAATTATATTTTTACTAGTAACAATTAAATTAAAGAGCTATATAATTTAATTTGTACTAGTAACAATTACAATTACAGAGCTCTATAATTCAATTTTTACTAGTAACAATTATGATTATAGAGCTCTCTAATTCAATTGTTACTAGTAACAATTCCAATTAGAGAGCTCTACAATTAATTTATTACTAGTCATATGTCTCCATTGACTTCCATTCATTTTTAATTATAGAGCTCTCTAATTGAATTCTTACTAGTATCAATTACAATTATAGAGCTCTCTAATTGAATTCTTACTAGTAACAATTGAATTAGAGAGCTCTGTAATTCAATTATAGAGCTCTGCAATTACACATATCTTTAATGTGTATTTTTACTAGTAATAAATCAATTGAAGAGCTCTGTAATTCAATTGTTACTAGTAAGAATTCAATTAGAGAGCTCTATAATTAAAAATGAATGGAAGTCAATGGAGACATATGACTAGTAATAAATGAATTGTAGAGCTCTCTAATTGGAATTGTTACTAGTAACAATTGAATTAGAGAGCTCTATAATCATAATTGTTACTAGTAAAAATTGAATTATAGAGCTCTTTAATTTAATTGTTACTAGTAAAAATATAATTACGACGAGTAACGCTGGAACGTTTTTATGCTGAAACGGCCTTCCATACTGGTTCAACCTTAATATTCATGAAGCTTCATAAAGCTTCAAAGCTTTACCAATCTTTTGTTTCGAATCAGTGGTTCGGACGGTGAATCAAACGGCCAAAGTCATGCGAACATTGAAATTTCGAAACACTTATGATGTAACAAAGCCTTGTTTACTGAAATCACATGACTCCGAACCACTGATTCAAAACAAAAGATTCATAAAGCTTTGAAGCATTGTTTTGAAATCGCCCATCACTATATATTTTTGAATAAAGTTGTTATTTTGTGTTTTTTGGCACACAAAAATTATTCTTGTCGCTTCATAATATTAAAGTTGAACCACAACATGAACTGTTTTAAATATGCCTTTAGTAGCTTTCTGGGCATTGAAAGTGTTAATTGTCTTGCTGGCTATGCAGGCCTCACTGAGCAATCAGATTTTATGAAAAATATCTTAATTTGTGTTCCAAAGATGAACGAAGGTCTTACGGGTGTGGAACAACACAAGGGTGAGTAATTAACCCTTTCGCACGTAAGTTTCAAATATTCTTTCTGACCCCCCAGCGTGAGTTTTTTAAGGCGACCGTTATTTAGAACATATCACTTTATGGTTTCCATGGTGACGCGTCATTGCTTGTTATGTGACACACCGCAGCGCTGTATGACTGATGATCTGCTTTTATTTAATTTTTCCTTTTTTATTCAAAATATTCACAAATTTGTTAACTATAGAATGAAGTATCTAATATTCCGATTGTCAAATATGTGCAAGTGGATGTGTTTTGCTGTTCAAACACCTTTAAAACGATCACGTTAGTTGAGCCATATGCGCGATGGGCGCCGCCATGTTAGTTTTCGCAACACAGAGAATCGGATCTGTTGGATTTACAACCCGTGAATTCATCCACTTCTCCCGAAATACATGAAACTAAGTGAGTCGGTGAACTGGGGAAGAATAGAGTAAGCTTTAAAGTTACTTTCACTATGTGTATCTGATATTAATAAAACATGTCGTCTAATTATAATGGAAAGGGTTGTTATTTCCGCTTCTATAGACATCATTGTGTATTTTACAAACTCTAAATATATTGTTTTGTTAGTACTCATGTGTATTTAAATGTCTGAAACCTAAAATAAACATTATGCGGTTGAAAACACTGCATATATGTAATATATGAAAAGTGCTGCGCGCGTCCGTCTCTGGTTTAGCGCCAGCCAAAGCGCGCGCGTACATTTGAATTTGGCAGTTGATCACGTGATCCGCTGAACATTCTAATCACACCGGTGTGATCGTACGCTCCTGGGGCCAGCCAAGACTGATCACACCGGTGTGATCGTACGTGTTAAAGGGTTAATGAGAGAATTTTCATTTTTGGGTGAACTAACCCTTTAAATTTGAGGGAAATGACTGATGTAGAAGCACCTAACCCTTGTTGTAATCCTATAAACTTGACATAAACAGTAAACTTTTCCCTCAAATCTGATCGGTTGATTGGAATGTTGTTCCAGGATCAACAAAGATGTTGATCCAGGAACATGCTGTACTTGGTGAAATCACGTTTACCTACACATTCAAGACATAATGAAAACAATTATTAAAAAGTTACAAATGCCCAAAGCATGACTTCTACATATTAGCACAATTTAGCTAAACAGCTTTGGCATATCTAATGGTCATTTATGCATGTACTATTATTGTATTTTTAATAAGCACATATCAACTCCCTAATAATCTGATGTTGACACACCTCACTTTATTTGAATTGCAGGAATTGTGTCCATTGGTGAGGAGAAAAAACTGTGCACTGGTTCTGAGAACTTCATCAAGATGTGTGAATCTAATGAGGTCAGTTGGCAGTTCTGAAGCAGGGCCTTTTTTATCCTGACTGATGGCCTTCATCTTCATCTAAATTCAATCCACCATTACAGTCCGCGACCTATGGCATAAAAGAAGGGTCGGGAGTGAGAGAGAGAATATGAATAAATTGTAAACCTTTCCATGCTTTTAAGTCTGAAGACAGGCTGTGTAGCGGGGATTCCTCCATATAAATATGTAATAGTTAAATAATATTAAAATGTATTAGCAAGGTTGCGCAGCTCCTTTTATAGACTGCGCCACAAGTTATATGGCAGTGGATGTCATGCTTTCACAATATTATTAGAGATTGCAGACATTTATCAGATCTGTTTAAAGGTCACTGTTGACATGTGCTGCTCTGGAGAAATGAATGTGCATAGATATAGCTTGAGGTTATCATTTTAAATTGTTTTAGAAATCTAGATTTATCTGTAATTCTTTGGTGTAGAAACAATTTTACAGTAAATAACAAAGAAATGGCAAGTAACACGTTGAATGAAATGTTACATTTTGACATAGATGGACTGAAATAGTGTTTTCTTGTAAAATTTACTCCAATAATCTTTGTTTCATTTACAACTTTTGAAAAAAATATTTTTTAACAGTGTTCTTGGTGATTTGTCAGAAAACCATCCACGTTTTCTCCTCCTCAGAGTCTTTTTTTGTCTCTTTCTTCAGCTGGATCTGACATTCCACTTGTTTGTCTGCGCACTTGCGGGGGCTGGAGCTGCCGTTATCGCCATGGTAAGCTTTTCCACTGCTGTCTTTCTCTTTTACTTTTAATCTTGCTTTATTGCTCAGTTTATGCATTGTATAAATTTTCCCTGAATCTAAATTTCCTTTCAGGCCAATAAAATGGAATATAGATTGATTTATGAGATTCATTAATTTGTTGACTCCAGTGACACATGCGAGGAGGGTAATATGAAATCTAAGCAAGTATGTTATAGAAATCAGGCAAGAATGTGTGTGAGCCAAAATGCAACAGAGATCCAAGGCCTCTTGTAAAATAGTGAGTGAGAAAAGAGAGAAGAAGACAGAGAGAGAGGGAGAGGAACGCTCATCATTGAAAATGCAGGAGGTGTTGTTGCCATGGAAACAGAAGAGGAGAGGGAAGGAAGAAGAGAAGCTTGTTTGGAACAGTGATAAGTGATTGTGAGACACTATTTCCTACCCATTGGTTTGAACCTTAAAAAATCATTTTCATTGGTTAATATAAGAGCTTATGTAGAAGGTAAATGAAATAGCATCAAATTAATTTGATGCAGTCAATTCACTGTCTACCTTAGTATATTTTGCTTTTGTCTTCTGCCTAAGCTTCTTGCAGTGTGTGTGTGTATCTGAAAAGCACAATGCATTTGTTTTCTGGAAAGGCAACAGTCTGGCCTCATTTATACCAGTTAATTGCATTCCACATGGTTTGCAAATGAGAAAACAGCTTGGACATTAAGTACTTAGAAACAAAGAGTCTACAGAATTGGATCATAATTTGTGCTCTTTTGATTATATAATTACATCATACCTTTCAGAGAATATTGCTGCATACTCGTAGTTTGCTGATTTGTGCAGCAATAATGCCACCCATTGGTGTATAGAGGAACTTCAGCAAAATGTGTCTCATTTTCCCTACTGTGGCATTGCAAGGAAACTGCAGGAGCCATTTTTGTTCTGAAAATGCATTAATTATGCCAGAATTTTCTGAACCATCCAAATTTAAAATTCTGGCATTATTTATTGATCATTAATATCATTATAATTATTATTATTTTTTTGTCACATCAGAGATGTTTGGCAGCTCTTTTCTTCCATACATGGAAAGTAAATAGAGACCAAAGGCTCGGAAATTGACAAAAAAACGCACCCTAAAAGGCATCATAAGTCTTTCCCCTCAGACGTAACGGTCAAACCTAATTTGAAAATGAGGTTTAACTCACTTTAAAAATGCACATTTTCAAAATTGGTTACGAGACCCAAAAAAACCAATGACGTTTGCCATCACTGATGCGCATATTTGAATATACAAGAAAGTGAATAAGATTTGAGTGCCACGGGCAAGGGCAAGATTATCAGTCAATGTCATATGGCTTCAGAAGATGGATTTTTTTGATGCTTTTGGAACTTGACAGCCCTTGCTCACCATTCTCTTTCGGTGTAAATTAAACATCTCCTCTTTTCAACAGAAGAATATCATATAGGTTTGGAACGAAATGAAGGTGGAAAGAAGTTAGTTAGGAATGGGGTTAGGAGGCAGCAAGTAACCTTCTTCCTTTCTCTTTTTCAATGATCTGGCTACTGTCATAGGTGGTGGCAGTGTCTGTCCTCATCCATAACAATGCCATTCTGACGTCTAAGAACACGGGGAGGTACTGCACACGTTTCTGAAGCCAGCTCCGGTCTGGGGTGTCCTTTCCCACCTCCCGACACACTCTCTATCCACCAAGGGCCCCACCACCATCGCCCACGACCGCGACTTTCATAATGACGCCCCTTAATTAGCTTGATTAAAATGACACCCAGGCCCTTGCATTTTGCAAAATCGTTTCAGTTCCTGTGCTTCCCTCACCTCCCTGCCATAACCAGCTGCGTAGCCCCAAGTTAACCCACCAGTTAAAAATGATAACATGTGTAAACGAACAAACTAACCTGGCTTATATTCAGCTGGAACTGGTTGCTGCTTTTTCTGACATGGGAAACGGTTGATCTCCAGTCTAAACTGGGGCACTAAACGCCCTCCCGGTCTTCTTCAGAGTAATCCTTTTGAGTTTTTTGGGGAGTACAGAATGGTTTTCAGCACTAACACTAACCCTCCCCTCTAACCACTGTGTTGCTGTAGGTGCACTACCTGATGGTGCTGTCGGCTAACTGGGCTTACGTGAAGGACGCCTGCCGGATGCAGAAATACGAGGATATCAAGTCCAAGGAGGAGCAGGAGCTTCATGATATCCACTCAACTCGCTCTAAAGAGCGTCTGAACGCATACACATAAAGCACGCGGTCATGCGCACACATATAAATATGTATACACACACATACACAAGCATGCCCTTCCCCTCCCTGAAAGACACATATATAAACTAAACTTAACTAAGTCTACTTTCCATGGTTTCCAGGGGTGAGGAGTGGGATGGGATGGGATTGGGGAGGCAAATAACTGTAACACTTGCTACGTACGGGTGTGACCCAGAATGTTGGTCTAGGGGCGTGCTTATCGTCTCAATGGCAACGTCTCTGACTACCCAGGATTTAGATTTAGTTTCTTTGTCCTTTCATTTCTCCTCTACCTCCCTTTTCTGTTGACGTGTTTGAAAGCACATTCTGATGAACACACCAAGCTGAGTGACTTCTCTTTTGTACCACATACTTTTAAGTCTCATTGGGTCTTGTTAGGGGTTTTGGGTTTAGCCAAAGGGATCACAGCACACTTTTCACATTTTTGTATTACTCACCGATGATTTACGTTCTTCAAGCTCACCCTATAAATGGCTAGTCATGATTTAGATTCACCTTTTTTTTCTTTTTTTCTTTAGACTTTTTAAAAACCAAAATGTGACCAAACTTGTAACTTATGATTTACAGGTTAAATCGCTCAGGCTGCACACTTACAGCAGCAACAGCACAAAAATGTACAGATTCTTTTTCCAACAAATTCAGTTTTGGAGTGCCAGGGATTTCAAAAAGTACCTTAAAGTGACTTTTACTGCTATATTGTAGCTTGGCCTAACTGTATATGCTAGCTGTGCGCAGTATTAATGGAAGGTGTGACACTGGTGCTTAGTAACTGTTTGTTAAGCTTCGACAAAGATGGCTGCTGACTGGGAAAGAAGGACCGTGAAAGAACATCTCAAATCAGCTAGAGTGGTCACGTAGGATTTGCCTTGGGAGACTCTATGGATATTCGTTTTCTCTCATTCATTGCAAGCCATAAACTCACATGCGAATAACATTTTCAGGTGTTTTATTGCTTAGTTTTAGCTTTAACTTTTTAAATGCAAGTAATCAAACAAAAACAGTTTTTTGGTCATTCCTCTGAACTGTATATATCTCTTTTAAGTGTATACACATTTCATGTCAGTTTTTAAAACACATCTTGCCAGTCAGTGTTACAGTAGGTGATATTCTTGAGATCGTCGTTCATATCGGAGAAGTATAAATCTAAATGGAAAAGTTGATTGCAACAACTCTGCCAAACACTGTGGAATGTGGAATAAACAAGGTAGTTATGTAACATTCAAACATTTCGAATAAGAACTAGAAAGATATGGATGTATAGGCATGTATTACGCCAAACTCAGTGTTTTGGCTCGGTCTTGCCAACTTCAGTTGCCCTACTTTTGCAGTAAAGTACTTTTGTCAGTGTCTCAAAAAACAAAACTCAAAAAAAAAAAAAAAAAAAAAAAAAANAAAAAAAAAAAAGCTTGTTTTTGTGCACTTATGGACCATTGTGAGTTTTTTGGTGTAAGTGCATTTGGAATCAGCGCTGAGTCCCTGTACTCATACTAGTCATGCAGCTTTTTTAAAACCACAAAAGAAACTTGTATTAGGTAAAAACCGTGAATCTAGTTGTTATTTGTGGCATGGTTATGCATCTAATGGTAATAGTTTTAACTAACTCAAAAAAAAAGAACAAAAAAAAATTCTTTATTTTGATTTTTACACTTATGACTGTCTTGCTGGGATCAACTATATTTTTTCTAAATGTGCAGTATTACAGTTGCTACGCTAACAATATTAAGCTAAATATATTATTAGGTTGTAGTGTTTGAGTTTTGTCCTTTCTAGTTCGTGATGATTTTCCAAACCATGTCTTAAACCTATACTTGTTATGATGTTGCGTATCCAGTATTATCCTGACATTGCTTTCAGCTTTATCCACATACTGTACTAGTTTTTTGTACTTTCACTGAGAATGCTTTGTAGCAGGCAGTAAAATTAACTGGTTTTGTACATAAATGTGCCAACAGCTTGACAGTGGCTTTTTTTCTTTTCGAACTGTAGAAACAAACTTGCTTGCGTAAATAAAGACACTTGTGTACTTGTTTTAATTGTTCATGTTTATTGTGTGTGTTTGGAATGTAGGTCATGTGAGTGACCTTTTAAAGCCTGTTAATCTTGCATCTATAGTTTAATACAACCCATAAATGTATTTCTTTAAAAACAACACAAGGACATGCTGACCTATAGCATGCTTACAGGGAACAAAATCTGAGAGCAAGGTTGAACCCAACCTAAATTTTTAGTCAATTTAGTACATTATGATTAAGATGCTAATAATCATGAATGCACTAAACCTTGAAAAGATGTTTGTATTCTATAAATCATTTAAGGTTCATTTGTAAAGTATAGGGCTATATGCAGTTCTTTAAATGTAATATTCAATTACTGTTTCAAAGCAGTGCATAGTGCCTTAATAACCCCAGTCGACAGGACAAAGGCCAATATGGCATGGAGAAACTAGGATGAAAGGAACCAAGAATCAGCAGGAGGAGCACGTCCTTCTCTGGCAGGTACTTATCCAAAGAAATTTCCTTTAAAGGGTTAGTTCACACAAAAATGAAAATTCTGTCATTTATTACTCACCCCCATGTTGTTCTACACCCCTAAGACCCTTGTTCATCTTCGGAACACAAATTAAGATATTTTTGATGAAATCCGATGCCTCAGTGAGGCCTCTATTGAGAGCAAAGCCACTGCACCTCTCAAGGTCCATAAAGGTACTAAAAACATATTTAAAACAGTTCATGTGAGTACGGTGGTTCTACCTTAATATTATAAAGTGACGAGAATACTTTTTGTGTGCCAAAAAAAATAAAAAAAATAAATAAAAATAACGACTTTCAAAAATATCTAGTGATCGCTAGGGTGACCACCATCAAACAAACCAAATGCGGGGCGATTACTAAGTTTGTGTGGGACAATGTGGGACATGTTACCAACACTAAAACACAACCTGAAGCTGTTATATAATGTCTATCTAACTTAATAAAAACATTTGTATTCTGCCTTTCAGCTGATAAAAATACTTTGTTCTTTAGTCCCTTCCAGAAAACACCATTACCTCACAATGTAACATAACATGTCTTTAATTTACATGTAATTTAAATTCAACATCACTGACCCTAAAGGCAGCAGGCATAAGGCATCATGCAGCTAACTATTTATTGAAACAGTTCTGACCAAGTCCAACTCCGCTCCACATTTCGATTGACAGCCGTCACAACCTACTAGTGACCATGTTTACTCCTTTCTTTTCAACCATTGGGTTTTAAAAAAACGTCTGTTGTATTTGTGTAAGGCAGGATGTTACTTTTGTCGAAGCGCTGTTAAATATAGGTGAAAAACTACGCAGCAAAAAGAATAAATAAAATGCTTTCTTAAAAAGGCATAAGAAGGCATGCAAGTTTTCCTAATATGATCATTAAAAACCAACAGACTGATGAAAATGCGAGAAATTTTCTCAATATGCGACGTGCGGGACAAGGGGTGAAAATGCTGTGCGGTACAATGCAAAGCGGGACGGGTGGTCACCCTGATGGCCGATTTCAAAACACTGCTTCAGAGCTTTACGAATCGAATCAGTGGTTCGGATCGCCAAAGTCACGTGATTTCAGCAGTATAGCCATTTAATTGGAGATCCGAATCATTAATTCGAAACAAAAGATTCGTAAAGCTCAGAAGCAGTGTTTTGAAATCCCCCATCACGAGATATTGTTGAAAAGTCGTTATTTATTATTATTATTATTATTTACTTCTTTTGTTTTTGGCGCACAAAAATTATTCCCGTCGCTTTATAATATTAAGGTTGAACCACTGAATCCACATGAACTGTTTTAAATATGTTTTTAGTACCTTTATGGATTTTGAGAGGTTCAGGTTTTGCTCTCAATAGAGGCCTCACTGAACCATCGGATTTCATCAAAATATATTAATTTGTGTTCCGAAGATGAATGAAGGTCTTACAGGTGTAGAACGACATGAGGGTGAGTAATAAATGACATTATTTATATTAATGACCTATTTATAATTGTCCGATTATAGCTAGATGATTATTTATTAACTATTATGAATACTCATGGGTGCAAAGACAGTCCATGCATGGTAAGGTGGAACTGAAAGTTCCTTGCTCTGTGCTATCCAGATCTTTATGTGTGCACATGAATGCAGAAAAAAAGGTTCAATACATATTTTACTGCAAACTTAATATCTATGCAACAGCAAAACACTATTCATTGTGATTGTAAAGGTAATAAGAAAAATAGCATGAGAGGCATTTGTCTGAGCTTTCTTCTTACTATTGATATTTCAAAAAAATAACGAGGGGGAAGATAAATGGCATTCTTAATCTATCAACACTGACTGAACGGTTGTTTACGTCTCATTGTAAAAAGACTGCAATGCAATTGCTTGCCAGTAGCTGGCAGTAAAGTTCTAAAACAAAATCCATTCTTGTGACCCATGGTCTGCAGTAGACAGATGACATTTTATTTCTCTGTTCATGACTGACGTACACAGAAAACCAACATACAAAAATCTAATTACAAAATCCGTTCCTTTGGTGTTCTTACAAAATAACGTTAACTATATTGTGTTGTTTAAATTACAGTAGGCAAAATTGTATGAATAAAATAATACAAATTGTCATCCACATTGCCTCAAACAAGCAAGGTTATGTTTTTGCATTGAATGACCAAGGCTTTACATAACTGCTTTTCAGGTCTCAGATCAAATATATACATTTACAATAATGTGTCAAAGATATTCTCACCAAGGAATACAAAGCTTTGCTACTTTTTAATATTTTAAATGTGTATTTACCTTTGCACTATGCTGAAAATGCTGCATTCTCTCAGTGGCATCTGCACACAGTTTGTACTTGGCAATACAGCATTACAGATAAGCAAGAAAACACAAATTGAATTTCTCAGAAATTGCCCTGCCCCCTTCCATTGCTAATACAATGCATACCAATTGACTTTCAACTGGAATAGAAAGCAAAAGTAATGATGGCTTTTGCGTCTCAACTGCAGGGTCTTGCATAGTCCAGTTTCCAAACTCCCCAGTGCCCAATTTAACAGGTGTGGAATCGAATTTTGCACCAATCTAAGAATGAAAAGGGTGTGGTACATTGCCTAGCTACCTCAGCGGATGATGTGATTAGCTTGACAGATTCATTAGCATACAAACATGCATGGATATCAGAACCTCTGAGCAATGTAAGCTATCATAAAGGTCTAAAGAGGCTTATAAATCATGACGGTGTACCTCACCTACTTTATAAAAGTGGCTAACCTTGCTCATTTTGACCGGGTTTTGATTTTAACAGATTTTGGCCTGAAAATTCATGACACCTTCTGCATTTTGCCAGGACAAAAGGCTTTCACTGTCACCGTGACTCCATGAACAGCAAATTGTGACTCTTGAACTGTGATTTGTCATTTCGGCTCAATTTGACCCAGTAACAGCTTTGCTGGATTGTTAGTAGTAGCAGCACGTTCAGGTTATACTGCCACTCTGAGCACTTTAGGAAATTAAAGAAGTCAACAATGTGCATTTGCTTGTCAAACCACCTTTGCTTGACTTCCCATCAACTGATACTAGAAGCAATATTTCTCTAACAGAGGCCACTATGTTTTTGAGCAGTGTCATTTCACTTTAAACCAGCGTGTAATATCCGATATAGGGACATGAGTGAACATGTCACTCTCATGAAATGCCTTTAGTGCACCTTGTCCCACTTTGTAGCGATAGCCTTCACTTCTATAGCAGTCATTTTTGTTAATTTGGTAGACTTGTACTTTATTCTGACACCTACTGGTATGGATGCCGCTCGACACAAAAGCATTTGCTTTTGGTTACCAGAGCCGATGTAGGCATGTTCTGTTCTTGGTAAGCCATGATTAATTTATACAGTCAGTAAAATTTCAGATAGGTGGATTATGAGATTTATGAAGTACTCATCTGATCATGTGATCTTATGGTGGCCCCCATGAGGCTGCCCAAAGCTGCTTTTACTAGACTACTGAGTCTTCATCTAATATTGCTGTAAACAATTCCCACTTTTTCATTTATTATACTTTCATTTATTTAGGGGTAAAACTTGCAAAAGCAGAATACGTCTGTGGTATGGCAATGAGCCATTTGAATTTGACTGAGAGTGCCATCTGCTGACTTGTGGAGGAACTTACAAGTTACAACCATGTTTCTGATATCTCTCAAGTATACAAGCAAACACTTTGCTGCTGGCTCTTAATCCATGAGTATTTGTCAGATCAATGGAGAGTTTCTCTGTTACATGTATGTATATGTCACAAACAGAAAACCAGCCTGCTCTATAGTGTTAACAGTGTCAGGTACTCATCCTCTCATCTTTCTTTCTTTCTTTCTTTCTTTCTTTCTTTCTTTCTTTCTTTCTTTCTTTCTTTCTTTCTTTCTTTNTCTTAATCCATGAGTATTTGTCAGATCAATGGAGAGTTTCTCTGTTACATGTATGTATATGTCACAAACAGAAAACCAGCCTGCTCTATAGTGTTAACAGTGTCAGGTACTCATCCTCTCATCTGTCTTTCTTTCTTTCTTTCTTTCTTTCTTTCTTTCTTTCTTTCTTTCTTTCTTTCTTTCTTTCTTTCTTTCTTTCTTTCTTTCTTTCTCTCTTTTCACTGTGTGATGAATAATGCAAATACAGGGACCTATCGTTTTTATACTTTCATTCAAAGACATTTTAAACAGTCCTTAAATTCATATCAGCACTTTCACTTTCCCAATGCATTTACCTCTGAACATACAATTTATGTTGTTAATTAAAAAAACGAACACACATTAATTTATAGAATAATACAAGCTAAAAAGCAAAATCGGTCCTTATTACCTTATTCTATTCTAAAATCATGGCTGATGCTGGTTTCCCTCCACTTGCATTATACTTTAAAATAGCTCAGACACAGTATATAACTCTTTTTACAGAAGAAAGAAAATCACATGAGTTTAGAAAAACATGAGGGTGAGTTGGCTAAATGATGACTAATGAAGAATTTCTTCACATTTCGATGAATAATCAGACAATTAAGCGTTGGAACAGGTAGAGTAATCAGATCATTGTAAGGTGTCTAGGTAGAATGGTGACAACATAAATCTTGTAGCTCTTTTGGGCAGTTTGCTTCATTAGTGCTTAGTTTGTGCATTCATTCAACAGGCCATAAGACACATGTACTGAGCCAGAAGAGTGTGTAGTGTTCCAATAGATCACTTGTGAGCAACAGCAGGACAGAGAATAACATGTGTTGGCATTCCTAATTAGCACTTCCAATTGTAACTGAGTCTCTGTTGGTTTTGTAGAACTAACCTGGGATCCAGTTCTCCAATCCAAGTGATTTTCTAATGGAATGTCTTATGAAATGTTGAAGACCACTGCATAGACTTGTTTAGAGTTTATAAAGCAAACCTGTATATTTTCCAAGCTCCCTTCAAGGACCTGATATAAAATTAATCATGGATGAGAGGCCTTGGTTCAACACATCATGTATAGGAGTGCTGATGTCTGTGCAGCAGCAGTTAACATATTATATCGATACCCATGGCTTTGTAGGAAATGGTCGGTAGGAAGATAATTTTCTTGTTTTAGTCCAGCAGTGTGGACATGTGCCTCCAAGGTTCCCTGAAGAGCTGGGATATCAGTAGTTTGCTGCTTGCCATGTGGCTGGCACAGATGGAGCTGAGCCATTCGCCCCACCAGGGAAAGCAAAGGATAAGAATGTCCGCCTTGCACCACAACCCTGGGGCGAAGCTTGAGCAATGGGCACCTGGAGGCTGTGACTCTCAAGCTTAAACTTTAATGAAGCCATTTCCATTCACAAATGTGTTACAGAACCCTCATGTAGTATCCTTTTATACAAGGCCGTCACTAAATGGGGGTCCTGGGATAAGATTTTTATGGCTGGCCCCCCTTTATCTGGGCTCAGTGGGTGAATACAGGACCTTAAAGGAAACCCTCATCAACCTTGCTCGATGCTCTTGATGACGGCCCTACTTAGAAATCAGGAAACAAAATGTTTGTTGATTCATTCTCAAATACATTATTCATAATCTCATATGTCCATATTTAAAATCTCTCATAAAACATTGTGTGTGCATTTATAAATATGTATCTATGATAAACACAATTGCTGTGAGGCAAGCAATATAAAAATTTGGCTTTGTATTTTACATTTCTGCCTCAGGTTTGTCATGCATAAAACATAACAGAATATGAATCCGTTTTTTCATTTTAAACAATAATTGCCTTTCTGAGGGGAGAGACCTCTCGTGACACACTGCAGCCCACTTCTGAGCCCAAGACTTTGCTGTAATTGAGGCCAGTTTCCTGTCATATTGAGGCTTAATGTTGAACCACCGCCAAGTTTAAAACATCTTTTCTCTGTCTCCAGTTTTATTTTAGTACATTTCAAAGCCTAGTCCTACATTTGACAGTGCATGGATTAACACTCTGGTTTATGGAAAGGAGACTGTTAATTTTAATACCCTTCCAGTTGCTAGGCAAGCCTGTATGCATTGATACAATGTTCTGCTTGAGTTGCAGCATGGTTAATTGAGGAGAAAGTGGCCACGTTAATGCTAATGACCACAGCCACAGATAAATTGAGAGAGAGAGTGAGAAAGACAGATAGTCATAGAAGAAAATGACAAGAAGAGGGAAAAAACTAGTTGTGATGGGGGACACAATCACACAGTGATTAAACGTTAGAGCCCAACAGTTCTGATTAAGATTTACTTCATGATATTTATTATGATTGTCACTTAAAAAGCTGATTTTCAGACTATATGACTGGCTTGATAAATCCCATAATCTCAAAGCTATAGGGTGAATACACTTTGCAAGATGTAAAAAACAAGCCTCCTCCCAGCAATCAGAAGAATTAAATCTCTTAGGGATTCTAAAAGCATCTTCAATTCTTCAATTCTTCAAACATTTATTCATATTATTAATATTAATAAAAGAAGAGAAATCAAAGTTCTCCTTATAAATGTAGAATGTATGTATACGGCAATGTGTTTTAATAGCTGAACACGATTATCCCTGAAGCACTTCATCAGTCTCATACACTTTCATCAGTATATGATGAAAAGGCAAGTGCAAAATTATCATTGCTTGTTAATATTGTTTGGCAGGGGGTTTTGTGTATCTTAAAATTACACATTGCACAAATTATCACACCAGCAGTAGGAAAACTGTTTTAATTGTTTTAGCAAAACTGCCAAAAAATGGTTTAAAATGTCCAAAACGGTTATTCAAATAGGCAGTAGTCATATATTTATGACTGTTTGTAATAAATAAATAAATATAAATATATGAAATGTAATAAATGTCATAAATATATGAAAAAATAGTAAATATATGAATAAATAAATATATAAATAGTAAAATGAACACACAATACATATATAGTTGTGATTTTACAAAACACCAAATATTAGCAAATTACTTTGAATTTACTTAAAAAAAATAAATAAAAAAAAAACTCATGCAACTTTTAAGGCACATTGATTTGTCACTTACAGTCTTACAATAAAGATACATCTCAATTTATGAACAGTTTGACTAGCCAGTTTTAAATTTCTGTGCTTTCCCCATGAGCTTTCTGAAAGACTTGGTGGAATGCATTTAGCATTTCACTCCATTCAGAAGTTTGTTGTCAGAAAGATTTTATTTGTAAAGGAATTAATACTTTAATTCAGCAAGGATAAAAAAAATTTAATAAAAAAAAATAAATCAGTGCTGTTCTTCTGAAATGATCACAGTTTCCAACAGAATAGCACTGTTTTATTATTAGTAGTAGTATTATTAGTATTATTATTGATAATATTAAGAAATGTTTATTGGGCACCAAATCAGCATATTGAACTATTTTTTGAAGAATGTGACTGACTCTAAAGACTGAAATAATGACTGCTGAACATTCAGCTTTGCCATCACAGGAAAAATTTACATTTTAAAATATATTAAAAAAGTTAAAATAAAGTCATTATTTATTTATAGTATTTATAAATACTATAGTATTTTTTTTTTTTTTTTTTTACAATCTTACTGTTTTTCCTCTTTTTTTTCATCAAATAAATGCAGCCTTAGTGAGCATTCGGCACTTCTTTCAAACCTTCTTTATACACATCTTTACGACTTGTGATGAAATGTCCATCCATTAGCGGTATTCAGTTTCAAATTTGTTGCATAAGCATAATAGGTATTTTATAACAAGAGATTACAGTCTTCCTTTAAGTTCCCTCAGACTGGCTCTGAGTGTTGTAGGAGGTGTGCAGATGCCAGAGTTAGTGAGAGCGAATGTGTTCTGACAGGATAGAACACAGACACTCTGCAGGTAGCTGCCACAGGCCACATGGCCTGACAAATGCCACATCAGAGAATGAGAGGAGGTAATGCAGAAGAGAGCCAGAAGAAAGAGGGAGAATAAGAGAGAACCTTGACTCTATTCCTCTCTTGCTGTGGTGAGCATCACCATTTATTACATGTGACAGGACACTTTTTTGTGTGTATGTAAACCATAGGCTGAAGCTGCGTGTGCTGCCCTAAAGCAAAATTAAGAAGAATCGACTGGTTCATGTCGCATTATTATGGAGATTTACAACTAGACACCACATGCTCAGGGAAGGAAGTGCTAATTGCGCTGTCTGAGGAAAATTTAAAGTAGTAAATATAAATGAAGGACAAGAAATGGATGGATTCATCTTATGTGGACAGTATGAAAGAAGAGTCTGTCTTTGATCAGAAAAATGTAAAAATCCAATTATACTGGTTGGTACTGGACACTGTAATTGCTTTGAACTTTATGCTCATGATGTATAAAAAATATACTTTTAAAATAAAACAACATGAATAACGTTCATAATAACAATGATTTTGATGTGAGCTGATGATCTAAATTGCATATATATACAAACCCGATTCCAAAAAAGTTGTGACACTGTACAAATTGTGAATAAAAAAGGAATGCAATAATTTATAAATCTCATAAACTTATATTTTATTCACAATAGAATATAGATAAAATATCAAATGTTGAAAGTGAGACATTTTGAAATGTCATGCCAAATATTGGCTCATTTTGGATTTCATGAGAGCTACACATTTCAAAAAAGTTGGGACAGGCAGCAATAAGAGGCCGGAAATGTTAAATGTACATATAAGGAACAGCTGGAGGACCAATTTGCAACTTATTAGGTCAATTGGCAACGTGATTGGGTATAAAAAGAGCCTCTCAGAGTGGCAGTGTCTCTCAGAAGTCAAGATGGGCAGAGGATCAACAATTCCCCCAATGCTGCAGCGAAAAATAGTGGAGCAATATCAGAAAGGAGTTTCTCAGAGAAAAATTGCAAAGAGTTTGAAGTTGTCATCATCTACAGTGCATAATATCATCCAAAGATTCAGAGAATCTGGAACAATCTCTGTGCATAAGGGTCAAGGCCGGAAAACCATACTGGATGCCCGTGATCTTCGGGCCCTTAGACGGCACTGCATCACATACAGGAATGCTACTGTAATGGAAATCACAACATGCTGGGCTCAGGAATACTTCCAGAAAACATTGTGGGTGAACACAATCCACCGTGCCATTCGCCGTTGCCAGCTAAAACTCTATAGGTCAAAAAAGAAGCCATATCTAAACATGATCCAGAAGCGCAGGCATTTTCTCTGGGCCAAGGCTAATTTAAAATGGACTGTGGAAAAGTGGAAAACTGTTCTGTGGTCAGACGAATCAAAATTTGAAGTTCTTTTTGGAAAACTGGGACGCCATGTCATCCGGACTAAAGAGGACAAGGACAACCCAAGTTGTTATAAGCGCTCAGTTCAGAAGCCTGCATCTCTGATGGTATGGGGTTGCATGAGTGCGTGTGGCATGGGCAGCTTACACATCTGGAAAGGCACCATCAATGCTGAAAGGTATATCCATGTTCTAGAACAACATATGCTCCCATCCAGACGTCATCTCTTTCAGGGAAGACCTTGCATTTTCCAACATGACAATGCCAGACCACATACTGCATCAATTACAACATCATGACTGCGTAGAAGAAGGATCCAGGTACTGAAATGGCCAGCCTGCAGTCCAGATCTTTCACCCGTAGAAAACATTTGGTGCATCATAAAGAGTTGAGCAACTAGAAGCCTGTATTAGACAAGAATGGGACAACATTCCTATTCCTAAACTTGAGCAACTTGTCTCCTCAGTCCCCAGACGTTTGCAGACTGTTATAAAAAGAAGAGGAGATGCCACACAATGATAAACATGGCCTTGTCCCAACTTTTTTGAGATGTGTTGATGCCATGAAATTTAAAATCAACTTAATTTTTCAGTTTAAACATTTGATATGCCATCTATGTTGTATTCTGAATAATATATATATATATATATATATATATATATATACACACACTAGTGTTGTCAAAAGTACCGGTACTTCGGTACTAAGTTGGTACTGAAAATTTTGAAAATGTGACGATACCAGCTTTTCTAGTACCGGTAGTACCGAGAATCCAGGTATGTTCGGTACCCATTGATAGGACTGTGGCAGTATTTACTTAAATATGACACGAGTGAAGCACAAAGCTTTGTTTACAAAATAAATAATAGGTTAGCAATTAAATGTGACATCGCAGCCATGGAAACGGTTTTGGTTCATGCCGAATGAGAGGTACGCGAGTCCATACATTTAAGCTTTGTATTCAGTTTTCCGAATCGCGATCTGGTCACCTGATTATCAGATAATTTAACAATATTCCATTAGTTATTCCACTGAACATCTGTTTCCTTTCCCGAACCTTCACTCACTCAGGGGATTATAAACGTTTCTTTCGTTCGCATTTAGGCCTATTATAGGCTATTCGCATTCTTTACTGTGGTAAAGTAGAAAAAACACCGTAGGACAGAAACCTTTTTGCTTGCACGTCAATTTCTATTTAACACAGTTTGTGCTTGTTATAGACTTTATAAGGCGCGTCAAGTTTATTTGTATAGTGCGTTTCACACACCAGTGATTTTTACTTTCGTTTTCTCTGGCAGCTCAAAACCAAACACAGCCTGAATGTCTTGCCCCTGCCGAGGAGAAAACTCGCTCTTCGGACCTTTTACAACAAGTGTCAGTTGCTTGTAACATCAGGAGATAACATGAAGATATAAAGAGAAATGGTCTCTTTCCTGCTCGTGTCCCACATCCCTCTCAAAGCGCAAAGCGGTAGGCTATATGGCGCATCTTTGTGTGGAAATAAAAAACGAATGCTTTTTGAAATAATATTTAACTTTCTTATTATTTGGTTACCATTATTTACCAATATTTATTTCATAGTTTTACAGGCTGTAGTGTGTTGTTTCACTGACGGAATAGCTAAAATAAACACGCACGTCTGTTACCCCTGTTGAAAAAACCAGCATATGCTGGTAAGGTAGGTTTTGAAGCTGGTATGCTGGTTTGAGCTGGTTTATGCTGGTCCAGGACCAGCTTAGAACTAACATGGACCAGCAGGACCAGTTTAGGTCCAGCACTTGACCAGCATAAACCAGCTCAAAACAGCATACCAGCTTCAAAACCTACCTTCCAGCAGATGCTGTTTTTTTTCAACAGCACAAAATGGATGTTTGAGCATTTATTTATTTAATTTTTTTATATTCCAAAATGTATTTCATTGAGGTAGCCTATATATACACACACAAACATAAACATACACTCCAAATCATATTTAATGTTTTTAAAATAGGCTATATAAAATAGTAAAATTGTTCCAACAGATTTTGCTGTGGTACCGAAATTGGTACCGAGAACCGTCAAATTTTCATGGTATCGGTACCGACTACTGGAATTTTGGTACCGTGACAACACTAACACACACACTGAACAAAATTATAAACGCAACACTTTGTTTTTACCCCCATTTTTCATGAGCTGAACTCAAAGATCTAAGACTTTCTTTATGTACACAAAAGGCCTATTTCTCTCAAATATTGTTCACAAATCTGTCTAAATCTGTGTTAGTGAGCACTTCTCCTTTGCCAAGATAATCCATCCACCTCACAGGTGTGGCATATCAAGATGCTGATTAGACAGCATGATTATTGCACAGGTGTGCCTAGGCTGGCCACAATAAAAGGCCACTCTAAAATGTGCAGTTTTACTAGCTGTGTCTCATTTCGAAAGTTGCATCCTCCGGGGGTCGCATTCCAAGGTTGCATATGTCATTGAGGCTGTATCGTTTCAGAAAAGTAAGTAGGACTCTCCGAACGCGACCTTGGAATGCGTCCTTCTGTACAGGAATTCGGAGGATGCATGAGGTGTATCCTTCGCTGCTGCAGATAGCCCACAATTCTTTGCGTCGCTGTTAACAACCGTCATTTATTTGAAAAATATTAAAAAATAAATGGCGCCGTCTGCAAATATACATACAAGCGAAGATGTGTTTAGATGTAAGTAGTTTAATGCTTGTTTTTGTTTTAAACTTTATTCTTCCTAATATCCTCCTCTTTTGTCTCTGTAACAGATGAGCATAAGCCAGATGTGCATAAGCCAGCTCCTCAAGCATTAACCAAAATAAAACAAGTAAATATATTTTCTTTTCAAATTACATACAAATTTATTAATAATTTTCATTCATTTGCTGAGAGCGCAACGAGGCTGCCGTGAACGCGTTGGCATAGCAACGATATACTTCCTATTTCCTTTCCTGCCTGTGTGTCCTACGAAGGACGTCTCGTTTAATTCTGGCTAAGGACACTCCATATACCGCATCCTTCACAGGATTCGTCCTCTTGAGGATGCAGCCTTTGAAATGAAATGAAATGAGACACAGCTACTGTAATCAGTATCTGGTGTGACCACCATTTGCCTCACGCAGTGCAACACATCTCCTTCGCATAGAGTTGATCAGGTTGTTGACTGTGGCCTGTGGAATGTTGGTCCACTCCTCTTCAATGGCTGTGTGAAGTTGCTGGATATTGACAGGAACTGGAACACGCTGTCGTATACGCCGATCCAGAGCATCCCAAACATGCTCAATGGGTGACATGTCCGGTGAGCATGCTGGCCATGCAAGAACTAGGATGTTTTCAGCTTCCAGGAATTGTGTACAAATCCTTGCAACATGGGGCCGTGCATTATCATGCTGCAACATGAGGTGATGGTCGTGGATGAATGGCACAACAATGGGCCTCAGGATCTCGTCACGGTTTCTCTGTGCATTCAAAATGCCATCAATAAAATGCACCTGTGTTCGTTGTCCATAACATATGCCTGCCCATACCATAACCCCACCACCACCATGGGCCACTCGATCCACAACGTTGACATCAGCAAACCGCTCACCCACACGACGCCATACATGCTGTCTGCCATCTGCCCTGTACAGTGAAAACCGGGATTCATCCGTGAAGAGAACACCTCTCTAAAGTGCCAGACACCATCATATGTGAGCATTTGCCCACTTAAGTCGGTTACGACGAAGAACTGCAGTCAGGTCGAGACCCCGATGAGGACGACGAGCATGCAGATGAGCTTCCCTGAGACGGTTTCTGACAGTTCGTGCAGAAATTCTTTGGTTAAGCAAACCGATTGTTGCAGCAGCTGTCCGGCTGGCTGGTCTCAGACGATCTTGGAGGTGAAGATGCTGGATGTGGAGGTCCTGGGCTGGTGTGGTTACACGTGGTCTGCGGTTGTGAGGCCGGATGGATGTACTGCCAAATTCTCTGAAATGCCTTTGGAGACGGCTTATGGTATAGAAATGAACATTCAATTCACGGGCAACAGCTCTGGTGGACATTCCTGCAGTCAGCCAATTGCATGCTCCCTCAAAACTTGCGACATCTGTGGCATTGTGCTGTGTGATAAAACTGCACATTTTAGACTGGCCTTTTATTGTGGCCAGCCTAAGGCACACCTGTGCAATAATCATGCTGTCTAATCATCATCTTGATATGCCACACCTGTGAGGTGGATGGATCATCTTGGCAAAGGAGAAGTGCTCACTAACACAGATTTAGACCGATTTGTGAACAATATTTGAGAGAAATAGGCCTTTTGTGTACATAAAAAAAGTCTTAGATCTTTGAGTTCAGCTCATGAAAAATGGGGGCAAAAACAAAGTGTTGCGTTTATAATTTTGTTCAGTGTGTGTGTATATATATATATATATATATATATA
>RJVU01071404.1:4322942-4341505 GCA_003731715.1 Anabarilius grahami
TTGCCATGATTGACCAATCATATTTGAGTATTTCAGTAATCCTAAAAGCATCTAATACTGACACACAAACAGACTACCAGTTTTAATGTAGAGTTTTTGCTTGACTTCCAGATGAAAAGCAGCTGAAACTCAAACACTTTCCGTGATGTGATTTCTGAGCTGCAGACGTTCCCTGGTGTGATTTCAGAAATACCATTTATTATATTAGCATTGTGCGAATGAAACTCCTACACTAAATCCTAACAGGAGGAGAAAGACAGGATTTGCTAAAAGCTAAAATAAGCATTGACAGTGCAGTCAGGCAAATGTGTCCCTTATAGAGCCAGAAAATTCTGCTAATGGTTTAACTCAGTCTGCACATTAAACAAGCTCAATGTGAAATTATCCAGAGACACTGTAAATGTGAAGCAAAGTCCTAGCACTTTGTTAATTGTTGGTTAGCTTTAAAATAAGATTGTTTTCCTGTTAGATATTAAGATTCTGAAGTTAATTGCTTGCATGCATAAGGAAATGGAATAAAATGTAATGACCAATACTGATGAATCACAACAATGACTCACATATCACAGCGTGTTAACATTAAGAGGTCAAGGGGTCGATGTAATTTCCGAGGTTTGCTTCATCTTGTCATCACTTTCATCTTGTCAGCATTGTTGCAAAAAATGTGCACCAATAAAATGCACAACAAATCTTGACATTGCGATAAAATTGTACATCCAAAAGCTCACAAAGTTCTAGTCTAATCTTTTTTTAACGGTTTATATAAAACACTAAAATATAGAAGAAATGTCATGTAGTATTGATTTTTTTATACAGAAAACCCTTTTTTTCTTTTAAAAGTAGTGTGTTTCTCTATTATAATGTACAATCACATGTCTTTAATGTTAAGTTTTGCTCCATGTTCATGAGAAACTATGTTTATCTGTTGGGATGGCTAGACGATAAGCATGCTGTGCTAGGAAGTAAACTGTAATACTCTGAAACACAAACTATGATGGAAAATAAATGGAAAATACAATTGAAAGTCACACTGAACAGTAGTGGACCTGTAGAAGCACCATGGTGCATAGTTAAAAAATGAATGTAACATGGTACATTGAACATGATATAATAGCCAAGTCATCGCATCTCTGAGCTCCCCTCTGTGACAAGCAAGCTCTATTTGGCCTGACCTCCTTGTGTTTTTAGGGGTTGAACAGGAGAGTTCTGAATCATTGAAGCTTCTTAGACTCATTCACTGTCACAGAGAGACTATCTTACAAGTGCCTTTCTGAATCTTGCAATGAGTTACAGCCCTTCCTAAAGTGCTATGGGATGGTAAAAATGTATGCCTACAGCCTACATAGTGATCAGAATGAAATTTTGTTATGCTGTTTTCTCTCCACAAATTTTCTGTTGCCTCACATCTAAGCAGAGCTGCTCAATGAGAGATAGGCTGTGAAAAGAGGTTGAAAAAAAGACAACATCCTCCAAATCTTTACAACTCTACCCAAGACATCTGTCATTCCAGGAAGCTATTCCAATAGTCCCTGGTGGATTCACACAAAAGAGACTAAAAGAGACATAGACTAAAAACCTGAAACAATTTTAGAGATTTTTCCTTTTTTTTTTCAATTGTTTGTATTTCTGTTTAGAAATGCTTGAGAAACAAGAAATCAAAACAGATGTTATGTAAAACATAACTGTCGAACAGTGTTATGCAGTGCTTCAAATGGGTATTTTTACCTTTAGTGTACTCCCTGTTTTCCCTCCGTACTGGCACTTCCAAGCATCGGGAATAGCGCTACAGGTGTTATGGGTCAATGCATATGTTAATGTCAAAGCAAATGTTGGTATTTGACTCTGGCATACACTTGTACAGGAGAACAGATAACGGTAGCATTTAACCATTGCATCACACACAGATCCCTGAGGAAAGAGGATTAATTCTGAGTTAAACCACCATGCACTGTTTGGCACTGTTTGGCACTGTGTGCAGAGTGGATTGGACAGATAGATCGAGAAGGACAGACGGAGAGGGGATGACTGACATTTCAATGCATTTAACTCGCAATGTTCAAGTTCAAGCCATCATTGCAAACATACATTTATATTTCTTGTAGCAATACCCCCCTTTTTTATCTTTCTTTCCCATTTTAGATCCACTGATTCATCTAATTCAGTCAGTACTGCTATGCTATTTCTGTTCCTGTCAAAGCTAATTGGATCAAAGAAGGATGCTGGGCATAGGCCTAACCTTTACAACAGCTGTTAAATCATTAGTGCTCAGATCCACAATCCAAAAAATACTCCTTACTCCTTCCCATATATAGGGTGAATTCAGGCAAAATTAACTAAATATCTATATAAATAAGCATACAATAATGAGAGGTTATAGAAATATAGTTATATAGGGATATTTTAAAATCTATATAAGCAATATGTTTTACTATTTTTGTATATTGTAAAAAAAAATTTTTTTTTAAAGTATTTTTATATTCTAATATATATTATATTATATAACTGAATTTCTTTTCAATATGGGTTACAAGCATCGTATTACGGAAGCCCTGAACCACAACATGGGAAAAAAAAAAAATCAAGGTAGGGGGAAAAAAATGTCTTAGATCCTTCCTGGGTCTAAGTCATTTTTTTTCTCTCTCTCACTAATAAATTTTTTCTCTCCAAAAAACTTTTTTTCCCTCTCTCCCCAAAACTCTCTTTAAAATTTTCTCTTTATTTTTTTCTCTCTCTTCAAAAACGTTTTGACTAAAAAATATTTATACTAAAAACATGTATAGGCTACTAGGGTAGACAGGAACAATACATACATAAGTTCTACACTATTAAGTCAATACCTGAATAGTGACTTCATTTCAGATCATTTTAACTAACCATATATTCATTAATATTAATAAAATAATTCCACATGATGTTTCTCTGTCTCTGTCATTCATTCTGACAGCAGTTTAAATCAGTGCATTGACTGAGTGCAGTCTGTCACTGCACTGTAAAAAAAAAAGAAAAAAAGAGTTCCCTTGTTTCATTTCAGTGTCTGGTCTCGTCTATGTTATGGTTGTGTTTGTTTGTCTTCCTCTGTTTCGATTTACCTGTGGATGCTATTAAAAACTAACTTGGATCTTCATCTTCTTTGTCGTGTGTGTTAATACAGCCAGACCATTACAGAAGACCAGACCAAAAAAGTGATTTGCGGCTGTCTCCCATCATCCCCTCTGTTCTACCTCAGCTGACCCCTGTGCTCTCCACTCCACCTCGACCCGATGCCCTGACTCCTACGCCTGCACTCCTTCCACCCTCAATGTCAGCACTGACCATCGGGTTGCCTGGGACATCGCACAACCTTCGCCACGGACTTGTGGGCCATTCGCTACTCTCTTGCCCTCCACCTCTTCGGCTACCTCTGCCCTCCCTCAGGCTCCACCACTTCGAGCACTGGTATGAGGGGACAGATAGCTCGCAAGCATCTGCTCCACCTTCGGCATCACCCCATACCCATGTTTCTTCAACCCTATGATGTTACAACACGATTTAAAACCCTCGTTTGCTCTTCACGTCCCGCCACACCATTGGACTGATTACACACATGCTTCAAGCATCGCTATCTCCAACACAGCACGAGTTCCCTTGAAAGGGAACATCAGCCTTTACAAACATTGTGTTTTTTGAGTAAAGAAAACGTCTCAGGTTACAGATGTAACCCTGGTTCCCTGAGTAGGGAACGAGACACTGCGTAGAAACGCATTGGGAACCTTCTGCGTGATGTCGTCACTGAAGCACTCCTGTATCTAACCAATCGCGTAGCGAGACGTCAGAGACGGGTGACGTCACGGACCAGGAACTATAAAGCATACCCGGATGCAGAGCACGCTAGCTTCTGGAATAAGTCTGAAGCAAGCACTCACAAGTATGCAGGGGGTACGGCGAGAGACGCAGCGTCTCGTTCCCTACTCAGGGAACCAGGGTTACATCTGTAACCTGAGACATTCCCTTTCGTGGGAACTGTCGACGCTGCGTAGAAACACATTGGGAACGCAATCCCAACTATGCCGTAGCTTCAAGTACTTGTCAAAGTTATCTTGACAGGACAGATGACCCCAGAGTGGAGCCCACATCAAGGTTGTAAAACCTCACAAACGTGTGTTGGCATGACCAACCCGCCGCATCACATATCTCACTGATGGACACTCCCGCCATCAGAGCTGTGGATGCCACCATACCCCTGGTAGAGTGGGCACGGACATTCAAAGGAGAAGGCTGTCCGGCTGCCTCATAGGCAAGTGAGATGGCCTCGACCACCCACTTGCTCATCCTCTGCTTGGACGCTGGGCCCCCTTTCCTAGGGGACCCATAACAGACAAATAGTTGATCTGTCTTACGCCACAGGGCAGCTCTGCGAACATAAGCATCCAGTGCCCTTACCGGGCAAAGCAGATTTAGTTTTTCCTGATCCGAAGATTCAAACGGAGGAGGATGAAAGGCCTGGAGCACAATAGGACCTGGGACACTGGTAGGGACCTTTGGCACATAGCCCGGTCTTGGATATAGGAATGCTTTCACCATTCCTGGAGCAAATTCAAGATATGAAGGGGCAACAGAAAGTCCTTGTAAATCTCCTATCCTTTTCAGAGAAGTGATAGCTAATAATAAAATGGTTTTTAGAGTGAGGAACCTCTCAGGAACCTCCTCTAGTGGTTCGAAGGGCGCCTCAGCCAGCCCTTGTAATACCACAACCAGGTCCCAGGCCGGAACCCTTGTGCGCACTGGAGGCCTCAACCTCAGTGTGCCACGGAGGAAGCGTGTAACGAGGGGGTCTCATCCTACCGAGGAATTCCCCTCAAGAGGAGCATGATAGGCCAATATGGCCGCCACATAAACCTTCAAGGTTGAGTGAGATAAACCCTCCGAGAATTTTTCTTGGAGGAAGCTTAGCACGGAGCTAGTAGAAGACTGGACAGGGTCCATATTATTTCGTCTACACCATGTAGAGAACAAATTCCATTTATAGGAGTACAGCTTCCTCGTGGCGGGAGCTCTGGAATTGAGAATGGTCTCCACAACCTCAGTTGGGAGACCGGCATCTATGAACCTGGCCCCCTCAGAGGCCAGGCCCATAGCTTCAATGTTTCTGGGCGGGGATGTAGAATCGCACCGCCCGCTTGCGACAGGAGGTCCTGTCTGAGGGGAAGCTCCATCGGGGAGCCATCTAGTAGGGACACTAAGTCCAAAAACCATATCCTGGTTGGCCAGAAAGGGGCTACCAGTATTAGGCTGACCCCTTCCCGCCGTACTTTTTCCAGAACTCCCGGGAGCAGAGCGAACGGGGGAAAGGCATACAGACGTAGCCTCGGCCACGTCTGTACTATCGCATCCAGACCCAGAGGTGCTGGATGCAACAGGGAGTACCAGCGCGGGCACTGGGTTGATTCTCCCGAAGCAAACAGGTCGACCTCTGTTCAACTGAAGTTTTTCCAAAGGAGCTCCACCACCTCTGGATGGAGTCTCCACTCCTCGGGCCTCGGCCCCTGCCTCGACAGGGCATCTGCACCCACATTTTGATGCCCTGGGATATAAGTTGCCCTCAATGAGAGCAACTTCCCCTGGGACCATAGGAGGATCTGACGGGCCAAGTAATACAGTTGGCGAGACCGCAGACCCCCCTGATGGTTTATATATGCGACCACTGCTGTGTTGTCTGTACGGACCAACACATGATGGCCCCTCAGGTCTGGGAGAAAGTGTCTTAATGCTAAGAACACCGCCATCATCTCCAGCTGATTTATGTGCCAGGAGCACTGATGGTCCTCCCATAAACCCTGAGCTGGGCGACCACTCATGATCGCCCCCCAGCCCGTGAGGGAAGCATCTGTCGAAAGCATTACACGACAACCAGAAGTCCCCATCACGGGTCCCTGGGACAGGAACCAGGGATCTTTCCACATGACCAGAGCACGAAGGCATCGCAGACTTTGATCATGCGAAAAGGATTTCTCCTCGGAGAAAACCCCCTGGTCCTGAGCCACCACTGTAAGGGTCTCATGTGCAGAAGGCCAAAAGGTATAATGTTGGACGCAGCTGCCATCAGACCCAGCAGTCTCTGAAACTGCTTTACAGTGAGTGACCGGACTAACTTCACCCCTTTCACGGCCGCGAGAATGGAACTCACACGAGCCGGAGACAGATGTGCCTGCATCGTGATGGAGTCCCAGACTACACCTAAATAATTGGTGGTCTGAGCCGGAACCAGCACACTCTTTTTGGCATTGAGTCTCAACCCAAGCCTTTTCATGTGAGACAGAACAACATCTCGATGTTGAACTGCTACCTGCTCTGATCGAGCTAAAATCAACCAATCGTCGATATAATTCAGTATGCGGATGCCCTGGAGTCTCAACGGAGCCAGAGCTGCATCCACACACTTCGTGAATGTGCGGGGTGATAATGATAGGCCGAACGGAAGAACCCTATACTGGTAAGCTTCGCCCCCGAAAGCAAACCTGAGGAACCTCCTGTGTGAAGGATGGATGGACACATGAAAGTATGCATCCTTCAGGTCTATCGCCACAAACTAGTCCTCGGACCTGATCTGTGGGATAATTTGTTTGAGTGTAAGCATCTTGAACTTGAGCTTTTGTATTGAGTGATTTAGCACACGTAAATCTATGATAGGACGAAGTCCCCCATCCTTCTTTGGAACAATGAAGTAACGGCTGTAAAAGCCTGACAGCTTGCTGGGAGGAGGAACCCTTTCTATAGCTCCTTTTTGCAAGAGTGTCATAACCTCTTGTTCCATCACCAGAGACTGCTCCGGGGTTACCACTGTGGGAAGAACCCCATTGAATCTGGGCGGGCGAGACCCGAACTGAATTCTGTAGCCCTTTTCTATAGTGAGCAGCACCCATTTCGATATGTTCGGTAGAATTTCCCATTCTGCCATAAAATCTACTAAGGGAACCAGTCTCTCGAGACTGGTCTCTGGTGTTTTTTGAGCACTTGACTCGATACTCTGACGCGGCGCACCGGCGGAGAATAAACGAATCAAGTGGCCGGCCCTCCTCAGAGGGTCGGCGGGGACCGCTGTGCCCTGACCCACACTGGGTGGCAGGGTTGACAGACCGGCCCCCTGAGGGCGCCGAAGGGGAGCGGAGAATAGATATATTTTTCCCCGACTTCCTTCGGAGGGGACCACCCTCATCGGTTCCTGACCCACAGATGTCAGGACCGCTTCGAAGCCTTCCGTGCGATAATGACGGCCCGCAGGTCCGTCTTACCCTTGGAAGGCTTCTGTTGAGCGGGCCGACCCAATCCCCAGGCTTTCTGCGGGGGAGCCCGGGCAGCCACGCTCACTTTTTGCTGCGCTCTGTGGTGCGCAGAGGAGCTCGTTGACGGCCGAGGCTGCTCCCGCTCAGCAACCTCGGGGGGATTTTTTGACTGGCGGGGGAGGAACCTCTGAAACGCCGCTGCCTGTTTTTTAGCCTCCTGGAACCTCTCGACGACTGTTGTAACAGCGTCGCCGAAGAGGCCCACAGGAGACAGCGGCGCGTCCATCAGGGCAGCTTTGTCTCGCTCCCTGATGTCTGAGAGGTTCAGCCACAAATGCCTCTCAGTGGCCACCAAAGCTGCCATAGACCGCCCGATTTCTTTTGCGGTCTCTTTGGTGGCCCGGAAAGCCAGGTCAGTTGCATCCTGATTTCCTGGATGCACTCAAATGTGGCCTCATCAATATCCCCCAGCAGGTCTGCTTGATATGCATCTCTCTCTGGGGGGAAGAAACCGCAAAGCGTGCTTCCACCACCTGAGAAGAGACACTGGGGCTGGCAGGTAAAGGGCGAGATAAGGCTGGGCCCGTCTCAACCCCCTCTGCCAGCTCCATTTGCGAACTCCACGAATGAAGCCGCCGCTGTGCCTCGGCAACAGCGGGACCCGACCCGCGGGGAACACCGACCGAAGCACCCTCTTTATTAAAGAGTGCCCGGCGTGATCTGAGGACTCTGAGGGTGAGCTTTTCGCAATGTACACAGACAGCTCCCTTGAGAGCTGCCTGTGCATGCTCAACCCCCAGACAGACGACACACATTTCGTGTGTATCCCCTTCAGGAATGAACCTGGTACAGGGATGAACACACTGCTTGAAACGCCTGTCCTCCGCCATTTTAAATCGTTTTTTGTCTTATATATATATGTGTGTGTGTTTGCACTGAAACTCTTGTCCTCAGACAAAGAGATATTGCTGCAATGTGAGCGAGACAAACAACAGTAAATAAGACAGACAAGATAACATGGAGCGCTTGCTGAAGACAACAGAAGCTAGCGTGCTCTGCATCCGGGTATGCTTTATAGTTCCTGGTCCGTGACGTCACCCGTCTCTGACGTCTCGCTACGCGATTGGTTAGATACAGGAGTGCTTCAGTGACGACATCACGCAGAAGGTTCCCAATGCGTTTCTACGCAGCATCGACAGTTCCCACGAAAGGGAACTCTGTACTTATTCAATGAACCATTTCTTTATTTACTCCTGCACTGCAAACAAGCAGAGACTGTCTCCAAAATCTGTGCAACAGACTGTTGGAGCTACTGTTGCCGACAGTTTGAGGATCCACTGGAGTTACGAGGTTCAGTCACAAGCTCTTAGTATAAAGTTCTGTTTAAGCTCTTGTGTAAAGTATAGGCAAAATACAAAAAGTTAAAAGAGAATGTTAACAGGTAAACCATTTTTGGAATGGTAACGTTACAGAAGGAACTCATGAACAGAAAGTTAAAATACTGACTCTGCTCGTAGTGAACCGACTGATTCGCAAACCTTCCAAAAATAAGCCATTTTGTGACAGTTTGCCACTTAGATGCTACACTAACCATTTACGAGTTATTATGCAATTTCTTAGATGGGCAGTAGCTGCAGTCACCCTTTGGAGATCCATCTAATTTCTGTGTAACATCTTCTCTTTTAGTGTGTTTGAAGTTTATAGTTCACCAAAATATATTAAATCAATTTTCAGATAGATTCAAAACAGTCAATATGGAGTCTTTAAGATTCTGCAAACTGTAACATACTGTATCTGTTCAAAGATGATCAGAAAGTGGAGATCTGTGTTTCTTGTGAAGTTAGAAGTCAAGTGGAGAAAGCCATGAAGTGACTCACTATTTAAATTATCGACAATCTAGAAGTACAGAGGAGAGCCTCCACGCATGAACAGAGATGGGGAAGCACATGCTCTTCAGAGGAAGATTTGGTTTGGGGTGGTGTGTAAATGCATCTAAACATGTGGAGGAAGCTTTACTCATCACTTAGTGTGCTCAGATTCTCTCACCTGAGGAGAAACTTGAATATGACAGAAAGGGAAAAGCTTTGTGCACACTTCACTTCCTGAAGTGCACTCATCCTCTCGCTACTGAAGGTTCTTTTCATGACTCAGTCAAACACCAAATACAGATTATGCAGAGGCTGTGAGCGGGTGTAATATCTAAGTGGGCATGAAGCTTAATCGATGCAGATCCACACTTTCTTTAATTACACTGTAGAATAACTAGAAATCATCATCATCAGAAGAAAAAAACATAACCTTCAGCTTACCCTAAAGCTCTCTCCTCAGTCTCTCTCTTTGGAAGTCTAGAAAACATTACCTCCACAACTGTAATGCTCAGAATATTACAAATTGCAATTACGGGAATGTTTAAATGCAATAGGCCTATGTTATAACGGGTGCATATTCAGATCATCTGTCTAAACAATTATGCCTCTTTTCTAAACATTTTCATTGGTATTTGATATATATTGTGATCTGCTTAAATTCATATTTATTCTTCTATAAATATATTGGATAAATAAAAATGTAATACACTGTTCAAAGGTTGGGATTTTTTTAAATACATCTCTTATGCTCACTAAGGCTGCATTTATTTGATCAAAAATACAGTAAAAACAGTAATATTGTGAAATATTATTTCCCTTTACGAAGTGGAACTTCAATGCCACGTCTGCTATAGACGCAATAGGGACATCGATACCCACTAAGCCATGCTGGGGGAATGCCTGCCTCACAAAGCTGTGAATATGCACAAACATAGTGGGCATAGCATGACTGACTCTACGGATACTTAGCTGGAGTCAGAGCATGTCAACCCCCAGGATGCAACCTGATGACTTACATAAGCCGTGTTTATACCGCAGGAACTTTCCCCAGTAACTAGGAACTTTGGGGTGGTAAAAACAGGGTCTAAATGAAGTTCTGGGTAAAAATTTCTCCCTCAGAAAGTCCCTGCTCACAAGGTACTACTTTTTCAAAGTTCAGGAACCTTCGGCCTGGGACTTGGGCCCTGAACATGCTGAATGGTTGAGTTCACGCAGCATTTTGATTGGTTGGCTCCACACAGCATTTCATTTCAACCAACATTTCTAAAAGTCTGTTGCGGTTCGTGTAGTAAGAGTTGTTTGCTATTCGAATCAAAAATGGAGTTTAAAAAATATGACTGATGGACCGACGACATGGTTCAGGCTTTATTAAGCTTATATGCGGAGGACAAAATCCAGAGAGAACTAGAAGTCGTGGGCAGTCCTGAGTCACCAGACTAATCTTCACGGTACTTTAGACCGCGATGGAAACGCAGACAGCAACAGGTCTGGGGGAAAAACGTTCCTGGGACAAATTGTTCCGGGTAATTTTGGTACCAGCTATAGACGGTATGGTGGCACTACTCCCTAGGTCAGTGGTCAGGAACCCCACTGGCATGTTAGTGAGATGATGAGCAGAGAAGAGCAATACAGGACTAAAAATAACATAACCTGTCGGCGCCGATGGCCTCATGGGCAGCACGCCGACATGTAGCGTTAATGCGCTTCGGGCGACCCGAGTTCAAGTCCCGGCTCATGGTCCTTTCCTGATCCCGTCCCTCTCTCTCTCCCACTTCGCTTCCTGTCTAATCAATGTCCTATCATAATAAAGGCAAAAACAGTCAGTTTATCAGTGACTGAGTTCTGGACTCGCACCAAAACTCCCATTTTATTCAAAAAATCTTTTAGTTACATCGTGCTTGCACTGTTAGTTATGATGAAAGGATTCGTTAGTGTGGAGAAATTGAGTTGCAACGATGAGATCACTGCTTTCATGTGATCAACAACATGTCTGTGATCAGCTACAGTGTTCGTCACTGCAAGCTTTCATGCCACAATCTTAATGCTATAGATCTAAATGTAATGCTATAATCAACACTTTTCACAATTAGTCAACTTTGAGAGCTGTATTAGTAAAAATGTGCTAAAAGTTTTCGAGAGAGTAATACTTTGCTATTTCATAAATCTTCTTCCAAGATTTCTCCACTTCTGCGTGGAACTCTGGAAGAAAGGCTCATTGGAGAGGGCCTGAGGTTTGAAGGCTGATGATTATGGCCTGACATGAATTGCTCGTCGAGTCTACCCTGAGCGACTTCCTTTTTTTCACGTCTCCATGCCAGATCCAATCTGGCTGTGGCACAGACATCCAAAAGCTCCTTGAATGCGGAGTTGGCAGAAGGCTCATTACAAATATTATCTTTGCCTTTTCCCACCACATCTACCTCATCATGGCAGGATACCTCTCTCCCAAGCATAAAATGCACAGATCATTTGTGTCCTCAGGAGTCAGAAACCTAGGACACATAGGGACACAATCCTGAAGCATTTGGTTGTTCGATCGCCTTCACCACTCTCTACACAAACAAACGTCTCCTGAAGACAAAAAAACCTGATGACATTTTTTTTACAGGCGCCCTTTTATATTAAAGTGCTCTCCGCTTGTGGTGTCATAGACTGTCATCAGCCAATAAATTGGTGTTTATCACATATACTTCAGACAATGGTCATACTGATGGCATTCCCAATAGTGTCTGTAGCAGACACGGCGTCGAAGTTCCACTTCAAAAAGGGAACATTCTAATATTCTTATGTAGTGCTAATGAATCGTGTTATTATCACAGTTGAAAACGATTGTGCTACATTTTTTTGCAGGATTCTTTGATAAATAGAAAGTTCAATAAAACATTTGAAAGAATGCAAAAGTCTTTACTGTCACTTTTTATAAATTTTTACTGTCAGGATTTTTATACATTTTATACATTATACTGTCAGGATTTATACATACATCCTTAATGAATAATAACAACAAAAACCTTACCCAAACCTTTTTAACAGTATTGTATATTATAATGTTTTGAGCCTGATAGCTGATTTTTTCTTAAATGTGTGAAATGTATATATATATTCCACTAGGCTTTTACTGTCACAGCTCAATATAGTTACTAGTGAAGGGCACACGTGCCATCAGCCAATCACCATTGTCATGACATAATTTTCCTGTGGCTTCAGAGTGATTAGTCACTTCACCTTGTGTTACGGTACACAGGAGTCAGACAAGGATGTGAACAGGTAAAGTTAGTTTATTGACACCAGTAGAGCATTGAGCAGTCAACGGAAGTGCAGTGATGAATAATAGGATGATGATGAAGATGAGTAGAGATAGTAACTGTCCTCTTATCTTGATATATAGGAATCTGTGAAGTCGCTGGAGCTGGAGATCGCTGGAGATGGATTGTGCACACACACACACTGGAGACTGAACACACGGAGGTAAGGAGACACGCTGGAGACAGGTAAGTAGAGAGCGGGGAGTCCTTGAGGTAAGCATAAACATGAGTATCTTCAAACGAGACCGGACGTGGAGTGCTGTGTGTGTGTGCTCTAAGTAGTGCTGTTGATTGGTATACGGTGGAGCCTGACGTGTCTGTGACACCTTGACAGTTCAAGGTAATTGAATGTTCCGATGAGCAAAGGTAGTATATCTGGTTAGCTTTCTCCAGGTTCAGTATAATAGATTACCTTAACAGGAAAAGTGACAAAGACTTTTACAGAGAAAAAATACAGAGACTCTATTTAAACAGCCAAAAAGAGTAGCATTTACTTAAAGCTAAGATAAGTGATTTAATTCCATTGCTCTCCAGCCAGCAATGTAGCCTGTAGAGGCTGTGACTCAGCTTCTGTCAGTTGCTGTCAATAGTTTTGTGTTGAAGCTGTGCTTTGGTCTTCAGTTCCCTGATGAAAGCCAACAGCAGATGTACATTTCTCTTTCCTGACAGCTAAACCCAACTTCAGCTTTTCCTGGTCTCCTTGACTTTATCTCTTCTCTTCTCTTCTCTTCTCTTCTCTTCTCTTCTCTTCTCTTCTCTTCTCTTCTCTTCTCTTCTCTTCTCTTCTCTTCTATTTTAAAGCCCAGATGTTTCATCAGGCTATACAGATTTCCATAAATATACTTCCATAAAAGGCAGTTGTTTCATAACATTATGAAAATTTACAATGTCACGTAAATATTGTATCTAAGGCTTCATAGGCTTAAAGGTTTTCTGTTCTTTTCATGAATATATGGTCATTCAAATCAAGTTAATGCTGTTTTTGTATTACAGGTTAGATTTACAATGTACTAGTCATTTGTATACTACTTAAATAATAACTAATACATATACATAACCCTAACCCCCTAAACCTAACCCAATACATACTGTTTCATAGGCACTGATTTATGTTTCTGCTAGTGGTCATCAGGGATATTATAGTTAACCAAAAATCTAAAACTAACTTTGTTTTTGTTCCATGAAATAAAACACACTAAAACAAACAAACAAACAAAAAATTATTTCAGCTAGCAATATTTCTCATTTCATTTAACTTTATGTCCTATAATAATTCAATTCAATTCAATTCACATTTATTTGTATAGCGCTTTTTACAATACATATCGTTTCAAAGCAACTTTACAGAGAATGCAAGTCAACATTACAATTTAAAGAATGCAGTTAGCTAATAATGTAATAATTTAGGCAATTAATTTACAAACACTGTTAGCAATTTAACTAAAACTAAAAATGAAACACCAGGCTTTAGGAAACGACGGTGGTCATTTGTATTTGCCACACTTCCTGCTACCAGCTGGTGGCGCTATAACTATAGCTAAATTTGGATTTCTTCAGGCCAGGGCACTTATTAAACATGTGAAGTTTGAGGCAAATTGGACATTGTATGCTTGAGTTATTACAACTTCCTGTTTCATGATGATAATAGCATGCTTTTGCACTCAGCTAAGTGTTGCTAGCATGTTTAGCACTCTATTACATATTTTAGTATGTTGCTAGTATTGCATCACAGTGTTAAACAAGTCACTTCCTGTTGCCAGTGGGTGGCGCTATTATTATAACTGAATATTGTCATGTAGATGTGTTAGGGGCTGGACTGTTCTCAAACATGTAAAGTTTGGGCGCAGATTAAGCATTGTATGCCTGAGTTACAATAACTTCCTTTTTTGTGGCGTTAATCGCATACATTAGCACTTAGCCAAGTGTTGCATGTGTTTCTAGCATGTTTGGTACTTCATGACATATTTAAATGTGTTTCAGGGAGTGAATTACAGTGCAAAGCATGCCATTTCCTGTTGCCCGCAGGTGGTGCTATGACTAACTGAATATTGGCATGTAGATGTCTTCAGGCCAGGACTCTTCTCAAACATGTGAAGTTTGGGGTAGGTTGGACATTGTATGCCCAAGTTACAACAACTTCCTGTTTCTTGGTGAAACATTGAATTTTGTCAGGCTGTCACGGACATGCCCTTCAGCGAAAACTCAAGATCTTTGCAATTTAACATTGCAAAGGCCTTTTGATTAGACTGACCAAATATGATGTTTATCTGATAAAATCTCTAGGAGGAGTTTGTTAAAGTACAACGTCTGGAAATGGCAAAAACTGAAAAAATTTTGCAGAGAAATTTTAAAATATCTCACTTCCTGTTGGGTTTTCAGATTTTGCTTCCAGGGACTTTTTTTGTAGGTATTGGGCTGTTACATGTGTCTACCGAATTTCATACCTGTACGTGAAACGTAGCGCGAAGTGTGCTTAATTGAAATTTTGTAGGTGGTGATATTGAGCCATTTTGCCACACCTAATTCTGAAACCCATATGAGACATACATTTTCACCACTTCTGACGTGTGTGCAAAGTTTCATGAGTTTTCGAGCATCCTAATTAAAAATATTTAAGAGAAAAACTATAATAGTATCTCAATTTTTATACTAAAATAACACTGTCTTGCATGATTATTCATGATGTTACATTAAAATATTTAGATCCTAATGCTTGCAATGACAATGTTTACAAGTCAGTCATTTGGAATAAAGCATTTGACGACTTTCATCACATCCATCAGTGGGCAAATCTCTTTTCTGCTGAGTTGAATGTGTCATTTCAAAGACACTCCTCATTGTCATAAGCTGTCAGCTGCTTTCACCAGTCACTGCTTTACCTCTCCACAACAATGGACATGAGCTGGTCTAATGAAGCTCCTGAGGCTTGAGTTTAGAACTCCTGTTCTGAGATATTTCAGAAACATGGTTCCTGAGGTCAAAGCAGTAATCTCAATCAGCTACATCGCAGTAAGTATCCTTTGAAGTATATGAAGTGGGTTTTTTTTTCTTCTTTTTTTTCTTTACAGTGCTGTAGATGTAAAGAAACGTCTCGGGTTACAGATGTAACCCCTGTTCCCTGAGTAAGGGAACGAGACGCTACGTTGAATGACGTGATGGGAACCCATCACGTCATTCGACGTAGCGTCGATAGTTCCCACGAAAGGGAACTGACACATTTAAGCATGACTTGTTAATAATAGATAGTTATTCTTGATCAAATAAATCCAGGCTTGATGAGATAGGACATTTTTCCAAACTTTTGACTGGTACTCTCTCTCTCTCTCTCTCTCTCTCTCTGTGTGTGTGTGTGTATAATATAATAGTAAGCAGCACATTATTGATAATAATTATGAAATGTTACATGTGATTAGCAAATTACTGGAATGATTTCTAAAGGATCATGTGACTGAAGACTGGAGTAATGACTGCTCAAAATTAAGCTATTCCATCAGAGGAATAAATGACATTTTTTAAATATATTAAAAAGAAAACAATATTTTAAATTGTAATGATATTTCATATTACTCTTTTTACTGTATTACCGTGGACTTCTTTCAAAAACATTCTATCCATATTTATCCAGTAACCATCACACCTCTTTTGTCCTGTCAGACAAATTTGTGGAGTCACATTTTGAAACAATGCAATCCTTATAGTTGCTTGAAAAAGAAACTGATTTACTTTGACCACTCCACCATCAGACATTATTAGTCTTGACTTATTTTCAGCGTGACATTTATTCTACTTGAAAGATGAGGCATTGTTTGGTTATTATGGTAATCAATTGCCTCCTGGTTTGATCTGATACCTGTCTATGTCAGTGCATTGTCCTTCAAGATGAGTTGAACAGGGATGCCTCTGGAAAATGGAATTTAATTCATGACAAATGTGTAGTGATGTACTATGTCTAGTTTCTTTTGCTAACAAGCTGACCTCATGGAGCTCAGGTTAACAACACACACATACAGTTGTAAACCATTGCAGGGTTTATAATAGCAGATTTCAAGATTTCCTGGATTAATACAGAAGGAAATAAGCATTGAGACGGTTAGGTGTGTGTCTAATGTCTTTGTTATGTATGAGATGTTGTTAATCACTCTGGGTTGGCAGTTTATAATGTTCTTGGGTGGCGTCATCCATCAGGGTCATGTCAACATGGATGTTGGAGGAAGTGCCTATGGGACTCCCAGCGCTAATTGATTATGTTTAACACAAACAAATAAAACAGTACCCTTGAGAGCAGCTTGGGCCATTTTTCACATAACTGTTGATCTCAAGTGATACAATTGAAAAATATACATCAACCATAATGCAGTTCAGTACATGATCTTCTTTCAGATATGAGCTTCATTTCCATATTGTGAGTTTTAGTTCCAACTGCCATGTATTAAAGAAACCCCTCATAACAAAGAAACTGGATATTTATTTTAAGATCTTTCTTAACACTTTGGAAATCTTCAACAAATTGATTCAGGGTCATCTCGTTATTTAGCAAGACACTTTGTTTTATATATTATCTTCTTGAAACTCAATCCACATTGCCCCCTGTTTCACAGAAACTCACACTCTCAGCTCTCATTATGAAAATTTTCAACATGGCTGATAGCTCCACACACGGAATTCACTTGTCATTAAAATAATCCATCTTGTACACTTCAACAAAAATAGAACAAATGGGAGTGTGATTATTCAAATGAGCCTCTTTAACCAGCTACTTGAACTTTTACCACCTGCTGTTGTGTAAGTTTATGCAGTACTGAATATGCTAAATTTGAACACTTTTATTATAGGCCTAAGACAACTTACATCAACCAATTCCACACATGCTGGAATTGGTGTCATCTTCATCTCTAACCCAAAATCTCCATTCTATATGAGGGATCAAATTAATTCATTTAATGCATATGGCTGTGTTACTGCCTCATACTGTGCATGTCGTATTGGAGTACACTGCTTCCTTCATCATGTTCCTGTCATGGAATTTAGTGAATAAATGTGCATATGGTTTGTAGTCCCAAGAACTGCAAATGCAAGACCTATGTTACCAAGCCAATGTTATAAATTACTAATGGACCAGAGTACTTTAAACAGACTTGTAAAGAAATGTAATATGAAACAATGTATGTGTGATCATGCTGAGGAAGTGGTGAAAACTGAAAACTTTTCACCACAATATACATGGTATAGAGAGATTTTATTATTTGCATCATCATTTACCTCGCATTATCATCATCACTGCTGGTTTTTACCTTGCAGTCAGAGCCTTATAAAATTCTACACCTGTTCTGTATGAAATCTAAAGTATAATTTAGCACCTACTGAGGGCTGTATCTGAAATGGCAATGATGGGTGTTAGGTGATAAAAATAATTGAAACTTAGAAGTCGGGGGGGAGCAAAGAATCATTCTAGATAATTCCATATTTAAATTCTCCGACAAATAATCAAAATCAGACATTCAGTAGATAGCAAAACTCAAATACACAGTTACACAGTTCTTTGAAGTTATCTTCCGATTTTTTTCTCATTCCCTGGTCGAACTAGAGAGATTGGGAATTTTTACAATGGTTTTATGTAAGATTGGCTTTCACGTGTGCGCATGATGGGAACAAAACTTCTCTGTTAAAAGAAAAAATAAGAACAGAAATTGAAATTGCAAATGTGTCCAAACTTATTTTCATACATTTGCACAAATTGTCTTTTAATGTGACCTCATTTTTCTGGCAAAAAGTGCTTGAGTAAGTGGAAAAATGAGTCAAAGCATCAGTTTTCATCACCAGCCACTTGCACTCTAAAAACTGCTGGGTTAAATATGGACAGAACCAGGGATTGGGTTGTTTTTACCCAGCCATTTTTTTCAACCAATTTTGGATTTATTTTTTTAGCCAGCAATATAGTAATATAGTAAAAGGCGTGTTTTTGCTCACCCCCAAATAGGGGCAAATTTGTGTGGTATTTTAAGCTGAAACTTGACCAGACCAGAGACTTATATTACATCATGTGAAAGAGGGCATAATAGGTGCCTTTTAACCCAACCTGCTGGGTTTGTCCATATTTTACCCAGCTTGGGTTTTTTTAACCCAGCATTTTT
>RJVU01071404.1:4355349-4421427 GCA_003731715.1 Anabarilius grahami
GTTCACGAATCAGACACTATTGCGTCTCGGAGCATGTGACGATTTCTTCAGTTCAAAATAACGAGTAATGATATGTTTTTAAGAAATGTAATGGAGTAAAAAGTATGATATGGTTTGGCATGTAGTGAAGTAAAAATAAAAGTTTCTCAAAATAAAAACACTCCGATAAGGATTAGATACTTCAGTTTACCACATCCGAGTGAATCAGTCTGAAGCAGGCATGTTCAGTCAGACTGTCCCAAATGTGATGGAGACCTGAGAGAACCTGAAAGGATATAGAGCTTCCCAAGAGAAACAACAGACCTTTTAGCCCACGGCTGCGAGCAGCCGCACGCGCTTGTACACGCTATCAAATACACAGCTCACCCCGTTTCAACCGATACTATGCTGAGAAAAGATACAGAGTCAGACAAATGGAAAGACCAAAAAGCTAAACTACCATATGGAGTCACTGTTTGTCAAATTCTGCTTCATAACACTGAATAAATGCAACTTTCACCTACCCCTCTATCTTTATAATAGGGAGCTATGTGAAAAATGCTATATTTTGTCAGGTGCCAGGTGTGTCTGAAAGATTTAGTGCAAAATATGTTAAGCCATTTCAAGGACTGTCAGATGGATCTCCATTGCATGCCTATCCTGTGAAATCACATTAAAAACCTTTTCGCTGATATTATGGCATGAAAGATCTCTGAATTTTCAATTACTGCCCTCTGTGCTCCTGTCACCTCTGTGATTTCACAACCCACTCCCCTTTTCTCCTGAAGCCCAGCTGATCTGGATGCAGGTGGGGTTGAGATTGACTGAGCTTCTGGTGGGAGCCATAATGAGTTGGGGGGCAGATGCTGGTGATCAGTCGGGGCAGTAAATTGCCCTGACAGATTTGGATGGCTGCAATGACCTTAGGTAACTGGCTGCTGAGAGATGGTCCATTTTGATGCTGTTGTCCCCTAGTGGCAAAGCACCAGCACTTATTGGTCTTCTGTGAGTATTTGTTTAACCCTCTACCAGACGCATTATGATAAATCTATAGAACATTTTTTTTTACTCTTTTTCTTTTCTTAGAATGGCTTAACTTGAAGTGCTGTAAAAAAAAAATTTGGAAAAATATTATTTTAAGGTACTTTATGATATGTTGCCATATGGCAACAACGTACAATAGTGGAAATAACTTAGAATAAGTGTAAGTGTATATAGTTAATATTTTTCCTCAGAAATGTTGTTTGTATTGAATCAATTGGTGCTATTATAAGCTTTAGCAGTAAATATAAACAACACCTTATACTTATTTTCCAACATCTTGTGCTTTTATTTATTCCATTCTCTTTTGCTGAATAATGCTTTATATTCTTTGAATTTCTTTACATTTTTTCATGAATATTACTTAAATTGCAAATTTAGACAGTTAAAAACAAATATAATACTGTTCATAATGTATCATAAAACATTGACATAAAACCAAAAACATTGCAGTTCATGAAAATTCAACATTAACACAATCTTATGAGAGGAAGTTTATGAACATGAACCCCCCATAATCCTTGAAACCTCACCTTTTTTCTGTACAAAACTTCAAGAGGCACAGGTACACATCACATTTGGTGCACTTCACCCTAACAATACACTTACAGCCACTTTCACCTGCCTTTTTGAGACACCATGGTAGACCAGTGTTTGGTCTGGTCCAGTAGTACTGGCTGTGGTGGCAGTGGGCAGGCAGGTCTCCGATGTTGATTTAATCAATAATACAAATGCCATGGCAGTCCTTAACATACGACTAATCAACATTATATCACCTCCATTAATGTTGTTATTGTTACAGCTTAACAGTCTGCAGCTGGCCTTTGCAAGCTAGCTAACCTATTACAATAATGTCATTCCATTATTGCACAGTGTTGCCATATGGCAACACAGACATTTTATCGATTTACCAAAAACTATTTTCATAAACTTTTTTGAGTGGTGAATATGTCATCATAACTTACCTGAGATGACGTTACCAATTTTTTTGTGAATGTGACATGGGCGGGTCCTTGTTTGTTACTGACGTTTTAGTTTGCTTTCAGCAACTACCGACAAGAGACGGCAGTCTATCAGAAAAAGAGCATGTCATGTGACTAAACCAAAGCACATCATTGGCTAAATTAAGGTCTTCTCTTACCAACAAAAAAAACAAGAATGTTCTCTTCAAGAGACAGCGGCAAGGAAATGAACGCAAAGAGTATGTTGCCATATGGCAACACCATGCGGTAGAGGGTTAAATCCATTTTAGCCTCCATCCCAGCATGACAGAACTCCAAGAGCACAGCAATTCATTTTTTTCAAGCTTCACCTTGAACAAAGCCATCTGCACGGCTTTGTTATCATTATCAGATTTATCCATAGCAAACACCGCCTGCAATCTCTCACCTATCTGCTTTCCTCTCTAACTGCTACTTTTTGAAGCCTCAGAGGGCACAGTTGGTTGCTAATCTTGTTTCAGCGGGCTGACAAAAGCTGTTGTTTCTTGCACAGACGCCTGCATGAGCCAAGATGTTTCTCTACTTCACACAGCGCTGAACGGAGAAATCTGTTCAGGAAGAAACGCCACAGCAATATGTCAGAACGCTAAAGAGATTGGTAAAAGAAAAAAACTAAATAGCTTATGGTGGGAACCTCCAAATTCACAGAAGATCAAAAGAATGAACACAAGCTGGGTCTGTTCGATTTCAATCACACATGATGATCACAAAGGCGTCAGTTTACTAAAAGTAAAGGTATGGCAAGTGCAGATGACATCATCCAGTCTAACAATATTACATGACCTTATTAATTCAATTTAGTGTAGAATGACAGAGAAGAGAGACAAAACTGCAGCTGAACATTAACCAAGAGAATAAATAATCACAGCGTTTCAAAACCATAAAGTAAACAAACACCCTTGTCAAATTTTGCACACATCACAATTATTGGCAAACATAGGCTTTCATAGGAGTTTATTTACCCCTTCACAGCTTATTTTAGCCATTGAGTAATTTTGAGAAATAAAAATGAATATATCAGTAATATATCAGTAAAGTATGTGTATTCTTCTCAGAGGTCAATATCTCTGTGCAATATATTATTCTTTTTTTGTGTGTTAATTAAATTAATTACAGCTAATTTAATAATTTGAAGCTAAAAATGTAAGATCTTTTTGTTATTTGTAATGAATTCTTTGGCATTTACCAGGCAACCAAGGTATGGCGGCTACCATACGTAATTGATGATCAGTGTTTTGAGTCTTGATTGAGATTTGGCCATTTTTATGGAGCCAGGCATCCCTATATGCAAAGTCACAAGCACGTGTTTGCGTCTGTGTGCACAGATGTTTGCGTGCTCATACGCATGTGCATTTCTGTCATTACATGAGAGGATTTCTGATTTAATATTTAACACATGTGAAAACACACAAATGTGATTAGCCAAAGAGGCAGCCAGTGTTTGACTTTACCTGATTTCACCATGGTTGAGAGATTCAGAAACAGCCTTTGTGCAACCTCCTGTTCTGTCTCAAACTGTATAAACCAATGAGGTTTTTGCAGAAACCTTGCTATTATATTAAATAAAACCAATGAAATAAATGCAAATATAGAAACAGAGAAATCCAATAACATTAAATGATTAGAGTGCGAGAGTGTTGAAGTAAAGCTGCTTAAGTTTTTGTTTTCATTGCATAAGCAAAAGCAAAACATTTTTTCAGTCTGCTCCAACTTGACAAAGTATAACTCACATGCAATTGCCAACGGCAGTCACAAGTGCATTAATTACTTAATAATGAAATATTCTTTAACTTCTTCCTGTCATAAAAGATGACAATGACTGAAGATGAACATCAAAATGTCATGCAAAATTTGGAATCCAGTTGCTTAAAATATACAGTAAATTATGTCTATGGTATGAAACCTGTTCAAATAATCATTCCAAACTGTGATTAAACAAGCAAACGTCTCAAATAATATTTCTGCAACTTTAATTTAGAAGCCACAAAGAGAGTAAAACTTTTTTCCCCTCCATGCCTACTATCAGACAACTCTCCACAGTTGGTTGAACACTAGGATAACTCAAAATCTAAATGGAACTTACACCAAAGACCATCCCCTCACCCACAGCTATTTCATAAGCCTCAGAGTCGGGTAATTGAAAGAACAGTAGCCTGAGAAAATTGGATCTATCTCTGAGGAGAGGGGGAGGCAGACAGAAGGAAGAATGGGGGATGTAGAAAGGTGTGTTGTAGTCTCGCATAGACCTTCAGACTGACTGCAGATAGTCTGACTCCATAGCAGCTTTCATTGGCCAAGGTCAGCCATCTGACTGACATGTAAAGCAACCAGTCACATTTAGTTTTGTTCAGTATCATGTTTAAGCATGTGAAAATGTAAAGTCGATGTCCCTACAGTAACAGACCAGCGTGTAAAACTCTTGGACGAGTTTATGCTGTGAACTTCACACACTTTTGAAAATCCAGCACTTAGTTGATTATGATAAGCGATCATTTTCACAGTTGCAAACTTCTTCTTCTATGGTGTTCCATTATGTGACCCACACATCTCCCCGAAAAACTGTAGAATTCAACCAATCAGATGATGACTTCGAAACTCTTGAAGTGTTTCCAATTTTGTGTGCCATATTCATCAGACTTTCAGCAAGCTGTCCCTGGGCATGACGTCTGAAGCCTGATTTATATTTTCACCTGGCTCCACAAGTCTCCGCTGACTGCGCACGCATCTCCCCAAACGGACAAGACGTTAATACTTGACACACTCACCGTTGTTCTATTCTTTGAAACGACAGGAGGCAACTCAGAGAAATAGTTCTCTAAATCAGCAGGAAGCAGTGCTGAGAAGAAGTAAGGTACATGTGACGATGTTTATTCTAGTAACTTACACTTCAACAAAACCACACTGCAAAAAGAATAGTGTAAAACCCGGTAAACCTTGAGATTATTACTTGTGACATTAGAACAAAATATATGGATATAAGAACATATACTACTAAATTAACAATCTCTTATATATTTTCAAATTTCACTAAACATTTTCATTTAGTTTCATGAAAATGTTTTATTAAACATGGACCTTTATTTTCATTAAAAGGGATTATTTCTGGTTTTGTTGGCACATTTTGTAAATGTAAGCAACGAATTTAGACGTGCAAACTGGGTGCCAGTGTGGTGAGACGTAGCCTACATGCTCGGCCAGATTCGCCTCGCATTCATGCATCTTTGGATGCGGAGCTGCGCGGAACGTTAGAGAATTTGCCATGCACACCGCCATGAGAAATGGGTTCATCCACACTCAATGCGAACTTCTGCCAATGCCGCGATGACATCATTTTTGGCACGTGCACCCAAGCAAACTTGTGGATGTGTCGAGTATAAACCAGGCTTGAGACTACGACAAGGGCTACATCTGAAATCGCATCCTTCCCTATAGGCTATAGTCGGCGAAAAACAGTATGTGACAAAAGTAGTATGTCCGAATTCACAGTAGGCCTACTCATAAAAGAGTAGGCAAAAAGTATCCGGATGACCTACTACTTCTGGCGAGATACTGAAGTGTGCGTATGGACACTTTACTATCCCATGAGGCCATAGGAGAAGATTGTGAATGGCCGTGAATGGCCGTGAAGCGACGTAACTGATGCTGGTAGGTCACATGATAATGACAGCATGGCGGATGTAGTACGTCCGAATTACATTCATACTACACACACTCATACTATATAGATCATACTTTTTAGCAGTCGTGAAGTTATTACTTATTCAAAATAAGTACTTATTCAAGACAGTATGCGATTTCAGACACAGCCAAGGTGTGTGGCTAAAGGTGGAGTCACATTTACTGTTTTTCAGTGTTCTTTTAAATTAAATCCAATCATTTCAACAGAAATCCATCCAATTGCAGGTTTTGTGTGTGGGCCAAAGATTCTTTGTGCAGATAGTTGCACTGCACTGACCAAGAGAAAGCTGCTTGTATTAAAAGTGACTTCTGTGTGAGCTGTGCCTTAAAGGTGGGGTAAGCCGTTTTTCAAAAATGCTGTTTGGACATTGTTGATATTTGAAATCAACCCAAACAAACCCACTCCTCTCTTCATTGCTCTGCCTCCAAAACTCACCCTCCGATCCTAACCACCCTGCTCCCAGTCGGTCTCGAACCCCAGCCCGATCATTGCTGGCAGGCGAGGCGAGTGCACTGACAATGACGCTAAACACTGCATTTTCTAACGGTCGTCAGTGTGTAGTGTTTTACCTGCACAACTCTCACTAGCTGGCCACTGTTACACACGTTGGGCTCTAACAGGTCCAACAGAACTCTTCTCTTCCAGCTACACAGTGATGAACTCCATTTACTGCTCGAAGTGGGGTAGTTATTTCAGATACTAAGGGCAATTGCCTAGACATTGGAGAGTCTTTGGGAATACAGCTGGTCAGTCATGGCATGTCACTGTCAACAACAGAATGGACTAAACGAGGGAAGATGCTCGAAGACAGTAGTCACCTTTATATTAACATAATTTGTGTGACAACAGGAACCAGATGATTTAGCAAACGTTACTGTATACACGTTTCAAAATGCTAATATTAACAACTTTTCACAATAAAACGAGCCATTGATATGGCAGTTGATCACCAGTTTATCATAACAAAGAGAGTACAAGGTACAATGATTTTTTGTCCTTTTTATCATGTTATTTTCACTCTGAAATTCTGAAGACCAGAAAGGATGTGTTTTATTTTTATAAGTGGTTTATTTTAATTTAAAGCTACTGTCAGTGTGCTGTCTGTTTGGATATATTACACATAAAATGCCTCTACTACCTGGTAGATATCACTGAAATTGGTGTCCTGCATATCACACGTCTCTCTGTGACAGCCTTAGGCTCTGTAAAGAGAGAGAGAGAAAAAAGTGTCTGGTGAGCACTTTTACTTTATCAGAAACGCTCTAAGCCTGTCAATTATTGTGCATGTTTGGGTTTGTGCAGGTTGTTAATTAAGCTATATATGTTGCAAGTGATCTTGCGAACTTATGCAATGTGGATCTGTATTTAGAAGCTGGTTCCTTTTTTATCATGGTAGTGCAGTAAATACTATTTTATTCATATAGCAGCTTCATACTGCCTGGGAATCCATAGCATGTTAATAGCATTTCAGATTATGCATATTTCATCACCAGACTATAATCTAATAAAGGCTGTTAGAATGCCTTGGAAAAGCTTGTGTGAAATTACGTGACCACACAAAGATTTGTAGGTGGTTAAGTGGTTGACTGGCTATGAAATTTTACAGGGATATATACATATAAATGTATATAAATCAGTGTGTGTGTGTTTGGTGGCAACAACCATTGTGACAACAATTTGTCAAGGTCTAGAGGTAAGGTACATAATGATATTGTATTGCATGTTTTTTAAAGTGTTTATAATCATATAGTGATGAATTCTGTATCAAGTCACTTTACACTTACACAAGCTTGATTAGAATTTGCCCATCCTGATTACATCTGCAATCAAGTTTGCTAGTTGTCTTCTTCCAAAGGATATAAAAATAAACTAAACTCACAGCGTCTACTGACTTAATTGGTTGTACTCCTGCCGTCCAGAAGAATTTGAAGCAGCTGATGAAATCCCTTTGCTGGATAAGTGATGTGGCAATGTGCCTTGAATGCATGAGATATTGGGAACGGTAGTTAAAAGCCAGACTGGAGTTTGGAGCAGGAGTCTTATGCTGCCTTCATGTGTTGTCGGAATTATCGTAAATACAAATTGCACATGAACGCCCTCCCATTTCGAAACTTGAATGCAATGAGCTCGTAATCACAACTTCAGAAGTGAGAATTATCAAATTTCTGATAGCACGTGAAGGCAGCATTAGTAGAGTTAGTTGTTATTTTGAATATTTGAAATTTTATCAATCAATCAATCAATTGTGTTTATATCCTACATTGCACTTTTGACATCTTTTCTTATTTACATAATTACCTATAAATATAATCCCCTATAATTTCCTGCAAATCCAATAACCAAAAATCTTAACTTCTCAGTTCAAATAATGTTATTCATTCGGAATTGTATGACTTCTTACTTTCTATAGTGATTACTACATATATTACCATGAATATTTATCAATAATATTCAATTTAATTTGGTTTTTGTTTTCTTCTTCTCAGATAAAGGTTTCCTTTCCTGTTTCTCTAAATTACCCAGCTTTCCAAAGTTATAAGTTTCCCTGTTTCCCAAAGAAGAATGACTAAAAGTCTGAACAAATACTAATACAGCAGGGCATTCTGATAGTGTTTTCATCTAGTATTTGTTAAGTAGTTTTTATTTTATTTATTTATTTTCTTATAAAAATCTGGAGGGGCATCTGATCATTTATTCCCCTTTTTGACTCTTTAATTTCTAGCTCTTTTTGTATCATCTCATTTGGCAAAAAATACATTTTGAACTCAACTTTCATCCTGTTTTTGGATGAAATAGCCTGGGGTGATCCATGTTTAATTCATTTCTTCATTATTTTTGACACCTTCCCTAATTTGACTTAATTTGTGCAGTCTTTAAAAGCCAAACATTAGTAAACTGGGCAGATGTGTACTTTAGCGTGTTAGACTAAGCCATTTCTTATTCATGGGAGGAGCTTTTGGAACAACATGAATAATGGATACAGAAGCCTTTAAATGATACTTTAAATGAGAATGATAGGCTACTTCAAAGTGCTACCTCACGCACTTTGAGTTTTTGTAGACACTGAGAACATTGAGATGTTGTCAATGTATGCTAAATAATTCCTCAATAACTGCATATTTAATCATTTTTACTATGCTAAAACAGATTACATCTAACGTCTAACCAAAAGTTTATAATAGGGACTTTCAAACATACAGCCCTTTCCAAGAGAGAGAAAAAATAAAAATAAAAAATACTGGTAAATAACAGTTTAGAGATCACATGTACAGGACCATTTGAGAAATACCATTAAAAGAAATAAAGATAAGATAAAGAAAATGGTGCAGCATTTAAAGGGTTTTCCAATTAGTGGCATTAAATAGTTTACCGATATTTTGGTGCTGATCTATGAATGCAATCTTTACAATAAAATGATGGAAAACTGTTACTTGTTTAGTGTGAACAGCATATATGATATATATATACCAGAAAGATACAACCTGATCTCACAGGAAAATGTAACTACTTTACGAGGTGGCGATTTCGCATGAATTTGTAAAATTTTTAGAAAAAACAAACAAACATGTATATATATATTTGTACGTGTGTGTGTGTGTGTGTGTGAAGGTCCATCCCTAAATATAACCATCACTGGAGCATAAAAGTTCGTACAAAAACATACAAATGAGATTGATGAGATTGTATAAAAATTAGCCACCAATTTGCCAAAAAAATAAAATAGTTACAAATTGCCATCAGATTTTGTTGATTATATAGTCCAAATGCTTTTAATCAATCCATACAGATGATAAAGATGATAAAGAACATGCACAAAAGAAAAAAGGCAGACATTTTCATTAAAGCACTCTAAATCCTATCATTAAAGTTTTATATAGTGAAATAGAAGTTTTTTGTTGTTGTTGTTGTTGTTGTTGTTTTTTCAGGGCAATAGCAGAAGTGCGTGTGTGTGTGTGGATTGTTCGTGTGACTTCTAATCTGGACATCACATGTGTGCAGCAGTGCATGCTAGTTTGCATGAAAACAGCCTACATGAGCAATACTACACATCCTTTCAAATGAAGGGAAAAAAAAGAAAAAAAAGAAGAAGAAACAAATCAGATCATATTAGCCATAGTAAGAGGTGAGATTAGTGCTGCTGGACAAAAGCACGATTAAATTGAAAACCACTCACTGAAGAATTGCCTCTAATCTAATGTCATTGCCATATCCCATTGTTGAACTGCATGTGTGACAGAGTGTTGGCCCATATATATATAGTTCTTACTCAAAGCTTTGATATTGAAACGTGGAGATACTTATACTGTTTCATTATGCTCAGTATATTAGGATTAAGTGCTGATCTGCTGATAGGTCAGCACTTTTATGCTTCTATATATCCATCAGGGATCTTCATTACTGTGAATTATAAATGTGGTTAATTGATATCAGGCCATAACAAGTATAACAAGAGCTGGTAATGAATTTATCTCTGCAGCATTATGGAGTGTAAGAAAGGAACAATTATGTTTGTAGGTTTGTGGCTGCTCTGTGGAATTCCAGCTATCCTTTTTAAAAAAAAAAAAAAACATTACATAATAGTACTCACAGTCCCATGCTGTATCTAACTGTACTCACATGCACAAATCAACAAATTAAACAGAAACAGAAATAACCTATGTGACGTCATAATGTGTGTAATCAAGTGTTTTGCCAACTCTGCACTCCAAGGAATCCAACTCTATTCTAACTGAAAAAAAAAACAAAAAAAAAACAGCAGGGTTTTAAAACAATATACTTTTTTTGTAGAATTAAAAAGATACAGTCCTTAGTCACTTAAAAAAAAACAGCACTTGGTAAATGTGAACTTGCACATACTGTGTAAATTCCACTGAACATATGGTTTGTTAGACTTTTATTCCATTTTATTCCTCCCCTTTGAGAAACAGATGTTGCTTGAATGACATTTCTCTTATTCCTTGTTGTATGTGCATCATTAGAAGTGCTTACAAGTTCCACATATTCATCCTGGTGATCATGCAAAATACAACTGTTATCTATAAGTCATTAAAACTGTGGCTGTGTCAGGGTGTTAGAAAAGCCATGGTGTCCAGGGAAATATTTACATGAACAGAGAATAAAGGGATTAACATCCAGTGGGAGACAGCTGAATTAAACATATAATTTAATGCTGCTCTCTGGGTATTGCATCATTAATTTGCCATCATTTTGGTGCAACATCTCTACCACTAGAACTACCTCATATTTTAGCGAGCATCAACGATATGAGTCAGTGCCTTGCCTGGACATATGTTATTCAGGAATTCTGTGACCATCGTAAACCTTAATGGAGCTCGGGCAGCTGAGTGAAGCGTAAAGACTTTCTCAACTGGAAGGAAATGTTCTATGTACCGTTAGGCCCCATAATGCACACAGGAAAGCACAAAATCACAAAAGTTTAATAATTCTCAAGAAAGTGAAATAAATATTGGTAGTGAAAGGACACGTTTTGGAATTTTCTCCCAGTTTTAGCATCAGTTTATGGCATTTAATAAGGTCACATTTCAAAGCAAAGCTTTGAAGCTTGTAGCGTGTAGTTCAGTGTGCTTACCTTCCCACCCATATTCCTCTTGACCAAACAAATGTAAGATTAACAGCTTTCGACATGAACTTGTCACCATTTAAGAGCAAAAGAAGGCAGTAATACTTTGAGATTGAGTCAGAACGCAGCTCTCTTCAATCCTGATTACTAAGGCTTTGTTAATGTCTAAATGTGCCATAGCAGAGTGCATTTCTAATTATCTGCTCAGAACTATTACTGCAGTCATGGCGAAAGTCCCTTTTGATGGATCTGCCAGACAGATTGGAACATTTCATTGCTGGTGTGACCCATTTGGCAAGTGATGTGCAGCCCATTGGCTGAAAATAACTAAACCATTAGCTCTGAGAAGATACTTAATTTAGCATTCACTCATAGGGTTTAATATGGCACCAAATACAAGGAGTGTGGTGTGCTTTGGTCACATTCTGTTCTTACTTGAGCAAAGTGCATGTTATATAGATATAGAAGGAAGATGTGAGCAATGCAGGTGGACAGAGATGGCATCCCACATTCATTGTAAATTGCAGATTATCCACATTTTTTTATGAATGGGTGCACTAGTAAGGAATCATTTGGCTTAGACATTGAGCTAGTAGTACACTTATTAAGGGGGACAGTCTCCTTCTGCAACATGGGTTTAAAGGGTTAGTTCACCCCAAAATTAAAATTATCCCATGATTTACTCAGCCTCAAGCCATCCTAGGTGTATATGACTATCTTTTTTCAGACTAACACAATCTGAAAAATCCTGATATACTGAGATATCCTTATCCTAATTATCCTGGCTCTTCCGAGCTTTATAATGGTAGTGAACGGGGGGCGTGTTTTGGAGCCCAAAATAAAAGAAACCATCCATTATAAAAAATAATCCATACGGCTCCAGGGTGTTAATAAAGGCCTTCTGAAGAAAAATATTTATATGTAAAACTTTATAAAGTAAAATATCTTGCTTCCGGCAGACGGCTGTACGCATTGATTTGCGGCAGAAGAGTGAACTCTGACCCTACGCTATGACAAACGCGGAAGTTCAGATGATGAAGCAAAACAAAACACCGGTCATGAATTAGAAGTCCTAAACGAGAAATTTTAAAGAGAAATGTCTGAATATTTCAATATAAGAGAAGAGGAGCTTGAGTTTGTTGCACAGCCCTATTTGTTTGAAGGCGTCTAAGCTTACGCTACTCCTACTCATTTGGCTCAAGTTGACTTGCGCAGTATGTGTACAGTCGTCTGGTGGAAGCTAGCTATTTTACTTTATAAAGTTTTACATATGGATCGCTTCGCTACAGAAGGCCTTTTTTAACCCCCTGGAGCCGTATGGATTACATTCATGATGGATGGATGCATTGTTTTGAGGGGCTTCAAAACAGGCCCCCATTTACTACCATTATAAAGCTTGGAAGAGCCAGGATATTTTTAAATATACTGTATCTCTGATTGTGTTCGTCTGAAAGTAGATAGTCATATACACCTAGGATGTCTTGATGGTAAGTAAATCATGGGATAATTTTCATTTTTGGGTGAACTATCCCTTTAAGCGTCTTGCACAAGAGTGACAGCTCATGAATTGCTTCTTGCAGTTTTGAGCTTCCAGATAATTAAAGTAGATCCCCCCGCTAAAATATTTATAAAAAAAATTCTAAATAATTTTTTTCTCATAGATACTCTTATAATGAGAAGTTATTAGATCTTTTCACTGGCAACGGCCTTCCTTTGAGACTAAACTGTCCACCCAAGTCTCTATGTCTTCCAAACAAGGCCCTTTAATATGCAACATGCCGGGTCGAGATTTATAACAACTCGCCACACACCAGTAATTGAGCAATTTGTCTTTTTCCCAGCCAATAGAGTGCAATAATCTCTCCATATAGAACTGATTCAGTAAATGCCACGCGTCTCTTTGGCAGCCGAGTAAATGCATTTGCATTATAATGTGATGAGCACCTACAGAGCGGGTGTTGAAATATGCCACACTGATCATTGCTTGTGGTGCGGTTCATTGCCAGAGTAACAAAGGGAGCCTGTTGATTGCGAATATCTTTTTATCCATGCATTTACTTGATGTTTTCTGAGACAAACTAGTTAAGTGAAGCATAATGAGGTTTGATCCATATAGTATTGATTAGGCAGACTCTTTTATGCATAAAACAGAAGGTTTCGGTGAAGGGGCAAAGCTGGCGATGAAACTATAGTCTGTGAATGCAGCATACCATGAAATGCCATCAGAATTAAAATCATTATTGGTTACTTTCTGATATGAAATAAGCACAGATTAGCCCAGAATGCCTATGCATTGATTCAAGGCATCACCACAGACTCAGTCTCAGGTTTACATTACTGGCTTCCTTGTTCTCAAATCTGACCTATATCCACTCAGAATGGAGTTGTCAAGATGAGCTGAGTTAAAGGTGTCATGCTTGTCTAAGAAAATGCGCTTCTTTAAAATACAACCAGGATAGCACATCCTGACAGACAGAAAATACTAGAGGCAGAATATTCTACTATGTAATAAATAAGATTTCATTCAGAAGGGCACAATAAACCTAACTTTAACCTAAACTCTAACTGTAGCAGAGCATACTTTTGCACAAAGAAGAAAATTTCATAAACCAAATTTGCAAATAACTTTTTTTGTGTGTCTTGGGTGAGCGTTCAAACACTACAGGCTACTTTCAGGCTGACAGTGATTTCTCTACAAAACAGCTCTAACTCTAACAGTTCTTTTACATGACACAAGTGTTCATTCAACAAGGGCAGGGGAAATTATCTGAGGGCTAAACACGGTGGCCTTTATAATTGACAGAGTACACATTAGGCTATTATCAGTACTCTTCCCATCCATCTGCCCTTCACCCACCCACACACAGCGCCTGCCTGCTCACACTTCAGCTGCAAACAAGCAATGGCCTCACCTGCCAGTAATAAATTATGTGATCAAAACCTATAACTGTGAGTATAGTATAGTAGTAACACATAGTAACGGTTCTTTTTATAACTGTATTGTCTTAAAGAACCCTTTATATGCTAAAATGGTTCTTTGTGTTAGAGTTTAGGGTTCTTTTGTTTTTCAAATCTTTAACTGTCAAAGCCACATCATTACTGTTTTTCTGGAGCTCAGCAGCCATCCAATTACACAGACTGTCAACACACTCTCAACAGGTAAATTACAACCCGATTTCTGGAAATGTTCGGACAATTTTTAAATTTGAATAAAATGAAAACTAAAAGATGCACAAAATGAGCTCATTTCAAATTTGATGCCTGCTATAGGTCTCAAAATAGTTGTGACGGGGGCATGGTTACCATGGTGTAGCATCTCCTCTTCTTTTCAAAACAGTTTGAAGATTTCTGGGCATCGAGGTTATGAGTTTCTGGAGTTTTGGTGTTGGAATTCAGTCCCATTCTTGCCTGATCAAGGGTTTCCAGCTGCTGAAGAGTTTGTGGTCGTCTTTGACATATTTTTCATTTAATGATGTGCCAAATGTTCTCTGTAGGTGAAAGATCTGGACTGCAGGCAGGCCAATTCAGCACCTGGACTCTTCTAGGACGAAGCCATGCTGTTGTAATAGCTGCAGTATGTGGTTTTGCATTGTCCTGCTGAAATACACAAGGCCTTCCCTGAAATAGATGCCATCTGTAGGTGAGCATATGTTGCTCTAAAATCTTTATATACCTTTCTGCATTCATAGTGCCTTCCAAAACATGCAAGCTGCCCATACCATATGCACTTATGCACCTCAATACCATCAGAGATGCTGGCTTTTGAACTGAACGCTGAAAACACTGGAAGGTCTCCCTCCTCTTTAGCCCGGAGGACGTGGCGTCCGTGATTTCCAGCAAGAATGTCAAATTTGGACACGTCTGACCGTAGAACACTTTTCCACTTTGAAACAGTCCATATTAAATGAGCCTTGGCCCACAGGACACAACGGCGCTTCTGGACCATGTTCATATGTGGCTTCCTTTTTGCACGATAGAGCTTTAGTTGGCATCTGCAGATGGCACGGTAGATTGAGTTTACCGACAGTGGTTTCTGGAAGTATTCCTGGGCCCATTTAGTAATGTCATTGACACAATCATGCCAATGAGTGATACAGTGTCGTCTGAGGGCCTGAAGACCACAGGCATCCAATAAAAGTCTTCAGCCTTGTCCCTTACGCACAGAGATTTCTCCAGTTTCTCTGAATCTTTTGATGATGTTATGCACTGTAGATGATGAGATTTGCAAAGCCTTTGCAATTTGACGTTGAGGAACATTGTTTTTAAAGTATTTCACAATCTTTTTACGGACTCTTTCACGGCTCTGCCCATCTTTACTTCTGAGAGACTCTGCCTCTCTAAGACATCCCTTTTATAGCTAATCATGTTACAGACCTGATATCAATTAATTTAATTAGCTGCTAGATGTTCTCCCAGCTGAATCTTTTCAAAATGTCTTGCTTTTTCAGACATTTGTTGCCCCCGTGCCAACTTTTTTGAGACCTGTAGCAGGCATCAAATTTGAAATGAGCTCATTTAGTGGATAAAAGTGTAAAATTTATCAGTTTAAACATTTGTTATGTTATCTACGTTCTATTGTGAATAAAATATTTGCTCATGTGATTTGAAAGTCATTCAGTTCTCATTTTATTCAAATTTAAAAATGTCCCAACATTTATGGAATTCAGGTTGTATTTCTTTCTTAAAATGTCTATAAATTTGATCTCTCAAGTTGTTACTGGTTTCCTACCAGTCATAATTTTTTCCTACCAGAACATGTAAGTGTGAGCAGCTCTATTCAGTTAATGATACTTATCTTGTCTTCTTCCACTAAGTAATAAAGAAGTAATTAAAAAAAATTTTTTTTAATTATTACATAATTGCGTAAACTTACCCAGTCACAAAAAAACATTAAAGCTATCCATGACTTTATATCACTTTCTCACACACTTCCATTTTTGCTAAATTTAGCCTTCACAAACATAATTGTTTTTACATAAACAAACTAGAAGAGACATAATGTAACTGTAAAGATACAGATATTAATAAAAATAAACTATTCATAAAAAGGTTATCTATAACATAATGAAGGTCCTATATAGCACTTTCAAAACATGATTCTTTATGGAACCTTATAAAAAGTGTTATATTTAGCACCCAAAAAGGGTTCTGGTATTGTTACAAGCAGAAGAACCCTAATTTGGTACCGTTTAGAGCCATTCTTCTTTGTATGCAGTTGGTATATACATATACAGTATATATATATATATGTGTGTGTGTGTGTGTGTGTGTGCGTTTGTGTGTGAAAAACAAAGATATGATGTTATGTTTCCTTTAAAATGTAGGCAAGTTAAGTTTAAGAATGTCTGCATACCCAAGTCTGGATAATTTCTGCGGCATCAAGAAAACAGCTTATTTATTTGGTATTCTGTTAATAAAGGGTTTGAAAACAAGCACCATTATCATTATCATTATAATTTCAACAGAAGTACCTGATGAAAAACCATAGCATGTCCGGGGGTCTTTGAATGTATTAAGGATGGGAACCACTGGTTTAGTCACATAAACAATAAGGGTAACACTTTTCCAATAAGTTGGCGGATAACATCTGTCATTTATAGTAAATCAAGAGACACTTACGCATATGCAAGAGTGGACATCATTTCTAGATTCAAGTCTTTGTTGTCTTTTAAAGCACAAAAGTAACTTTTAAAGAAGAGGATGAATGAATGAAATGTGAAAAGGCAGACGCAAGCTCCCTAATGCCAAACTTTGGCAGCAGAGAGCGTTTGAGCTTATCACCCAATTCCAGAGCAATGGCATAAAGCTGGGAACAGGGTCAGCATGGCACAATAAACAGGAGTGGGCGCACACATGCACACACATGCTGCGCAGATGCACCCAGTCTCAGCTGTGCCATCCTTGCTGCCTACGGCAGCCCATGCCAGACACTGTCACTCACTGTACCACAACGATGATTTCATAGGGAAACAAAAACAGACAGTATAAGCTCAGTGCATTAGGCCTATACCTAAATACAACATAGGGCCCCTCTGCCGGATTGGATACGTTCCAGCACCGAGGGAATCAGCATGTGCTCTAACATGTGCCATCATGTATGACTCACAAGTTACATTGCACTTAGTTTCGTCATTGCTTACTGATACAGTCAGCTTGCAAGGAGTGTATTATTACCCACAAAGATTAACTCCATGTCATGATATACTGAATATTAGCCATAATCAAACCTGAAATGTCTTATTATTCATTAAAAATGGATCATTACTCTAGTTAGAGCTTTGACATCATTATAAGGCTTTTTTCACCCTTCAATTTTAAATGTTATTTTGAACGCAGCTATCAAGCATTACAAAATAGGCGCCTTTTCCATTTTGAAAAGTTTTTTTTTTTTTTTTAAACAAGTAAATGTTTCAACAGCCTTTTAAACAACAACAGGGATGGTGACATATACTTCATTTAGCCATTGCCTCAAGGTCATGACACTGTAAGGTGTTTATTAGAAAGAGAATTAATGCTGACATTTCTACAAATACCCAAATAAATATAAAATAATATGATAATAAAGGATACACTTCCTTACAGTCCATCCTGAAAGGGTAGTGTTTTGTTTTTTTTGTTTTTTTTCCTAGATATTTTAAAACGGGGTTATGGTAAAAACGCTGACATTTCTCCTAGAGACATAACTTTCAGTCTTTTTAATAAACTATGTGCACAAAATGTGCATATTTGCTAATACAGCAAGATGGAATCACATGGATGGTGATTGGCCAAAAGGGAATCCTCATGGGAAATGGCAGGCAGGCAGGCAGGCAGGAATGAATGAATGAATTAATTAATTAATTAACTCGTTGAGTATATACATACACATACATATATAATAACTATTAAGTGGAATATAATAAAAAATTTTCTAAAATGCTATGAATATAAACATATCACTGCAAATAACAATACTACGACGACAATAATGTTACAATCTGGTATCCTGTTATATTCAGTGGTGGGCTATAAAAAATCACGTGAGCAGCTTTCATTGTCAGAGGGTTGGAAGGGATAAGGGGAAGTATTCAAATTCAGTTCTCTCTAATTGTAAGTAAGCGTTACACATGCATGTGTACAGTGAGAGTGGAGAAGCGCACTGTCAGTCAAGCGCGCTGTGTGGGGCGGTCTCTGCTCAGAGATGTCTGAATATGTCAAGAATCACTTCAGCTGCCGCAACCTTTTAAACCGCACTCCATCTCCTCCAGTGCCGCTACGAGGAAAGAGTTTCATATATACTGTTTAGATTTATAAGATTATGAGGGATTCCTTTGCGATTGCCGTGCGCAACGAGCCAACAGTGCATTGGAGTGAAGGAAGAACAGCTGGAGCGCTGTCCAGCGTCCTGAAGTCAAGAAGCCAGAAGTGCTGAAGAGAGCACAGGCATTCACAGAGGACTGTATGTCTATGCCGATCAAGTCTTGAGATGACTCGGAAAAGGCTGCTTTCTGTGGCTGTCTGGGGATTCATTGCGTGGGAAATAGGAATTCTGTTGAGGTAAGAGCAAATATTTTCCTTGCTGGAGAAGAGAGTAAACACAGTTTTTTTTTTTTTTTTTTTATCTCGGGATTCAGCATCACATGAATACTCCATGTTTAGCTGATAGTCACGTGCTGTGGAGGTTGAAAGTATCAAAACGAATAAAATGTGTACTTTCACCCTTACAGAGCAACAATGCAGAGGCATCCTTGTAGTATAAACATGATTTCGGAGACTGTGTCAGACAAAGTCATTTGAACACTATATTATTTTTGCTTTGTGTGAATCTTTTACTTCAAGATAATTTATCAATAGCCTACAGTTAGCTATACTGCTATGAATATATCTCATCACCACCATGTTCATGATGGAAAGTTTTTTAAGCAGCTTGTTCTCAGTGTAACAGGTGATCTCTTGTAATTTTCACAGTAACTTAGAGCTTAGGGATCCTAATGAAAAGTACTGTTCTTCTGAAATAAAATACTTTTAATTATTTCTATCATTCTGAATGACTCTAGTTAGGAAACATATTGATGACACTTTTGTGCAAAGATAGTAGAAATTTGAAAATATTAAAAGGAAATAGAAAACAAATTAGAAAATGAGGCAAAGTAAAGAAAAGGGAATAGGTATTTGTTTCATAATTCTCTCTTCCTTCATGTAGAAATAATTAGTTTAAAAAGAGTAAATTGATTTTTCAAAGCGATTTAACAAGTTGTGGTAATTTACTCTTGTACTCCTGATACTACATACCAGAACTTTACCTTCTTATGTGTCCCAAATGACTATTCATTCAAGTCCGTCATGCATCTCTTAGTTTAGGTGATTATTTTTACTCTGCCATTCTCTTTTTTTTTCTCTCTAGTCTTGAAGGTAGCTGCAAAATATGAAATTGCCATTCTGGGTCCCTTTGAACTGTACTGAATCCTCACAATTCTTTCGGCTGATGATGCTATGAATTTTTAATGTTTCATTTGTCTACAATCCTTGGGCTCACGCAAGCGTAAAGTCTTGCATTATTGATACGTTGGCACTTGCATTGTCTATGTCGCCTTTGTATTGGCTGCCATTCTGTGTACCCTAAAGGAAAGTTTTTACTTAAAGCCATCTCAGAGGAAGTTGTTTTCAAAGAAAAGCTGGATGCGCCCCATTCCAAAATCTGAATTAATTAGAGTGTACAGGAATTATTAATTCTTGCTACCAAGTCTCACTTTAGAATGTGTTATGCACAAATGTTTAGAAGAACTTTTTGCAAGAGCTACTTACCAATAAGATTGATCTTGATCTCCAGAGAGGTCAAAGGCTGTATGGATAGTGAATAGCTTGAAAGGAGGTGTAAGAGGATCATTTCTTTTTGATATCATTCAACAATGGCTTTGAATCACTCCACAACATGTACATTCCCAGCAAGGTGCTGAGAAGTAGTCGTCTCAATGTGCTTACATCTTAGCCAAGATCTTTGTGCAAAGATTGAATCTGCAGGCTCTCTAGACTGTGTAAAGCTTCTCTTCGACTCTTTCAGATTTTCACAGTTGATAGAATCTTGTTCAGTCTTATTAATGTGTTAATAGTGATGTCCTGGCATACCACACTTGTCTTTTCTTTGATGATTCATATCTTTGATCTACTTGAATTAAAATATAAAATATAAAAAAATAAAAAAAAATCCACTATTATATGCAATGTGTTATATACAGATTTTGTTGTACCATAAATCCTCTCAGCACATAATAACTCATTAAGATCTTATTCAAAATTAGGTAATTTAATAGGGGATATTTTGATACATTGTCACTCAACACCAGCTGTGTGACAGTGACAGTTTCCAAATAAACAATACTGCTGAAAAGCATCAAAACTAGCCGGATTAAGAAAACTCCAGTTCATAATTAACTTTATTCTTTACATTGGTCTACCACACTTACACATTATTTTCACTATGTCATTTTTACGTTAAAAGGTAAGGCATAGTACAAATTAAACTCTTATCAAATATATAAGAAATATATATATAGGAATCGGGAATGCATCCTACTACCGTTTTAAAATATACTTTGCATATTTTTGCAGTTATATTGCTGAGTTGTCAGTTATATATTAAACAGCCTAATATTTTGACAACCAAATGTCCTCTATGTGTTTGAAAACGTGTATGAATACAATAAATACAAAATATGTAATATATATATTTTTTCATATTATCACATATCACATATATAGGTGTTAACCAGAGATGATATTGACAAAACAACAACAGGAGAATTGGCTGCACGTTTACGTGTGGACTACATATTTTAATTTTAATGACCGCTTCCTACAAAAAAAACTAAAAAAATCACATTCAAACTCCCAAAGCCACATAGCATACACTCAAATACATCAAAACATAAAGTCCTCACCACATTGCCACAGATGACAACACACATCAACAACTACAATCAAAAACGTCCCTCAGCATGCACACACTGTGAATGAGCACAGACAAATATTACAGCTGTCAGTCTATTATACTCAGAGAGGATAGTGGAATATGGCACAGTACACCACTCAGCACAGGTTTACATGCCTCTGCTTCATACTAGCTAGTCATTATGTGCCTCTGGGCTGACATGGATTTTAATATGTTGTTTTCTTCAAGAACATAAAGGATCAAAATTGTCTGTTTAGTGCCCCAGAGTCTTTCAACTGTAACTTATTTTGTTGGATGTTGAATATTGTCACAGTTTCTAACTTGTAGGTGGGTTCACAGATGACTAATCTGATTTCTCAATAGCTTTAGGAACCCAAATAAGGGTCATGGGGGTTGGCTGTCATATGGGGAAGTTGTCACAAGAGTTAAATTTCAGTAAGGTTTTGAGTAAAAGTTCAATTATTCAAATGCTTTTTATGTATATGTTGGTTTCAAACACATCTATTTAATACTGAATATTACCTAAAATCTCATTTTTGATATAGTTGTTGGGTAAATAAGTGGACACAATAAAAACCACATTGGCATACATTTAGACAAGGGTCAAATGTGTAATAAAGTAACATTACAAGAGTTATTTTAGTGTTTGTCAGATCAAATCAAATCAAATCAGCTTTTATTGGTCAAGTATGTATAACATACAAGGAATTTTTCACTGGTATAAGGTGTCCCACATGTATATGCACTGTATTATAATACTTGCAGATACCAATTTACAATGCTTTACAAAACAATGACAACAAAGATTATTAAATCATAATATTGCACTTAATTATGGTATTACACAAGAGAGAAAAACAGGGGTAACATTATTTGCGGCATTTTAATTTTTACTCAACATTTCTGAAAAGCCTATGTGAGGCTTTTAAAGGGTAGGTAACAAACACAGTTTCTACCAATCTCATATTAATCTTGAGTACCTATAGAGTAGTATTGCATCCTTCATATCTCTGAAAAGTCTTTAGTTTTATCATATTTATAAAAGATAGATTTGTACTGAGTCTTTCCGAAAAAAGCAGAGCTCCTGGAGGCGTGCAGTGGGCAGAGCTAAAGAGTCACGAGCACGTGCAGCTTTTGCATAGAGATCGTCTGCAAGCTGTGACATCATTATAAATAAAAGGGGAACAAAAACATTCATGTTATTTACATTTTATGCACTTGCGCACAGACTACCAACAAAACACTGACATTTTATGCAGTTTTATCTGCAAATCCAGTGCCGAACTGGGACTTGTTTACAAAGCATTCATCACCGAAATTCCGGGAACAAACATACGTGCACAACTCCATTGCTGCCCCGGAAAAACAAACTTCATCCACCGCTCCCTTAATGCTAGGTTCTTTGGGAAGCTGAAAAAGGTAATCTTTCCCTCACAACCAAAAACACACTCCTTCGGTGACAGGAGCTGCGTCTCATTTTTGAGGCTGCGTCCACCGGAGGTCGCGTTTGAAGGCTGAATACTTCATCAAGGATGTCTTATTTAAGAAAAGTAACCATAATAAAACTGACTGATATTCATTGTGAGGTGTAAAATACTGTAATTTCATTCTTACATTGCAATCTAAGTTATTTTTCTTAAATGAGACTGCCTCAATGATGTATGCAGCCTTCGAAGGGTGCAGTCCCTGAATTGGGACACAGTCATTGTTGAAAAATCTCTCGGCTTCCGTAACCCGAACGAAGCGTGTTGATGGGCGTGCTCTTGTTCTTGTTCTGGGTGATGTGTATGCACACTTATCAGGGAGAAGTGCCCATACAAGGAATTCCACCCTTTATTACGTGATAACGGCCATACTCGAAAAAAAAATTCTGCGAGACATGTCCACAACTGGAAGTAGTAAATTTGGCACAGAAATACTCTGTCATACGTCCAACTTGTGTTTTGAAACTTTGGCCATGTTTAGCATGAGAATGCAACTCTTTAACAGTGTAAATAAGTCAGAATGTAGAATGTACCCCCCTTTAAATAGCAACTACTCATTGTGACAACTTACCCCATACAGTGTGACAAGTGACATTGGGTCATGTTGTCACTAAAGGTCAGCATGTGCATTTTTTCCCCTGAGCAAACAATGTGAAAATGTTTGGTAGCTTTTTTTCTGCAGGCTAGACTTTTTAAGATATGTGCCTTTAAAAACAAATCACTTTAGTTCATTTTATGGTTCACTAATTCACTTTAGTTCATTTATATGACAGTTCACATTAGACATTCTATTAACTACAAGTAAATTTGCAACTGCATGTTAACTAGCAGTTATTAGTGTCATTAGACTATTAGTAGACTGTCTGCTAACACTTTATTTTGATGCTCTCCCAACAGACATTCTACTGATTATAAGTAACTTTGCAACTAAATGTCAACTTATTCTACTAACCCTAACCCTAACCCTAACCTAACAGTCTACTAATACTCTGAGAGTTAGTTGACATGTAGTTGCAAATGAATGAGAGTTAGTTGTAAAGTTATAGCTGTAAAATGTCTAAAAAAATATAGGGGAAAAAAATATAAACTTTATCTGAGAAGAATTCACTGGTGTGAAAAGTGTGACTACTGCCCCAAGCTCCCCTACTTGATTGCAAATATTAACTTTGGACTGGTATAGAGAGAACACCTAATCAGTCAGAACTTGATATAGAAACACGGGACAGAAGTAATTAGCATTTAGACTGACAGTTTGCAGTAATCTGCACTGACAATTCACAAAGACTGACTGTTGGAAGGATTGAAATGTGTGGTATATTAAAACTGACATTTTCATTACAGGTTCATTGTTTGAAGACTTGGATTTAATTATGTACAGCTATGTAAGGAAAAAAAAAAAAAGATGTTTCCTGTGGTATGTCTTTGTGTCTATGATCAGTATTCATAATTACTAATTATAGTGGGGAAATACTGCATACATAATGAATTAGAGAAAGACAGAGTTTGTCACTTTGTCAACGCTGTCTGTTTATTTAGGGACTTTTTTGTGGCAGCAGTTCTGCCAGTGCCAACTCAAATAACCTGACTAGACAAGGACAGACTAATATCAGCACTGGACCAAAGACAGCGTAGGTCAGCGTGCATCATTGTGTCATCTGCTCCAAGAGAAAGACATGTCTCACACTTCACCCACCAAAAATATACAGATGTATACTATTCTTTTTAAAGTGTTATATGCCTAGAAATACAGATTTCAAATACCTATAATGTTCTGTCACTAACAATGCAGGGAATTAGACGCATCCATAAAAACGGATTATATGATCTTTATTGCATGTGTCTGATTTTCTCTCAATGATAGGCAGTTAGATGTGTTAAAAAGGAGTGACGTAAAACTACATAAATAATAACACTTTACAATAAAGTCCCATCTGTTAACATTAGTTAATGCACTAATTAACATTACCTAACAATGAGAAATACATTTGTTACATTAATAAAGAATGTTCATTGTCAGTTCATGTTAGCTCAGGTACATTAAATAAAATGAACAGATACAACTTTTAATTTTAATAATACATTAAAAAAATCACTTTCTGTGACATAAGGCACGTTAATAAGTGAGTCTCTTGATAACTGAAGATAATATAAACACACACACACAATGCAAAGCCAGATGTTTGTTCATATTTGCACTGCTCTCGCTTTCATTGTCATCTGCTGAAACGCTCATTGGAGCAGAATGTTCCAATAGATGAGAGCGGCTCCCCCCCAAGCGGGAAGAGCACCTCATCATTTCTGTTTTCTGCCCGTGTACCTTTCACCGTGTGCATTAGGACCAACTGGCTCCATTCTTTAACAAACCACTTGGCTTCCAAAAGCACTAATGCTCTCTTTTTCTCTGCCTTCAAGGGGTATTTTAGTATTTTCTTTGAGCCTGTTTCACTCGTCTGCCTCCTGTGCCAGTTTGCGTATTGTAAAAGGCAGATTAGGTAGCTCCTGTTGCATTATTGATAAGATTTTGTCACAAAGCATTGATTGCGCTTTGAGTTATTCTGCCAGCCCTGTTTCTCTTGAATACTTTCGTCAGAGTTTTTGAAAGCTGAAGAAAGACTCAGAACAGAGGGAGGCCTCTGTAAGCAGCTTAAAATGTTTAAGTTTTTATAAAGCTTTTATGTATGAGGGAAATGTCAAGGAGTAAGATCTAAGTAAATGCCAGGTTAAAACCAAAAGAACAAATGTTGACATCAAAAATGATTTCAAATGTATATTGAATGCAGATTCAAATAAAACATCTGACACTTCATTCTCTGAAAGGCAACAGGGAACACTAAGTCAAACACGAGAGTACTCAACAAACAGTAATGTTTATATGATATAAGCATTTGAAAAATAATTAAAATTTGCATGATGTTTCATCATAGTTTTGATGCCCTAAAAAATCTTCATAGTGTGAGTTTTACACCAAATACACTATACTGTTCAAAAGTTTGGGGTTAGTAAGTTTTTTTTTGTTTTTGTTTTTTATGTTTTTGAAAGAAGTCTCTTATACAGTAAAAACAGTGATATTGAGAAATATTATTGCATTTTAAATTGCAATAAATTAAACTGTTTTCCATTTTAATGTGTTTCAAAATGTAATTTAATCCTGTGATAGCAACACTGAATGTTCAGCAGCCATTACGCCAGTCTTAAGTGTCACATGATCCTTGTGTATGATTTTGTGCTTTAGAAGCATTCCTTATTATCACAGTTGAAAACAGTTGTGCTGTTATTATAATATTATATATGAATTTTATGCATCCTTGCTGAGTGAAATTAATTGCTTTAAATCTTTCTTATACCCCAAAGTTTTGAACAGTAATGTACAGTATGTCTTTTGTACAAAAAGCTTTTAAAATCCCTATGTGATTCCTCATAAACATCACAACAAACACCGTTAATATTATCTCTCAGCAGTTATGCCACTTAGTAAGTGATGAAGTACTGGTATTGTGGTGACGTACAGCAAAAAAAGCTCCCAGGAAGGGAGCTGTTACCTGAGTCATGCATGCTGGTCACAGTTTGCATACAGTATAGTGGCGAAAATAAGCTATAACATTTAAGTTGCCACTGTGGCAGCTGATGCGTGAAGCGCAAAGCTCTGTCATACATCAGTGTCACTGCTGTCACGTACTGTGGAGTGTAAGTTCCTGTTTTTCTCTCAGCTAATGCTTAGTAAAGCTGCATCTACTCCATCAATAAAAATACCTCTCGGCTGGGCTTGCAGGAGAGCTCTTCCCTGTCCACTTAACTTGTTTCCTGTTTCCACTTGACTTGACAATACACACTAACAGACTTACCAGGGTGAAGTGTGCATCTTGTAAGATGTACAAAAACTAGAAGTACGGAACTGTGTTAATTTGATAAGAGTTATTCTTGGCTTGGGAACATGCTGTAGGTTTGAAGACCACTGTGAAATTTCAGTGACAAGATTTTTAAATCTTGTGCTGCAGTGATGCAACAACTTAAGCCAAATTCACAAATAGTGAATTGTGCATGTATCTACAGCCTGAGCAGATTACAGCTTGAGCCACTGTCACTGCCCTGATATACAGTCAGGCCCAACACGTTTTTTCTGCTAGTTATATGTACAGTATATAGCAATTTGACATCAAAGCTTATTTAGATTAGTTTGTTTTTTTTAGTTTTTTTTTTTAATAAAGGTCTGTGAGCGCTGTGTGGAAAGAACTGTACTTTATTATAAAGACCTAACAACATTTTTATTGTGTTATTTCAAGACATTTCAGCTGGTGGAGGAACAAGTCAATTTTTATAAACAAACCACAGTTTTTCACTACATCAGTCATACTTTTGTTCTTGATCCAATTTTTCATTTTATTATATTTATAATGACCAAATTTTCATTATATTATTTTCAAGTAGTTATAAGCGAATTCATAATAATAAAATTTTTTTCATATTTTATAAATTAAAGAATATTTTGTATTCACAAAAACTCTTCCAAGAAACGTTGTTCTAAAAGGAGTAGTTTACCCAAAAATGAAAATTCTGTCATCATTTACTCACCTAATGTTGTTCCAAATCCACAAGACTTTCGTTATGTCATGGGCGGTTGCAATCTCATGACAAATGTTGCAAAGCTCATGACGACAAATAGAAAATCAAAACAGTCTTTATTTAAATCCACAAACTAAAAAAGTTGCTGGTGAGAAACATAACACAACCACTTAATTTAGACGAGAACTGACAATTAAACTGAACAAAACAGGGAGTATAAACAAGCTGTGTTCGAGATTCACCCCCTATACTCTTTTTTCACTATTCCCTACATTTGTAACAAAATATATACAAATATACAAATATAGTTGACTTGAAGGAGTGAATGAAAACAAGTGAGTGAATTCGGACACTGAGTGCGCTGGAAGGGCTGCCGCTTTTGCATTTGTGCTTGCTGTTTAATAATCATTTGAAACTTAGCAAACTGGCGGCTCCAGAAGTGATGAAAAAATGTATCTTAAGCTCTGTAATTAAAACTAGCATGTATAAACCTTAATTAAACAATTTAATAATCAAGTAAAAATAAATTTATAGCTGTGTTACGCTAAAGCCACATTGGGAAGTGGATGGATGGAAGATTCATCTGTGGGCATCATCTTCTGGTCAGATGCGGGAATTCATTCGGCTCGTGGCGCGACTCTCACAGTGCATTATGGGTATTCTCTAGCCGTTGAGTTTGCATCGGTTGTGGTTATTGTGGTGCATTGTGGGATTGAATGCGTGTCCACTATGGTTTCGGACACCACTACAAAGCTTGCTGCTTACAAACATTTAATTTTGCCCAATAGCACTACTTTTTCTCCTAGTGGACATACATTGGATTGAGCAGCCTGAGGCTTTATGAGGAATAGGTTTTGTTGAAATTATATCTTGGCGTTGTGTGTGTGTCTGTTTGTGTATGTGCACATAAAGGACGTTACATTAGAAGATGGAGATGAAAGGTGCAGATCTTAGCAGAGCTCAAGGTCTGTGGTTGCATTGATCCCCGTATTGATGCAGAGTAGCCTCAGTCCAGCTTTTGTGCTACGGACAATCAGTCTATTGTTAGTGATGGAAACAGAATGTTAAGTACTGTATGTGTGTGTGTTCAGTGTAATATAAGTTCATGTAGGCTATGAGACCATGCAGACGTATTAGCTATCTGAGTGAAAACGAAATAAGGGCCTTACATAAAATATGGAGAACGAGACAGAGAATCCCAGGGGACTCTGGTCATTTCAGTTAGTGGTGTAAAACTAAAGTACGTCGAGGAGTGGTGAGCACATGCAATTACTCAGAAACAGCGTTTAAATTTGAATAGCTGCTGTGTATGGACTTATCTTTACTCAACGACAAAGTCTCCTGTTACTAATCAAAATAGGCACAAGTGCTAAAGATTGAGTGCATGTAGAAAATCACCATGTGGAACACAAATTATTTCTGTACATTACCACTTGTCTCACAATAACAAATGGTTTGGATAGAGACAGTAATCTGGAGGTAAAGAATCAGATTTTCAAGCACATAAAACCTTCACTGTCAAAATAAACTCTTCTCATTGGCATGAGTTTATTGTTGCATCTTACAATTGTCCTGTATGTGTTAGGTAAAGAAAAGAAAGAGCATTTCTGTCAAGTAATCAGACATGTAACATATTTTGGTTCTGACTGATAGCATAACCCAGTACTGTAGATCTCTCCTGCCGAGGAGCTCCCAGAGGACAAACACGGAAGGGAGTTTTCACACCTGTTTAGCACTAAAACCAGGATTTTTCGCATTTCAATAAACCCAGACTCCACAGGGTAGCTCTAGGAAAAATAGGACAGTCTTCTAAATTTGGCAGCTGCTTTGAAACTGTAGCGTGCCAAGCTACAAGCTACTCATCATAATTTAAAGCAGCAAACTGTATTGAAGCTATTTAAGGAGACAATTTCTTTGATAATTTAAAATGGAATTAAAAATTTGATTATAGCCTCTGTTTTATCACACAAATTTAAAAAATGAAGGTTTTTGAATGAGCAAACAATGGTAATTATTTTGATAAAGAATGAATGAATGAATGAACAAATGAATGAATGCACATAAATACTCTTATTTATATAATTGAGCTGATGAACAACATAATTTTTGGAGTTTGAGGAGAACCCAGGTGCAGTTTATTAAAATAATCCAAAGTGTACAATACATGGCGATTTCAAAACACTGCTTCATGAAGCTTTGAAACATTTACAAATCTTTTGTTTCGAATCAGTGGTTTGGAGAGTGGATCAAACTGAAAAAGTTTTATGATTTCAGTAAACGAGGCTTTGTTACGTCATAACTGTTTCGAAATTTCAATGGTTCACCGCTGGTGGGCGATCTCTCTGAATCCATAATATATGCGTATTCACGATAACAAACAATGACTGAAGTAAACTCGACTAAGAACATAACATTGATGTGAACGTGGCTGTGGCTTGACTTGAAAACAAGAGATTCACCAACAGCAGGTTACAACACCAAGCTAGACAAGAAAAGAATGGAAACATGATGGCTATATATACATGAACTAATGACAAAACAAGACACACCTGAAAGCAATGAACACAATCAACCAATGAAAATGTGACTCATGAACCATGGGAACCAATCAGAACATTTCACATGAGACTAGAGGTGCGTTCACGCGACCTCGTAATTCCTGTAGTTACAGTTTCTAGCTTGTAAAAAGCGTTCACGTCCTCGTAGAGCTCGTAATTACAGCTTGTAAGATGGGAGTTTTCTGAAAGCTCCCACATGTACCACGTGGCCGCTGTACCAACTGACCGCTGTAGATTAATTTAGGTGTTGATAGTGGTGCCATGGAAATGCATAATTCCCAGTCCAAGGACCAAAGGACGTGAACAGCTCCGAATATAATGTCACATGTTGTCATTTCAAGATTCCGGTAAATACGAGGTCGCGTGAACACAGCATAGGAAAGCACAAGACATGATCACATGAGGGAAAGGAAGTCACATGACAAGAAACCAGGAAGAAGACTTAAAAAAAAAAACCTGACATTAAACAAAACCCAAAACTAAATGTGACAGCCAGCCTATGGTCTTCATTGGCTGCCCACCAATATAACATCTATTTTGACCCACCCTCAAACACTACAGTTGTAGCTGAGGCCTGGAAGAATTTGGTTTGTTTTGAAGACATGTCGAAAAGACGGAAGCAAATCCACTTCCAAATGATGAGGACTTGGGCTTGAATTGATACAGTAAAACCGAAGCCATTGTTATTGTTTGTGTCATTGTGTATAAGTGCTAAGGACGCCTCAGAAGCTGTAATTCAGATATGGTCATGGGCACTTAATTTCCGGCATGCGCTGTAAGCTGCAGACCAATCACAACTGGCTGGGCCATCTGACCAATCAGAGCAGAGTATGCTCCCGGAAGGGAGGGGTTTAGAAAGACTGAATCCTTTATCAAACTGTTTAGACACTGTGAGAAAAGAGGTGATGTGCAATGTATACTATGAGAAAATGAAAGTGTTTTTTGACCAAGGATGCATGTAAACCTATTGTAGGAGACCCCCAAAACAAAATTAGAAGCCTTTAAAATACCATAATAGGGGCACTTTAAAATGCTGAATTGTTTTGTTTTTGTTTTTTGGATTGTCTGTTAATGTCTGGACTTTTTTAACGCTACATATAAAAAAAAGGCAGTTGATGTTTAGCTTTGCTACTCTTAGTTACTCTCCAACACTGACAGTTATAGCAAACTGACCTCTTTCCTACCTGCTTAGACTGGAGAGCACGTTCTGCCTGGCTGGAATTACATTTAGTGTTTCTGATAGACACAATCCAGAGAATCATCTGATGTCTATCTGATCCCTGATTAAATTGATAATCTCTGCCCTCACATGCCTCTCTGCACTTACTCCAGGGGAGTGTCTTGGAAGCACCTTCATGTTACATTTATTGTAGTTGGAAAGCCAAAGTGGGGGAGGATGAAATAATTATTTCTGTGTGTAGAAGAAAGGCTTTTTTTTTTTTTTTTTACTATCAAACTACATATAAAGACCACAAATAAAATGAAATTCAAAATCAGAATCATTACAAGGAAATGTGGTTTCCAAAAGCTCTGTGTACATACATACAAAGATTTATTATACACTATACTGTTCATAAGTTTGGGTCAGTGATATTTTTTTATTACTATTAAATAAATTAGTACTTTTATTCTGCAAGGATGCATTCAATTAATCAAAAGTGACAGTAAAGACATTTATAATGTCAAAAGATTTTTATTTCAAATAAATAAAAGAATCCTAACATAAATGTATCACGGAAATATTAAGCAAAACAACTGTTTATAACATTGATAATAACAGGAGATGTTGAATCAGCATCTAAGAATTTCTGAAGGATCATGTGACACTGAAGACTGGAGTAAAGGCTGCTGAAAATTCAGGCCCTTTATTAATATAGAAAACAGCTGTTATAATATAATATAAACAGCTGTGTAATAATATTTCAAATATGACTATTTTTGATCAGATAAATTGTGCCTTGGTCAACATGGCCTTCTTTCAAAACATACAAAATATATATAAAATATAAAATAAAATAAAAATAAAGTATCACAATAGAGCATGAAACAATAATTTGAATGTACAGCTTCATTGACCTGGGTCTGAAATGAGTACAGAAATTAGTAAAATAGCTAAACAAACCAGAAGTATTCTTAATTTTAGAAATAAAGGCTTTGTATATTCATATGAACTTCCATCTGCTCCAATTACTGCTGGAAACCCTCAGGCGACCATGTCTTCAGATCATTGTTTGAATCCATGTGCTCTGGATTTCTGCTTCATTTTTATTTACCCATTTATTTACTCTGTTTCTTTGTTTGTTTATTTGTATCTACCAATCTACTGAATTTAAGAGATTTTGTAAGGCTTTACAATGTTGAAAAGTAGGAAGGCTGCATTTCTATTTCAGGTTTTTATCTGGCTTAGTTAGATGAATCCTATATACACTGTAAAAAATTTGGAGTAGGATTTACTTGAAAAAAGCTTGGAAATTTTTTTCACTCAGAAAAAGCTAGTAAATTTAAAAAAAATAGCCAAGTAAAAGCCTAAACATAATTATTAGTAGCTTTAATTAGAAATGTTTAAGTTAACTTTACTTGGTAATTCCCAGTAAATTTTATTGACTCTTTGTTTGTAAATTTTACTTAAGTAATGCTTATATATATATATATTATGATTTATCGCATTTTTACATAAGAGTCCATCACTGAAAAAAAACAATATGTAATATTTACTTTTGCACACATATTTAAGTCAAAAAAAGCAATTTTTACATGTCCAATAAGCTAAAAGATTAAGTAACTTCCACTAAATTGAAGTTTCCTTTGCATTATATTTAACTCAATCAGTACACTTCTAAAGTGGATATATTACTTGGAAACATCTAAGTAAATAATAAAATAGATATTGTGTTAATACCATATCTATATTATAAACGTATAATATGGCACCTGAACACAGAGCCCTCAATACTTGGTACACAATACACAATGACGGTAACTTTCGATGGATCGTTTTTGAGTGTGAATGTGCCATTTTGAGTAGAAAATGAACTCCAAATGTCACAAAATGGCAAGTTACTAAACATAACCACAAAAGCAATGATAAAACAGTTTAAATACAGCTGGAAAACAGTGAAAAATCTACCTCATTAATTATTCAAAGGCCCAGTGCATGATGGGAACACCAGTATCAGAAAAGTTGAGTAGTTTTACTTAATTTTATAATGTGGATATTTATGCTTTAATTTCGACAAGCTTAAATTGAGTACTAATATAGAATTTACTTAGTTTTTTAAATTCTTGCCTAAACTAACTTTTTCATGTAAAATTTACATTTGTTTTTTTTTGTAGTATTTACATCACCATAAAATCATTTTTTACAGTGTAGGGGAGACAACAAATTACACATTTCATATGCAGAACCAGCACTGTAAAATAATCTGGTTTCATATGAATATAGATGAGAACAAAGACCACTGTGATTGTGCATGAAAATGATTGTTACAATTGACAGTTATGTTGACCTGAAGCATGGTGGTTTCTCGTTTGTGTCGGCTAGAATTTTAATTTTGTTAAGCGATTATAATAACAGATTGTTCAGATGTGCCACCGCCTTCAAGCAATGGAAGCCATTTCATCCAAATTGCTGTTATCTTTACTACCAATTTTGTGGTTGACCACACACAGGCACACATGAGCACACCCTGTTCATTATTTTGGCAAGGGTGTGCATGCTTAGTATCAGAGAGCAATGGGGGAGGAGAGGGTCTCTGACCACTTCCAGTCTTGATCCAATTTAGCAGAAAAGTCAACCAATCAGTTGATAAAGCAACTTTCCTTTCCTTCTCAAAGGAAATCAGTTACCAATGGCAGACTAGATGTTAGTTTTCACCCAAAAAAATGAAAAGAAAAAAAAGAGGATAATGTTAGATGAGTTGCTTATTTTGCACCATTCCTCATTTGTATATTCCTTCGGATTAAAGAATCTCCTACATAATTAAATGTAAATGAAACTTTCAATTTGACTCAAGAAAAAGAGTAATCAGATGAAACAGGATGGACAAAGGCTTTTCAGTCAATCACAATGACAGTATTCCTAGAAGGACCCACCAGAAAATCAATACAAAACATCCACAACAACACAATTCATTTATGAATGGTGATGCATGACACAAAAGCTAATGAGTACTTGGGGATTATCCTCACATCCTCACATTAAGTGACAACAGTGAGTATCCAAACATGCTCTGAAAATGTTGTTTTTTCTTCTTCCCAGGACCACAAAATAGAATACAATGCAATAAATTTCTTCCAATAATTTGTATAAATGCGTAAAAATCACATCCCTGGAATCAGTCAGTCGTAACACTCTCTGAGTGAGGTATTATTTTGGCTGGCTGATGTCAATGGATTTTTAATTTAGATAAATAGCAGCTGTCACAGTAATACTAATACAGACTGGAATTGTGTGGGACAGGGTGGCAACACATTCCTGTACACATGAACTCATTACTCACTGACTATAAAAAACTAACTAGCACCTTAATAAGGGTAGACACATTAGCTAGTCCAGCACACTTTAGGCTGATGGCCAGTCTATGCCCGTCAGCTAAACAACACAAGTTCAATCAGTATCTCACACAGTATGCAACACAACAATGTCAGTGGGCAACATTCAGAGGAGGTGAACCACTAGAAAACAAAGGAGCCAAATTGTGTCCAGCCTCCTCGCATTAGCAAAGCAAGACAACGCTGCGAACACCATGCTGACAGGACAGGTCACACTGATCCAGCAGTTTAGCTGTGGATTCAAGTTAAGGGAAGCAGACGAGGGGTGGGGGAGCGGGTTGTTTGTCCCACAGCAATGACAACCCAATGAGACTGAAGCCTACAGGGGGTGACAACAAAACTGCAGCCATACTCTCCTCATACTAACTGGATGCATTTCACAGACTTGTTAGGCGTAATGAGATGGAAGATATGCTCTATATGGTTGTATATAGGTATTTTGAAACAAGTTGATAAAAGCAGCTGATTATTTGAAAGGAAAAATCACCAGATGTATAAAGCTACAAAATATTATTTATTCATTCCCTATTTAAAACTGTATTAATGCTTAACAAAGAAGTCCTTATTTCAAAATTTTTCATTTAATTATACACATATGCATGACTGTTCAAACGTTTGGGGTCAATAAGACTTTTTTTTTATTTACAGAAATTCATACTTTTATTTGACAATGACTGATTTAATTGATCTTTTGATGACAGTAATGTTACAAAGATTTCTATTTCAAACAAATGATGTTCTTTTGAACTTTATATTCATTAAAGAATTCTGAAAAAGTATATCAGAGTTTCCGCAAAACTATCAAGCAGCACACAACTATTTTCAACATTGATAATAATAACAAGAAATATTGATTGTGCACCAAATCAGCATATTAGTGATTTCTGAAGGATCATGTGACACATAAAACTAGAGTAACAGCTGCTGAAAATTCAGCTTTGTCATTACAGGAATTTCACAAGGCCTATATTAAAATAGAAAACAGTTATTTTAAATTGTAATAATATTTCACAGTATGACTGTATTTTTGTCAAATAAATGCTGCCTTGGAAAGCATAAGAAAAAAAATCTTACAAACTTTTAAAAAGTACTGTACATATAGTACAGTACATAATTAAACACATGCCGTATAAATTCTATAATTAAGTCTAAAATTAATAATATATACCTATATAACATTAATCAGTGTATTTTGGTTATTCACATTAAGTACAGTAAAATATAGATGTGCCAGTCAATAGAGTGCAACCGATAATAATAAATGTGTGCAGCACATGAAAGCATTTTTATAATTCTGCTGTAATCTGTGTAAGTGAACAAAACAAAACCGTTAAATATATTATGAATAAGCAACTGACATATTTCAGTTACAATCTATGTGGATGAATGTTGCGTGTGAATTTAAGCATAGGGTGTCTGCTGGCATTTATTCTTGCCTGGGACTGAATGTGAAGTGAACCGTGTGAATTGTAAGTGCTTTTGATTAAGTCAGTGCTGTCACAGTGGAAAGGTGAAGCTACAACTCTTCTTTTATAATGACTGAACTGTGAGCTGGTGTTTTCAGTTAATTGTCTTAGCCATCTTTCTATCATTGATATGCTCCGTCAATCTGTCTCTTTCATTCTTTCTATCTATTCAAATATCTCTTGTCTTCCCCTTCATCTCCCAATTCTTCATGTGGCCATGTGAAGACTTTGAAGTACTGCCCTGTCCTTCTCTCGACTTATCTGTCATTCTGACTCTTTCTTTTATCATTTTTATCTTTTTTAACCAGTTAAAGTTTTTCAAAGATAATTTTCTGATGCTATGATATTAGCCATTGTGCTCATCCTTAATGAGAGTTTGAACCGAAGCAATGTTGTCAGCAATAAATACAACATCCCCATTAACCATATAGTTAATTAAAAATTAATATTTTTAATAATATACATATTTTTCATAACAAAACTGAGAAGAAACAAAACAATTTAAAATATATATAATTATATGTGATCATGCAAGGACTTCTGAGAATGTCCGTTTTCTGTTTTCACTGTAAATGAAATAATTTTTCATAGTGTTGACTTGGAAAACCAAGCATTTAACAGTAACAATAATGTAATGTTAAACCATATACAGTTTTTCACCATATATGGTTAGGTAACTTACAATTACCAATTACCAGGTTGTAGTATAGCATTTTTACAGTATTTTTTTCTGTAAAATATTACAAACATTAGAGTACAGTATAATTACTTTGTAAAATAATTACTTTGAACTTTAACTTGTTTTATCACTTTAGACTTAAATAAAGACAGATTAGAGGCAGGTTGTGTCTCTGTGTATGTGTGAGAGAGAGAAGGCCCTAACTTTAACCAAATGTAATTTCTGTCACAGAATCAGTACTCTGAGATAGAATGCAATCTACAGATGTCAGTATTCTCTCTTCTGGCTCCACACATGCACATTCACGTCATCTACTCAATCCTCTTCGATCGGCTCCAACATGAGCATCCTCTGTGACTGCCTCGCTCTGTTGACCACCATTGATGCTTCATTGGCCTGTGGTTTCCATGGTAACTGTCTTAAGGCCTCTTTTGGTATTGGTGGGAGGGAATGGGAGAGTGTCAAGGATAATGTATCTGGGACTGTAGTAAACCAGTAAGACATTTGGACCCAGAGGTGACTCCTTATAGGGGGTACAAGAGCAAATCCATGGCTGATGGTGTTCCCTGGTAGGGATGTTTCTGCCTTGACCAGGGTTTCAGGGAAAAGCGAGAGAGAGAGAGAGAGAGAGAGAGAGATGTTGCTGGAAGCTTGGCTCTTTGTGCTGAGAAGGAGCTTGGTAATTGGAGGTTTGCACTTTACTTACCGCTCCTGGGAGCAAAGGTGGGATGTGCACTGTTGACTTCACAATTCTGCATAGTCAGGAAAGCCCAACAACAAGACACAATGCTCATAGCCAGAGGCTTTTTCACAGATACAAAAGTTTCTGTCAGCTTCAGAAGCAACATCAGTGCTGGTTAAGTATGTGACACACCAAGCCATCATCAAAAAAAAAAAAAGCCAGCAAAATCACTTGAACACCGCAAAAACACAGCCTATGGCCAACTAGCACATAATGTTGTAGCACATATGCGTGTGAGGAAATACCTTTCCATACCTGCAGGTGGCAGTAGTCTATAATTGTGATTCAAAAACAGAACTAGGACTGTGGCTATACAAACCATAAACAAAGCAGCACTTACTTACTATTTTGAAAATGAATCACTTTCTTCATTCCAGACAGCCACGTTATTAGAAAAATATATGTAATGTGGAATGTGCAGATAAAATTAAGTTTTAAAATTAGAAGAGTCTTCTATGTGTACCCTCTTGACTTTGTCAGTTGCTTGCTTTCATCACTTTTCATCACAGTTTTTCTACTCATACACTGGTTCGCTAAGATAAAAAGCCAATCAGGGTGATCTCTCTCACTGATGACTCTGATGCCAACATCGGATATGATGACAACATTCCACATGCTAATTTGGTCGAAAAGCCACCAACAGTGGTCCGACTAGTACCGACGCCACATAAAGTAGGCTGACAGAAGCTCAACAATGACAAGGTCATAACCATGTCTGGAAGATTGGGGGAACCAAACCATTTGGGGGGATTTTTAACAAGATTTTTATTTTAAAATATGTAAACATTCACACTTAAATTGTATGTCTAATACGATTAATGTTTCAGTAGTTCAGTAGTATTTTGTAAAGAAACACTACATGCCTATAGACTGAACACGTAATACGTATGACGTCTGTCACATTGGTTTGGGTCTTGTTTGTTCATGTCTTTTATTTTGAAATTCTAAACACAAAACACACGTGCGGTGATTCCGGACAATCGGGGAACATGTGTGTCAGAGCTGCTCTGGAGAAGCTGCACCAAAGCCCCTGGAAGGAAAGCCTGCAACCTTTTGCCAAAAAAGCGTAACGGCTAATGTTGACGCTTCGGCTGTGGCGGTACGCACGGGCGGTACTGGCGGTGTGCAGGAAAGGAGACCAGAGGCCATTACACGATAGGCTGAGAGGTGCCGCACGTGATTAAGTTAGCCGTTACGCTTTCTCCAATGGTAAGAGATACAGACCCTCTCATCTCCCTATAATATACAAACTCTGGCTGCACTGACTGACACAGCCGACTGCTCACGAATCTCTCTCACGGTAGTTTGATGCCATACGTCACAGTCACGTGGCGTCAGCGCTGTCTCAAGGCGGACAAAATTTCTAACTGGCATGCACTGCTTTAAGTCAGCTGCTGATTGGTCTGTCCTCATATCTTGTGCTTCCCTGCGTATGTTTCATGTTCTGGGGCGCATTTCCTGAAAGTATTGTTTGTCAACTATGGTCGTAAGTCCCATTGAACTCTATTGGTAACGATGGAACTTCCAAAATTGACTTTGTATTTTGTTCATGTTGGGATCTAAATAAACTGCACATTGGTTCAATTCAGCTCACCTTCAGTGGATTTGTGACAACATCACCGTTTTCACAATTTCGCGTTTTTGTAGTTTACTTGGAGATGATAATGGTATTGTTTTCAAAAACATGCACATTGAAATTCATTTTCAAATGTTTGTATTTTCAGACCCACAAAACGCTGTTGTTGTGTATATGAATGGCCAAAACACATAAAAGGATGTCTTGTCTTGTCATTGTCTTGTAAATGCCCCCTCTGAAGCATTGCACTGGAATTCATGTTTGGCTTCTATAGAACAACTGGGGGGGGGGGACTTGTCTATGGTGGATACGACCCTAAACTACATGGTTTTAGACCTAAATGGAGTGAAAACAGACAACTGTGTGACAAAATCCAGTATATTAGACCCAGATATGGAAAGATATCAAAGGTGGTCCTTCTGCTTGATTGCAGACTGTGATTTACTCTCTGCAGTTGGCTTTGGAATAAAGGTAGAGAGTAAAATCATCATCCTCTATGCTGCACCAGCCAAATATAGAGAAACACTAAAGCCCCCTTAAGTCACTTCTGCTTAGGTTTGCTTAGTCTCAGAGCTTTGAAACAAAAACAACAGAACTCAAAGCCATAGAAAAATGAGAAAAAGGAAACTGGTGGAAAAAACTGGCAACAGAATGCTCCGAGGAATGTCAGTGTCAACAGTGGTGAGCAAAGCTGATCCGTGCTGAGCAAAGCAGCCTCAGAGTTGTGAATGTGTGTGTTTGTGTGTTTGCCTCACAAGATAATTTTGTGGTACGGAGCAGCGAGTGTCAGTAATGCTGTAATTTTGCATCACATGCTTTTAATCCTAATCTTACTGCCTGACCTTTGGCCTTTGTTCATCAGAAACACGAGGCGCTTCAGTAGCCAGAAAGAAGCATATCTGTAGATGCAATCTTGTCACATTGCTTAAAACACGACTTGGTCGAAGAGTCACATATTATACTACATGAAGCCATGGTTCATGCTCAGTTCATTGTACTTGCATTATGTTAACACCCACACACTGGATGTTATTTGTGTTGTATTTATTTTCGGTAACGCTTTACAATAAGGTTCATTAGTTAAACATTAGTTAATGTATTAACTAACATGAACTAACCATGAGCAATACATTTGTTACTGTATTTATGATGAATGAATGAAGCCCTTTATTTGTCACTAGTCACAAGTACCAGCGAAATTACTAATCTTTGTTGTTCATTGTTTGTTCATGTTAGTTCACAGTGCATTTAAATGTTAACAAGATTTTAATCATGTATTAGTAAATGTTGTAACATTAACAAAGATTAATAAATGCTGTATAAGTGCAGTAGTTCATGTTAACTAATGTTAACTAATGAACCTTATTGTAAAGTGTTACCTTATTTTATTAGTTTATAAGTTATTCATATTAATATTTTTAATGTTAATTTTAATTCATTTACAAAAAATAATAATTTTAATTTCTTATATATTTTTAAAATATTTCTTACATTTTTTTCACTCAAATTTTGAACGTTATTTTAATACACATTGCTTGCAAGCCTGCTTCCAAATGATTGATTTTTTAAAAATTTATATTCCCATCAGATGCTATTTCTGTTTTTTCATACTGCTGTATTCTACATTACAACTTCATTACAATTATACAGTTACAGATTATTGTTGATTTTCCTCATTAAATTCCGGACTTCTTCATATTTTGCAAAAACTGGCCTGTGGTGCACTACGTTTCAGATCGCCAGTGTCCTCATTTCCATAATAATTGATAATGATTGTGTCAAAAGGGTTTGCATGACTAATAAATTATCCTGGATAATTATCCCAGCAGAACTGACTGGGTATGGATAAACTGGACAGGAAGGAGTTCAGGGAGTGGGAGGAATAGGAACATATATACAGACATATTACATTGAACAATAGGTCATTGTCATGTACTGTACTTTCAGTACATAAATTCAATAATATTCAAGTTAATTATTAAAAGGGGCATATTCTGCTTAACTCACAACCTTAGATGTAGTACAACAGTGTAGTGAGTGCACTGGGGTATGGGATATGAAAAAGAAAAATTTAAGTATTTAATTAATTTGTGATTTAATAATGTATGCATTATGCTTATGCAATAAACTGCAATCAAAAACAAGAAGGTTTAAATGTTTAAAAGCATGAATGGATATTCATCCACAGCTTAATTCCAGGTGAGTCTCTCTCTCTCCTGATTAATTTAGGGAAAAAAAGATCAATGAAGTGTCAAGTCCACAAATTCCTGAAAATATACTGTGTGTTTTCATTAAGCCAAACAGATCAATAGTGTGTCCTTCCCACAGCCTCTTCAAAATGAGATTCACTGGCAAGCATTTGTAGATTTCCTTAGTCCTAACCATTGCCTATCACTGCTTGCTGTATGTGAATTTCTCTTTGAGGAACAGAGGGGTGCAGCTGCAAAAAAGCCAGCATACACACATAAAATCCAGTCACAATGAATAGTGCCTCTCAACACTGGGGTAATAATCAAGACATAAATTATCCCTTATCTGCAGCTGTCAATAGAACTTCCTTTTACTCCTTATCAGTATCAAGAGAAAGAATGCCTGACAAAATTATTGTCTTTCAGTCATTACTAAAAGGAAATATGGCAGCACAAATTTCCATTGTGTATCACAATACAGAGTTCTGTCTAGGGAGCTCAGCAGCATTACTTGTACACCAACTGTTAATGTTGCATATTAGCCATGTATGATCATATGCAATAAGTCTTAGAGAAGTATATGACATGTATTTCAAAATGAAATAATGCTGAATGCTATTGTTATTGTTATGCAACATATTACTCTTATACTTTCTCTTTTTTCTCCTGGGTATTATAATGGTGGCATTAATGCAGTGCAATAACAAATCTTATCCATGGTCATCTATGCATTGCTAAATCCATTGTTCAGGATGGTCAATTTGTTATATATGTACAAATTTGAATGCACAGACATTTATCTGTATTTTTAGCCTTCATATCTTGAAGTGAATAAAAGATGCTTATTTCACAGCCTTGTCTCATAAATGGAAAACCTGAATATTTGATGTCAGATGACATTAGTATAGCCCCTTGTATTTGTAGCCTTGGTGACTGTCGTGGCTGATCTGCTAAAATCTCTTCCCATTTTTATCTCTCTCTCTCTCTCTCTCTCTTTATTTCTAAGTTTGGTAGCATCAAAAGAACAAGAAACCCCTCGAGGAAGAGCAGCATCCATGTCACCCTCAGTCTTCCTTGACAACCTCATGGGAAGAAACTCAGGTTATGATGCCAGAATTAGGCCCAACTTTAAAGGTAGTACAAATAACCATTCTTCCCTACCTTTTACTCCGTTTCTCCTTGAAAGGGATACATTGTGTTATCTTTAACAGTTATTTACCTCAATTTCTTGTTTTTAATTTGATATCTTTAAAGCCATTACTTATAATGATCGTTGGTGCCCACGAGATTTATCTTTTATGTGGTACAAAACTGAAGCAGATTTGACTCTATTTTCCGTTTCATGCTATGAAATGATTATGTAATAATACAGCGCAGCTCCTGGTTCCTGTTGCCTCTAGACATTTCTGCTGTGACCCTGAATACATTCTTCCATTATGCTGTTACAGCATGGCCCTGAACCCAAACCATCTCAAACCATAAATCAGCCCAAGCTTTCTTAAATTATTAAACTGGCAAAGGACTTCCCCTCAGAAGCTCATTTACAGAAGCCACTAATTCATAAATGTCATGTAAAGGGAGTTTGAAAAGCTCTGAAAAACATTAGAGGAAACGCTGAATGACAGGAACCTGACTTAAATCAAATAAGTCAATAAATGTATGCACTGAGTTAATTGTACACATCAATATTTTAAGTAAGAAAAAGAAAAGAGTAAAGCAGACCTAAGGGGCCATGCATTATTATTTTTATTATCATTATTATTATGTCGTTTTGTCTTCTTACAAATCTTAATTTTGTTCTCAACATTAGACAACATTTTTTTGATATCTCAATTTAATAGTTTGGTCACACTTTATATTAGGTGTCTTTAACTACTGTGTACTATGGCTGGGACAATACATTGATTCTCGATTCGCGATACAAAGAATCTGGAGTGATTCTGATATTTTCCGATGTATCTCGATTCTCTCTCAAATCGATTCTGAGCTTAGCTACGTGCCATCTGCACCCGTTCTCTGCTTGCTTCCAGTTCCTTTACACACACCACTTAAACCTAAAATAATCAGTCATAAAGTTCGAAATGGTTGAAGCGAATTACAAGGGTGTTTGCAGTAGGGTGTTTACATTTAATCTCGCATCATAAAAGCATTCTGAGCCGAGGTGCAAGTATATTTAACCACTTACATGACTCAGCTGAACACATGAGCGCTCTCCAGCACTCTTCTTCGTGAGCTTTTGAGTGTGTGGTTGAAACTAGCCTATAGAGCGCAATCTGCTGTTAAAACTAAGCCCAGAATTGATTCGAGAGAAAATATCAGAATCGTTGTATCACGAATCACGAATCGATGTATTGTCCCAGCCCTAGTAAAAAATTTTCATATTTTATTGCAAAACATTTGCTACTACTGAAGTGGGATATGGGTAAGTTTAGGGACAGGTTTGGTGGTATAGTTTGGTTTAAGGGTGGGTAAAGGGGTAAGAGAAGGGTCAACAATGTAATTATACATGTAATTACAGAAATTAATTACAGCTGTAATTGCATGCAGGTATTTATTAAATATAAGTACAAGTAAAAACATGATTGTACACAATAAGTGCATTGTATTAAATGATTAATTTAACTGTCAATACACAGTAGTTAAAAACACTTAATATAAAATGGGACCAAATGCTAACATAGCTAACATTGTACTCGCATATGTATAAACACCTTGATTAACTAATGACACTATAGAGACTGTGGTGTATCATGACTGATTTCACTCTTATTTTTTTACAGGTCCACCTGTGAATGTATCATGCAACATATTCATTAACAGTTTTGGCTCCATTGCAGAGACAACTATGGTATGTATTCACAATCTGGCGATGATGTGTGAATTTTCATGTACAAATGCCCCATGGTGGTGTTTACACATTATAAATCATAGCAATTATATTAGCACTGTGATGATTGTTTCTACAGGGTGTAATTAATGCACTAATATACAGTTCAGAAACAGTATATCACACACTAAAAAGTATGTTTTGTATGGAGGAAATGTTTCCCGCTTGTGTGCATGTCGTATTACATTTAAATCCAGATTATGAGAAAGACTGTAGGACATTGTTAGGAAGTGTCCACCGGCTGAATGTCAGAGGGGACGCAAACTTGCTTCCATCACCAGGCTCCTAGGAAGTAATTTTGTGAGATAAATTTAGGAGGGATTTAGACCCTTTAATTGTCTTTTATCTCAGCCCTTGAATCCTTCTCTTAAAGTGGTTATCTGTAGAATTCAGTAACCCTTGTTATTAGCGACACTAGTGGCCTTTAAGTGAACTGTAGCCAGCAACATATTAATGTACAAGAGACTGAACGTGTCGTTCTTTGTTCTTCGTTCTTTGCTTAGAAGTAAAAAGAAGTTGGATATACCTTTGTAGCGATATACTGTTAACAAACATCCTGATGCCACCCACGCTGCTGAGAGCAACATTTAGATGAATATTTAAATATGTGCTCCGTGTTTTCCTCTCAATGACAAAATAAACACAACAAAATTGACAGCAGTGAGAAAGCAGCAATTAAAAAAGCATCTGATCATAGTGATATGGATATGTTTGCACCAGCAAACACTCACCGGCATCATGTCAACAGATGAAGTAAAGATGAAGTACAGGCATTAGACAACCTAGGAAGTCAGGGAAGGTCTTGTTTTTTTAAGTTTAATTACAAACTGTTGGCAATAAAAAAGCAATTAATACATGAAAATTCGGTAACACTTTATTTTGACAGTCCCCTTTAGACATTCTGATGACTATAAGTAACGTTGCACCTACATGTCAACTAACTTTCATTAGAGTTTTAGCAGACTGTCTTCTTAATATCGGCTAACACTTTATTTGGTAACACATTATAATAAGAATACAGTAATAAAGTATTTACAAATCATTAAAAAACTATTAGTTTATAGGTAATTCATAGTTAATATACTGTAGTTTCTACATTGTTAATAGGCTATATACAAATAGTGAGTTCTTCATTCATTGTCACTGTAATTAACACAATTATTATTGTTTAATTAGCTCAAAGTAAAGGATTTGATAATTGATTATAAAGAGAAAACAGTTTAGATTAGGTCACAGAAAATGGGAAAATGTCATTTATGAAGTGCTTGGCATGTTGTTTACTGGAACTCTCTATAGGAGTAGTGGGTTTTTTTACTGTACAAACTATATACTCTATCCCCTTACACTAACTCTACCTTTATAAATATATACTGTGTAGCAGTTTGTTTGTCTGGTTCATTTCACTGTAGATTCTTTTGCAAATTATAGTCAAAATTTAAAGCAGGTTTTGCAAACAGACTTTTACAGAAATATATGGATGCAGAAATAGTGCAGCAACATGTAAGTAACTAATGCCTAATCTGTGATCAGTGATTTTTTTATATGTAAGGAGTCATGTACAGTCAGACATTTGCTTATTGCTGTTTATGCGTTAGCAAAGCAAGTCAGTGACTAAATGGTCAACTCCACAATGTTCATCTTAGTAGCATGAAAATCCACTGTTATTTAAATTATGATTAAATTATATGCTCCCTTTATAAAGCATTGGAGCAGTCAGTTGCGCAAGCACTGCATTCTGCACTCTTGTCAGAACTTCTGTTATAATCAATGACACTGTCTACACAGCTAAATGGATCTCTTATTTACATTGTGTTTGCACTGTTAGTTATGGTGAAAACATTTGTGAATGCAATCGAGTTGCAGTTGCAAGATCCTTGCATTTGTGCACTCACCAGACATGACTCTGATTAGCTACAATGCTCTCAGAAGCTGTAATGTGAAAAACACAGTCAAAGTTTTCAAAAGTGTTTTGCATGTAATACTTATTTCATATGCAAAGATGTTACCCAATCACAGAAGTGGACGTTTACACTGGAATCCTGAGACCTGGCCATTTTAAAATGGTGTTCAAATCTAAGGAAGAAAATTAGACAGAAAATGACTTTTTATGTCTAAATTATGACCTTTTTTGATGTAAAAATTATAAGTGCATCTCAAGAAGCATTATAAAATATTTTTATATAAAAAAATGCAATTCATGACCCCTTTAAAATATATTTTTTTCTCAAATATCACTAACGAACCTTACCTTTGGCAGTTTTTCCATATTTTCCATATATTACCTCCATCATGTCCTCCAACCAATACGACCATATAGGTCGTTTGTCACTTCCCTGAAATACGACCCATAGGAGCTTTTATTAAAGTTCCGCCCCTATCGACAACAGGACACTTTCATTTTAATGAATGAAATACGACCCATAGGAGCATTTGCTAAAGTTACGCCCCTATCGACAACAGGACACTTTCATTTTAATGCATTGTTCCCTTTTATCTGCGTCTTATTTCGGTTTTGCGAAGCTCAATTGGCAGAGCATTACATTTTTTAAAGGGGGTTAAAATGGGGTTAATGCCCCACTAGATTAGATAGATAGATAGATAGATAGTTAGATAGATAGATAGATGATAGGTAGATAGATAAGCCTATAGACAGAGAGACTGATAGACAGACAGACTGATAGACATGTTCATTGGTGTAGTAAATAGATTGTATAAAAATTGCATTTTTATATATTTTGAAGTTAACAAATAACCCTGATAATACATATTGTCAGTCGGGTTTGTTTAGAGGCTAAAAGGGTTCAAACTGGGTTTTTTTTTTGTTTTTTTTTTGCATTGAGCAGGGGTTTAACACCAGTGGTTCACAAGTAGAGCTGGAGACAGCAGTTTGGGTTAACAACAACCCCTGGGGTGAATCACATCAGGAGTGGAAAACAACTCAAACAAGAGTTCATGCGGAAGAAAGCATCCAAGCCTTTAGATGTACTAGGGTCTAGATTGTTTGTATACAGGTAGCCATATCTTTAATCCTCCAGGGAATCAACAAGTGAGTGGCAGAAAGCAGTTATTGTTCTTACTTGTGCAGTTCATCCCTGTAGGGATCTTGTTTGTCCATTATATGTCACCATGGTTGAATAGAAACAGGCTCCAGGTGTGCTCAGCAACGGAACTCTGTGTATGTTGCACATAGGTTTTTTTTTTCTTTTTTTTCTTTGATGTTTGGTCACATCATATTCTGCAGACAGCCACACACATTTGGGACTTCACCCCATTACAAAACTGGTCTACACTAGTGTTGTCACGGTACCAAAATTCCAGTAGTCGGTACCGATACCATGAAAATTTTACGGTTCTCGGTACCAATTTCGGTACCACAGCAAAATCTGTTGGAACTATTTTACTATTTTATATAGCTATTTTAAAAACATTAAATATGATTTGGAGTGTATGTTTATGTTTGTGCTTGTATATATAGGCTACCTCAATAAAATAAATTTTGGAATATAAAAAAATAAAATAAATAAATGCTCAAACATCCATTTTGTACTGTTGAAAAAAAACAGCATCTGCTGGAAGGTAGGTTTTGAAGCTGGTATGCTGTTTTGAGCTGGTTTATGCTGGTCAAGTGCTGGTCCTAAACTGGTCCTGCTGGTCCATGTTAGTTCTAAGCTGGTCCTGGACCAGCATAAACCAGCTCAAACCAGCATACCAGCTTCAAAACCTACCTTACCAGCATATGCTGTTTTTTTCAACAGGGGTAACAGACGTGCGTGTTTATTTTAGCTATTCCGTCAGTGAAACAACACACTACAGCCTGTAAAACTATGAAATAAATATTGGTAAATAATGGTAACCAAATAATAAGAAAGTTAAATATTATTTCAAAAAGCATTCGTTTTTATTTCCACACAAAGATGCGTCATATAGCCTACCGCTTTGCGCTTTGAGAGGGATGTGGGACACGAGCAGGAAAGAGACCATTTCTCTTTAATAATATCTTCATGTTATCTCCTGATGTTACAAGCAACTGACACTTGTTGTAAAAGGTCCGAAGAGCGAGTTTTCTCCTCGGCAGGGGCAAGACATTCAGGCTGTGTTTGGTTTTGAGCTGCCAGAGAAAACGAAAGTAAAAATTACTGGTGTGTGAAACGCACTATACAAATAAACTTGACGCGCCTTATAAAGTCTATAACAAGCACAAACTGTGTTAAATAGAAATTGACGTGCAAGCAAAAAGGTTTCTGTCCTACGGTGTTTTTTCTACTTTACCACAGTAAAGAATGCGAATAGCCTATAATAGGCCTAAATGTGAACGAAAGAAACGTTTATAATCCCCTGCGTGAGTGAAGGTTCGGGAAAGGAAACAGATGTTCAGTGGAATAACTAATGGAATATTGTTCAATTCTCTGATAATCAGGTGACCAGATCGCGATTCGGAAAACTGAATACAAAGCTTAAATGTATGGACTCGCGTACCTCTCATTCGGTATGAACCGAAACCGTTTCCATGGCTGCGATGTCACATTTAATTGCTAACCTATTATTTATTTTGTAAACAAAGCTTTGTGCTTCACTCGTGTCATATTTAAGTAAATACTGCCACAGTCTTATCAATGGGTACCGAACATACATGGATTCTCGGTACTACCGGTACTAGAAAAGCTGGTATCGTCACATTTTCAAAATTTCAGTACCGACTTAGTACCGAAGTACCGGTACTTTTGACAACACTAGTCTACACACAGGAACAAGGAGATGTGCTTTTAACTTATCTGCAGAAGTGTCCCAGCATTCCTCTCTGTGAATGTTCAAATGCTCATCACACCCCTTTACTGAGAGTGCCTTGTCGCCTTCATCCCTCTGCTTGCTCTGAATAAGTTATGCGCTGTGAGATGGCACACTCACTCTGAAATAATTATGTCTGAAGAGACTGTGCTTTTGCCAGAGCCTTTTCCTCACTCAGAGTGGACTTCTCTTCAGAAATATTATTTCCTTCAAGGAGGGTACAAGTCTCTTGTCATTTACTCAAGTCAACAAACTGTTCTTTGTGATCCAGGTCATAGCTGGGCTTTGAAAAAAGTAAGAAGCTTCAATGGCATGACACTTTTTTTTTCTTGTTTTGGTCTAAATTAATTCATTCAAAAATACATTTAAAATGCAACTCATACAGACATTGTCCTGAACACACCTCTTCTGTGATGGATTGGTTTCTGTGTTAAAAATATTAGTTTATATGCCAAATTATAGTGTACACAATGATTTTTTACAAAATTCCTTATATCTCTGGAACACTAGGTGGCGGAAGGTTCAAACTTCTCATGTACCTTCAGAACATTCTGATGATGATATGTACCAAATTTTTGTGAAGATACAGCTAATTCTCTTAATTTTTTCCAGAGCTGTATGTCAAATTGTTTAAAAGATATTGCAATTTATTAAATTAGGGCTTGATTTACTATTTTGTTCCCTCGATTTATAAATCATGCGCATGATTTATAAATCGAGGGAACGAAATAGTAAATCGTGCGCACGATTAGAGTAAATCGAGGGAACAAATTAGAAAGTCGTGAGCACGATTTAGTAAATCGAGGAAACGAATTAGTAAATCGTGCACAAAATTTAGTTTTTTTTCTTGCATGTCATGTGCAGGGCTCCATACATTATTGAAAAAATGTCTAAACTTTTAATAATAATAATCAGGACACTATTATTCAAGAATATATTTACATTTTAAATAGATGTTTATACTACTTGATTAACAGTTTTAGATCATTTGCAGAGACAACTATGTATGTATTCACAGTTCGGCAATCGTTTTCAAGCGGGCCGAGACATTCTCATTCAGGCAATTTTGGATTGATTTTTTTTTTGGTGCGGATCCAAGCATGATTGCCATATTCATATATACCTAAATTAACCGAACTAAAGGAGAAAACATGCCAGTTTCTGAATCAAATCCTCCAAATGATCCAGGTGTAAAAACACCCTCAAACTAGATTTATAAAAATTTTTCTTTTTCAACTTATATTCAAAGTTAGTGGTCAAATCAGTTAACTACACTCACATAAACATCTTAAAAACACATTGTTAAAGTCTATCAAGAAAATATATTTACAACAATAAACATATGGATTATGTTCTCAACTTTCTGATTCACAGTACAAATCACAGAGTTACAGTAAACAACTTCCTTAAGATTTGTCATTGTCTAGACTTTATTAGGAAAGGTTCAAGAAAAGGGTGAAATGCCATGGAAAGGAATTCTCTGTAGTTATGCTTCCCCATATGTTTCATATGGATTAACCCTTCCTAGATTCCCTGCCCATACCATCTGGCCCTTAGAGATCACTTTCCCTCAGCATTAGGGCCATGGGATAATCCTAACATCCAGGAACAAAGGACACTGCATTAACAGAACATTATTCCAGTCATTCCTCAGTTCCCAGACATCTGATAGTCATAATGACAAGTAACACCATTTATATTACTTCATATGCCACTTAAATTGTTCTCTAAAATGAAAGAAAATCAAAGGACTGAAACATCTATACATCTAAACTCAGATGATCCACTGCTTTAATCCACAATTTCTTTATTGTCCGATAATGAGGTCATGAAGGTCTAACCTCAAGTAGTTGCTTGTTTCAAAACAACATCTTAAGGGGTTGTTGTTAAACATGTCTCCATACAGATAGATTACGCTTTGGTCTTTCAGAATCCTGACACATCTGCCGGTCCATGTGATGATCTGAGCAGCCCAGTTCTGTACACCAACTGATAAGAACTATAATCTCAAGATTATCATCTGCTTCATAAAGTGGAGTCACGATGGTGAAGCAAAATTCCATTTCCAAGTCGAGGAATGGTTTTGCATGTCTAGACTGGTGTGAAACTTGATTTTTGCTTGTAAGTGCCACAATTTTTAAAAAATTTTTTTGCCATTGCTCATTTTGGCAAATGCTGACAACATGCAGGCTTAGAATTGCCAACAGTTATGCTGACAACATGCAGGTTGAGTGTTTCAATAGTCACCACCAAAGCAGTGAATGTATTGACAGGGCTATCTGACTGTTACAGAAGACGCTGAAATATGGAGATGTGATTAATCGCTGACTTGTTGGCATAGGCGTAGATTCCCCCCTCAAAGCCACTGAGTCCCGCTTGAGTAGGCAATCATAGAGCAGATGTGTGGAGATTGCCATGGAGCCACTGAAGGCCTGCAGCGGGTTGAGCAACCGCAGATGCGTTGCATGGGTTATGTTGAGCTCCTCCACACCAACCGCAAAGAAATGTGCAGAGGACAGAATTAGCCGCTAAATTGATGACAAAGCGGGCAAGAGATTGACAAAGAAGTGGTGTGACATCTATAATGAGAGTAAGCCATGCTTCATCAGCTGAGATGTTGGCCAATTCGGTGATCTGTAATCTGTGAGCGTCAGCTATGTTTCTGTCAACAATTCACTGCAGTTAGATGTTTTGGGAAGTGGAGCAGAACACTGATGCTTTCCTGTTTCTGGTCATCGCCATTCTCCATCCTCAGCCTTTGCATGACTGCTGATAAGTGGCAGATCTGACACGGTTAAGGTTTGCCTTGTCACTAACCGTGTTACACCTATTTCCCATGTGGAACTACATGAGTAGAACTTCCTTTCCATATCCCACCACTCATGCACTCAGACACACACACCTTCTAATGAAGTTCATCGAGTATTTTAGAAAGACACAGACAAGATATGAAAACCACAAGGTTCTCCATCTGCCTTGCTCCCTAACAAATTATATCACCCACGCGCTGTCACCTTCCATTCATTATTAGTGGCTGCTCGTCTTTTCGCTTTCAGGCAAATTCAGTCTGACTAGACATAGTATATTCTTAAAATTCTGAACAAAATAACTATTGTAGTCAAAAAGCAGAAGTTCCAATCTCTCCTTGGATGCATTTTTAACATTTACTTCAGCTTTTATTAGTTTCAAATTATCGTAACTTTGTCTCCAAGCTTATTGTTGTGGTTCATTAACATTTTGTCTTCATTAGCCATGCAATTCTGCCAGGCTTCTAGGCAAATATCATGAAAATTATGGCATATATAAAACTGTATGAGATTTTCGTCCAGAACTTTAATTTAATATGGACTGTGGGCTGTGTCTCAAGGCACATGTAATGGCATGTCTGCGGTATGTCAAAGTGACAAAGAGAAAAAAGATCCTGTTTCTCAGACATGCACATATATAGTTTTAATATATTCTAGTATCTTGCATTTTGCTTCCTTGTCTGTCACATTTCACAACATACACAGCAGGCCAGAACAGATCTGGGGTGCGTTTCTCAAAAGCATCATTAGACAACTATGATTGCAAGTTCCATTGAATTCTATTGGTAACGACATAACTTGCGATGATAGTTGGCTTTGGGAAACGCACCCCAGATTGATGATTGAGTTTCTACATGCCCAATGATTAGACTGGAGAATTAACCTTTTGGAGGCATAACATTTGCAAAATTTCTAAGATATTTTATCCTATATAACAGCTGCCAATGTAACAATTGGCTAAACTCCATGGCTTGTCACAACCTCATACTGATGATATTACACACCTTATCACAGTGCAAATCATCATTAATTATTTATCTAAGGTGGTGTTTTTCAAACTTTTAGCCCACATTTAATGTAGTCTGGGTGGTATTTGCTTTTCCCTTGAATGATTATACTCAACTGTGAAAACTACAAATGTAAATATCAGTGCATTGAACGTGTAAATCACACACAGCATTTTATTGTACCATAAACTTAAGTAATGATGCTCATTTCCATTTCTAATTTCAGCGGCTGTGCATGCTTGTACATGAAAACGCCCATTATGTCTGATTTAAAACTGGCAGAGAGGCCTGTTTTACCTCTCATGTGCCATCTTCCTTGACTGATGTTAAGCACTTTCTCTTAGGATTACAGAGTGAACATATTCCTCCGACAGCAGTGGAACGACCCTCGGTTAGCTTACAGCGAGTACCCAGATGACTCCTTGGACCTGGATCCCTCTATGTTAGACTCCATTTGGAAGCCTGATCTGTTCTTCGCCAACGAGAAGGGAGCGCACTTCCACGAGGTCACCACTGACAACAAGCTTTTGAGAATATTCAAAAATGGAAATGTCCTCTATTCAATCAGGTGAGACTCTTCAGCACCAGTCAGAATAACCATGGGTCATGGAAAGCATAACCACAGTAGCTGAGAGTTTCAGTACTTGACATCGTCTATCGATAAATAAATAAATAAAATGTCACAAAATTATATTGTTTCACTGAAATGTAATTGAACACTGCATCTATTTCAAATTCAAATTCACACACTTTTCTTTCTTTTTTTTTTTTACAGTGACTGACATTTTATGAATACTGTGAAAATCAGTGTAGGGGAAAGTTACTTTTGAAAGTAATGCATTACAATATTGCGTTACTCCCTAAAAAAGTAACTATTTGTACTGCTTAGTTACTTTTTATGAAAAGAAATGCGTTCCATTACTTTTCCATTACTTTTTCTCACCTGGGCTGGGCTTGCTTGTTTGTTTTTTAAGAACAACAAAAAATAAAGTCCTATTTTTGGCAAATGTTAAGGCTCTTTCACACCAATAGTGAAATGAATAAGCCTCAGGCTGAAGGAAATGCATATTTACGCCTGTAGAGTAGAGGGCACAGCTCAAACAAACCTTTCAGCTGTGCTGCCATTCTGGATTAAAGAAGAATAGATTTATTTCTAAATATAATCTAAAGTAATTTTTGCTTATTAGTATAAATTAGGTCATTGACAGTCAACAAGACATTGGTTAATAAAGTGAGATTAAATACATAAAGTATATTAGTGTAATTTAATATAGTTAATTATTACAGGTTTACGTAAAATTCTGAGATTGCATTTCACTGTATTTATTCATTTTGAGGAATACTGAATGTTTTTGTGCAAGTGAGATGAGTAAATGCATGTTCACATTTAGTCTAGAATTACAAAAACCATCATGTTCACACAGCGCACACACCTCTACACTTTATTCCTCTCAACATGGGGACAGGAGAGCTGTCAGTCAATAAATGTGAAAAAGTAACAAGTTAATTATTTGAAAAAGTAACTTAGATATGTTGTTGTAAATTGAAAAAGTAATTTGATTACGTAACTCAAGTTACTTATAATGCGTTACCCTCAACACTGATGAAAATAACTGCTGCACTAGCTTCTGAAAATGTCAATACACAATCCTGTATCTCAGCTGACACAGACTTGAGTCATTTAATATAATTTCCCTTTGAACCCTAAAATGTAACTAACCCCTCAACAAATGGTATAAACAATGTCATTCAACATCAATCACTGCAGTGAAGCTATAGGAAGACAATGTCATTGTGGCAGCATGAGGGTTGATGGGAAGTGCTGGAGTTAAAAGTGAGGGGTAAATTATGTCAGGCTTTTGAGAAGATATGACGGAAAGCTGCGCAGATGTGAGATGACAGAGGATTCACTCTGACTGAAATTCACGTGGTGCCCTTAGGGAGAAAGAGTGTAATTAAAACATGGCCAATCTGCGGCTGTCAGACTCGTCTCTCCTCTGCTTTAGTAGCCCAGTTCAGAAATCCCATCACTCAAGCAGCTTCAGATGCTCAAAGCCCTCCTCTTTAATTCTCTTCTTTGTGTGAGCCGTGGATTTTCACATTACACATTCAGAAAATGTACATGGAATTGCATTTACATTTCTAATTTTCTTATCATGTTTTCTACTGTTTATTAGAAACAAAAGGTGTGTATATGATTAATAAAATCAATACTTTTTTCCATTCAATTTTTAGATTGACACTGACGCTGTCTTGTCCAATGGATCTGAAGAATTTCCCCATGGATGTTCAGACGTGCATAATGCAGCTGGAGAGTTGTGAGTAATCTCATATGACCTCCTCTCATCAAGAGCTTGTTACGTAACTCCCCCCACCCCTCGTTCAGATTTGTGTGGAAAGCATACAGTGTTTCTCATTTAATAATGTAACTTCACCCGGTAGCCAGGATGAGGTCAATAACAGATTTGATGTGAAGCATGTCTGGCATTAGCATTCACCTGGCAGTGCTAAATTATGTCATTATAAGTGGGTAGGGACCCTGAAGACATCCGGCCAGTTGCATTAAAATCATCATGTAGAAGTTATATACCATCCTAGACAGTAACATAAGGGCTCACTCATTCTGAATGCCATGTGTCTGGTTAAAGATTAGTGAAGCTAGTGGTCAAAGTGTTTGGTAAATCATTCCAAGAGCTTTCTGTCGACTTGAAAACATGCCACATCTCCCTCGATCTCTCCCATGATAATTGCTCTGAACTGGGGTTGAGGCTTTTAAAGAAAGGCCCCATGTCATGGGGAATTTGTCTTCACAGCTACATATTTTAGAGTGGCCATGTTCATGTTGCTAAGAGAGTTGCTCATTGAGAGACTCTTGATGATAGGCAACCACATTAAATGAGGAGACACAAAGATAGTCTCTGTTAGAAACAGCTTGCTCATTCAGTAGAATAGAATAGAATAGAATTGAATTGAATTGAATAATGGGAAGATTCACCTTCTCTCCAGTAAAGTGGTACCACCAAGAGAAGCAAAAGTGACACCAGAGCTATATCAAGAAACATCACACCATACATTTTCCGGTGCAGTTGCAGCCCTGAGGATATTGTGCTGGTGAACTGAACTGATATGATTTGTCTTCATGTTGAAGACTTGCACCTTTTTATTATGCACTTTAGTTAGCATGCGTGATGCCTGTATGGCTATAGTTCAGAGATATATTTCTAAGTCAGCAAATTTGTATTAAAAATCACATCAGTCCCACCACGTCCCTTCGGATTATTTATTTTTACATAGAAAATCAAATAAAGACAAACAAGAAACTTTTTCTATTTTGTTTAAGAAATGGAATAACAAGAATTAAGCCAGAGCTTAGAGTTGTTTGTTTGTTTTTTATGGATAAAAAAAGTTTACAGCTTTAATATTGGATTTGCATGCTTGGGCAGCTCTGAAACGGCCCTTTCATCTGATTCGTCCTCCCCGTCTTCCCCGTACTACAACTAAAGCCACTTTAAGGCAATCCTTTTGCATAAAAAAACAATTGGTGATACACAGGAAAGAAGACGAGAATGGATTTAAATGGATGTCAATGGAGAAGAGGCTTCACTATGAATAAACTGCTTTTGTGGGAAACAGCTTATCATTTAATGAAACAACAGTCTATCGGCTAATCATCAACATGTTTTGCATTTGTTTTGGATTGATATATTTTTAGAATTTACACTGAAAAAAAATTAATTAAGAGAAGTCTCAGACAATTTTGCGACAGGTTGGATTCAGTTTAAGGCACTTCTCATTCATTTCTATGGTATCCGCAAACTGTAGGTGCATCCCAATTTGCATACTTCAGCACTATTATGTGCTGTTTTGTAGTATAAATAGTTTGAATAGTGCATGTGTTGTGAGGCAGGTGGCAACTGAAAAAAACAACAACCCCACATTTAAAAATACTATTATTATTTATAATAAAACAAGTAATTGATAAAAAATTTTGTTTTCACTGTAATAATTATGTATTCAGACCAATTATATACTTTTGAATTATGAACTGAAGAAGAATCATACATTATTATTCACTGTCACTATTCCAGAACACAACTCCTACATAGATTCTGTCTTCCACATATTCTGTATAGTGACAAATTCATTTAAACCATCACTTTTGGACACTGCAAGGCTAAACTGCACTTTATCTCTGTGTTTGGAGGCGTTTTTGTGAATAAGAGGTTGCCCTCTGTAGTCTTTTAGCGAAACGCTGTGCACCGGAGACACAGATTCCCTAGTGCAGTTATCATGCGTCAAAACGGCAAAATCACCAAAAGGCAACAACTTTGGGGCACTAATAATTTTGTACCAACAATAATCATGGAACTTAATTATCAAATGTAAGAATTGTTTTTTTTCTTTCTTTTCTTTTCTTTTTCTTTTTTTTTTTTGTATTTTAAAAGTTGCATTCAAACTCCACGTGGCAAAAAATCTTAAGGAGCAAGTGCTAAAAGTTATCTCTTGGTCTTTCTCCTAGTTGGCTACACAATGAATGACCTGATCTTTGAGTGGCAAGAAAAGGGACCTGTGCAGGTGGCCGACGGACTGACTCTCCCACAGTTCATCCTCAAGGATGAGTCTGATTTAAGATACTGCACCAAACACTACAACACAGGTAATTTTCAATACATCAAAATTTAAACAACCTGATAGAAACTGTTCAACTGCATTATGCTCAGCAACATATATTATTAACATGACACATGCATGCCTTTTTCTTTACTAGATTTACAGTCTAGTCTAAACGTAAATTAAATTTTGATGGGTTCATGCTTTCAGAAGCCATTAATTCACAGCAAATAACACATTGCGTAGTCTTGTCCATGGTTTTAAAGGATGAGAGGATGTCACGCAACCTGTCCATGTTGGCATCTGGCTAATTTGTCTAGCTTCAACCATGTGACAGATGAATTTCCTTCAAAATGAAATACTGCAGATTTTAATTGGATGTATTGTCCAATATACAAAATATGTGAATATTTTTTATCTAATTTCCCTATACTAAGCATGATTATACAGTATAGTAGCATTTTATTATTAGGGCTCAAGCACCGATGGTGTTAGGACCCATTGTAATTGCTAGGTCAATTATTCTTCTTTTCTGAAATGAATTGCATTTCTGAGGGCCTAAACATGCTCGAAAACTCATGAAACTTTGCACACGTGTCAGAAGTGGTGAAAAATTACGTCTGATATGGTTTTCAGAATTAAGTGGGCAAAATGGCTCAATAGCACCACCTACAAAATTTCAATTAAGAGCCCTTCGTGCTACTTTTCATGGACAAGATTGAAATTCGGTAGGCACATGTAACAGCCCAATACCTACAAAAAAGTGAGTGCAAAATCTGAAAACCAAACAAGAATTGAGATATTTTGAACTTTCTCTGCAAAATTTTTGCAGTTTTTACCATTTCCAGACGTTGTACCTCCTCCTAGAGCTTTAATCAGATCAACATCATATTTGGTCAGTCTAATCTAAAGGCCTTTGCAACGTTAAATTACAAAGATCTTGAGTTTCCGCTGAGGGGCGTGATCGTGGCGGCCTGACAAAGTTCATTGTTTCGTCATGAAACAGGAAGTTGTTGTAACTCGAGCATACAATGTCGGATCTGCCCCAAACTTCACATGTGTGATAAGAGTCCTGGACTAAAGACATCTACATACCAATATTCAGTTAGTCAAGGTGCCACCTGCTGGCAACAGGAAATGGCATGCTTTGCACTGTAATTCACTCCCAGAAATACATCTGTATATGCTATGAAGTACCAAACATGCTAGAAACCCGATAAATCATGAAACACTTGCTAAGTGCTAAAGTTAGAGATTAACGCCGTGAAACAGTAGGTTATTGTAACTCAGGCATACAATGTCCAATTTGCTTCAAACTTCACATGCTTGATAATAGTCCTGGCCTGAAGATATCTACATGATAATATTCAGTTATAGTTAAAGCGCCACCTGGAAGAGTGGCACGTCAAAATGACTTTGCCATATTTCTCCTGTATTTACTCGCTTACATGCATGTCGCCCACTATTTACTGTTTTCCTAAGGCCACCAGGTGGCGGTGGCCATGGGCGCGAGAGTCCTTTCATCGCTGTTTGCAGCTTTAATTTGCATTTATGATTGTTCTTCCCAGCTTCCCTCAACACTATCACCCTGACATGTGGCTCATTTTTGGGTAACGTCCCAACAGTTGAAAACTATTGATTTGGAGGAACAGAAGAAGACTGTGAGAGAGGAGGAGAGAGAAAATAAATCCAAGAGAATATGCTTGCAATCTTGCTTCAATGAGATGCAAGGTTAAGGAGTAGCTTTTATTAGCTCATAATAGCTTGTTATCGCATTTCTCAGTGCCTAATTATGCATCCATTGTGCCTGGCCTTATCACATAACACGTAAACATCAAGGGTGGGAGAGCACATTGTCAGTGAGCAGACTTACAGTTTGCAAATTTTATGTATCAGTTAACAAAGTTATACAAATGCCCAGTATTTTACGTAACACATTCATCAAAGTGGCCTTGAAGAAAACCCAAATCTGAAATTTAGAAAAAAAGTAATCTTCAAAACAAGCACAATAACCGCAAAACTGGTTAAATCACAATGTCATAAGACTTCTAAGAATTACTAAGGAAAGATTCTTAAAAAACATACAAAATCAGGATGAGCTTGCTACTGTATATCGTCACGCTTTCAGTCAAGATCAGTGTCAGTGCATTGCAGAACTGTATATATCTATTGTACCCATCATCCTGTCAAAAAGGTCCTTGGGCCGTATTTTAACAATCTAAGCACATGGTCTGAAGCGCATGGTGTAGGTGCACTTAGGGCGTGTCCGAATCCTCTTTTGCTAGTTTAACGACGGAAAAAATGGTTGGCGTGCCAGGTGCATGGTCCAAAAGGGTTACACCTAATCATGGGTGTGTTTTGGGTGTAACGTGCAATAAACCATTTACATGGTGGAATTTGCAAGGGGAAAGACTGAACGCTTCATGAATCCATTAATTTTTTTATATTTAAAAATGTGCTGCGTGTCCCTGTGTGTGTAACAAGCAGAGTGTTTGCGCGTTGTGTACCCGCCTTAAAAAAATACTGTGCCATTGACTTTAGACCAGGTTTTTGTTGGTCAAAGGTGCAGTCGTTTTCAATTGCCTCAAAATAGCAATGCGCCAACAATGCACCTGAACACACCTCATTTTCAGACCAGCACGCCCATGTGCGAACAGATGGCCATGAGTACATTGCTATTTAAACGACGTGGCGCTGGGTGTGAAAATGATAACTGCGTCTGGCTGAAACTAACAAAAAACACTTGCGCCGTCACATTGCGCCTGGTGTATGATAGGGACCTTTAAAGAGACCAAGCTCTTATTAGCCTTGTCAGATGTAATTGAATTAGTCAGTACTCTTACTTTTCATTCTGCCTGTAATTGAAACATAATATTACAGATGTGTCAGTACATAATACATACCACACAATCCCGAGTGAAGAGGTGTGTGCTGGCCTTTTGTCTCCCTGTGTGTTTTGCCTCAGAGGGACTTTCTGACAGGATGAATGACAGATGCTGGTGGGTCAAGGTCATGTTGCCTCAAACAACTGTATGTGAGGACCAAATGACAGAGACAGATTACCCCTTAAAAGATTTGAGAGGCAAGAGAAATGGAAAACCGCAGGGGGGAAAGAAAAAAAAAAGAATGAGAAGGTACTGTAAAAACACTAAGATTCAAAGGTCTCTTTTTTCGACAGGAAATCTCTCGGCAGTTGTGTTTGGGGCACTGTATGCTTCTATAAATCTTATGCCCCAGAGAAACAAGCACGCAGCCATCTTTAGAATTTTGTATTTGAACTTCCGTTGAACTTCCATTTTTGTGGTAGCTCTAGCTGTATTTCTATATGGCATCAATGATGAAGAGTAATTAGCTGGTGAAGTGGATTAACTTATTGTTAACGAATGTTATCATAAGCATTGTAATGATTGAAGTGGATGTCATAACAAATGTTAGTAGACCGGGAAGATTTTACAATCAGCAGTTCATTCATAAATCCATAAGCTCTTACCTTTCTGCTGTGAAAATACAAAGTGGAAGACAGCACACAAAGAGTGCAGCGCTGAAAAGGGGCGGGGCTACATGAAGTCTATAGGGAGCTACATGTCAGTCACATTGTTCCCTGGACACCTTTCAAATTTCTAACTCAGTAATTGAATCAATATTGGCACAAAAAAGGATATTGATATTGATTGAGTTGAGAGTTGAGTATCCAAATAAAAGGTCCAAGACAATTGCAAAGCGCCCAGCTAATATCTGTAGCTTTAAAGGAATTATAGATTTATTTCATTTATGAATAACACTTCCTGTAAGTATTCAACAGAGCATATAAGTGCTACAGGAGATATCTTGAATATTCCAAACTGCAAAAGTGTGTTTAGACAAAGTAGAGGAGAAAAATGCAGAAACCAGAGATCAATAGACCCCAAACTGGTCAGATATAAATTAATCTAAGTATAAAATATAAATAAAGACAAACCATTTGCCTCATATAGGAGGATTGAGGATCACTCTGCAGGCAATATTGTAAAAAAATTTACATTAACATCAAAGTAATTTTTATTAAAAAAATGTACCATGTCATTCACGTTGTTTCATTTTTACTTACATCATGAGCATAAAGTCCAAAAGCTATTACCATCTACCTAGATCTAATTGGATTTTTACTTTGTTCTGTTATATTTCATAATGCTTGAACCCATTTACCCTTATGTTTTTTTTGTTTTTTTAAACTCTTTTTACTCTCTCTCTCTCTCTCTCTCTCTCTCTCTGGCAGTCATCGTGCAATGCTTTGTTTATCTTTCTTAATACACATGCAGTAAAGTCTGCAAACAAGAACTGTAGCACAGCAACCTCTAAAAATGCTTCTTGAAAAGAAGCCATGGTAAACTCAGCTGTTGTGTTAATTTAATGCTACTGTATCTAGGCCAGCAGGATGCTGAAATGTTGTCAAAATGTCCAATCAGAGCAGACTAAATAACTAATGTAATCAGAGCTGACAAAATAGTGACTTTCTCTCACAGTGCAGTGATTTAGCCTCTGGCTTCAATGGTGCCCCACAATATTTTACTTACACCTTTTTCAGGACCCTTTTTGAGTTCTCCTTGGTTGGCAGAGCATCAGAACAAGGATCCCCTGAGACATATTGTATAAAAACACTCTACAAGCATTAGGAAAGAGTGGAACTCTCTTCATTATTTCCAAGTCCTTGTTGCTGTACATACCTTTGTAAAAATCATTGCAGTGATACTACCTTTTATGCACTAAAATCCAGTTCACTACAGTGTAATAATACAGTTCAGTGTAGTGCGTTTGTGTTTTGGGTAGAGTACAAGTAGAGTTTAGAAGGATGTTGGCTCAGTTTGGCTTGTACAATGAAACTGAATAGATACATTTTACTGTTTGAAAGCATTTTTAGAGGGATCCATTCAAACTGACCTTTATACAATATGTTGATCTCTTGGCATATCTGCTGCAGGCATCTCCGATTGATTGAACACCACTTAATGTCCAAATGCCTCTGTTGCATTTATATAGTAAGGAATCAATAATTCAATACTTGATTTATGGCAAATTTCAACTCACTGACAGACCACACATTTCTCAATCTGTCACATTATTAAAATATACTACACTTTTTATATGCTGGTATTATACGTGGCAAAATAAGACTGGCGTCTGTGAGATAAGCAAGTTGAATAATAATCAATGCCCCTTTTATGCAAGTAGACATTTCTTTGCAAGCATGCTTTGCCTATGGAGTTATTGCATAAGTGTAATGCAGACTTACCACCCTTGAAATTTACCCAAAGGCCTTTTCCAATCTTATTACTCATACAACCATCCTCAGTTGACCTTGAGGTTGACCTATACCAAAGGTACAGAGGCACAATAGATGCTAAAAATCACATTAGCCTTTAAACACCACAATGACATTTTACTTTCACCATCGGTTCATTAACACTTGTTTAAATGTGATCTCCCCTCTCCAGTGTGACAGGATGGACACAGGGCCTTCTGCATGATTGCTCACACATTTCCTCCTCTGCCACACAAGACTTCCTGCTCTGTCATGTAGTTCTTCCCACTCATACATTTGCTCAGAGCTGCATGTTCCATCAGTTGAGTCATGAGGGATGTGAAATAACCACATGGCACAGCTTTAGTGATGTCACGGCGGGTTTTCATCCCTGAGCTAATGCAGAACAAGCCTGTCAGTGAAAGGATGGAGAATCCTTTGGGTGTCCTAATGTAAATTAAGCAGTGTACTAAAAAAATAATGTCTTCCTGGAATTTTGCTGCAGGTACTACTTTCTATTCATTGAATAATCCTTTAAAAATATGGCTTCCACAAAAATATTAAGCAGCACAATTGTTTTCAGCGTTGATAATTAATAATAATAATACATGTTTCTTGAGCATCAAATCAGCATCATGTGACACTGAAAACTGGAGTAATGGGTGCTGAAAATTCAGATTTGCCATCACAGGAATAAAATACATTTATATATATATATATATGTAGAGAGAGAGATAGATAAACTTATTTATTTTCAATTTAAATAATATTTCACAATATTGCTGTTTTTACTGTATTATTGATCAAATAATGCAACCTTGGTGAGCATAAAATAAAATCTCACCGACTGCAAACCTTTATAAATTAAATTGTTTTAAATAAATAAATAAATAAATTCCAACAGTTTATTAGCTCAAAGTGTTAAAGGGTTGGTTCACCCAAAAATTAAAATTTTGTCATTAATTACTCACCCTTATGTTGTTTCAAACCCGTAAGACATTCGGTCATGGAACACAAATGAAGATCTTCTTAATGAAATCTGAGAGCTTTCTGTCCCTCCATTGACAGCCTACGCAACTACCACTTTCAAGCCCCAGAAAGGTAGTAAAGACAAAGACATCATTAAAGTAATCCAAGTCATCCATACAGACTCCAGTGGTTTAACCCCCACTTTATGAAGAGACGTGAGTGCTTTTTCTTTTTTTTTGCATTATATATATTTTATTTACAAAATATTAATCTCCAACATGTGTTCATGCAACAACATCTGCTCTCGCATCAACACTCTACTAGATTTATATGGATGGAAAGAAAGCTCTCAGATTTCATTGAAAAGATCTTCATTTGTGTTCCGAAGATGAACATCTTACGGGTTTGGAACGACATGAGGGTGAGTAATTAATGACAGAATTTTCATTTTGGCTGAACTAACCCTTCATGTATGACGCTAACAATGCAAAGACCATGGATTCGATTCGCACAGAGTGCATAAACTAAAGAATGCCTTGAAAGTCACGCAAGTCGCTTTCGATAAATGCTTCTGCCAAATGAAAATGTAAATGTTGCTGGAAATTATGATACTCCATGACAGCCACAATGTGGGTTTATGCACATGTTGTTGGAAAATTATTGCATATGAATATGTTTCCAACACTATTAGAAATCATTCACACAATTCATCAAAACCTCACATAATTTAGTCACCTTGATGGCTGAACATTGCCTTGAGGATATTCATGATGTTATTACATCTGTACATGAAATTCAAATATTTTTGTATAAGACATGAAAAAACATCTATGATCAATGAATAATCTCTCACACACTAGGGGAAAAAAAAGATTACCACTCAGAAATCAAATAGAGCTTGTTATTATGACTACTGCTTATAATACTCATTATTGATTAACATCAACTGGTAATGCTAACAATGAGGACACCAATAGCATTATCCTTCCTCTCAGCTCTAGCTGTTTTTTCTTTGTATGATAGGCATTATGTCTATGAAACCGGGGAGGTAAATGGATTAGAGCCCATTGATGTTCATAATCTAGTAGGCCCTAATAGCATATTTTTTCCACTTATCAATTTTAAAATATTACTCATCCCAGTCCCTGAAATAAGATAAGTGAAAAATTACACTTCTGTGGTTGTCCAATCTATTTCTACCCCAATCCACTCTAATATACCAGGACATTTAATAACAGTTTATTCTGTTGGGTTGTTTCCTGAGCCTGCAGCACATCCCACTTCCATTCTGTAACGTTATGCTGTCAGGCTCCATAACACAGTCTGTCTACTGGTTTTTGTTCTTTTCCCATCCCTCTTCCTCCTGTTGTTGTTTCTCTCACCTCTATCCCTCTCAGGGGCTTTATTCTCAGGTCACCTCAACTTCAGTGTTGACAGCTCCAACCACCCAAAATCCCAAGGAGACTAGAAGTGTGTTTGTGTGAGAGTGAGCAGGTTACATTCCAGAGGGAGCATTTTTATGTCATATACACTCTTTAGAAGCAACTACTTGTTTAGGCACATTTAAAAAAAATACATAGTTCTGTCATGAAACTCTAGATGGCACAGGCTGATGTGGTTAATTCCACCTTAACGCAAGCTGATGATAATTACAGCATTAACTACTTGGCACAAGCTTATTGGTCCATGTCACATCTGCAGCCAATGAGCGTGTTGCTCACATTTAAATGGCTGGTTACATTCACTATAGCAGTTTGCAGCATGTTTCAGAGTTCCTCTAAAACCCTCCACCTTCCCCAGCTCCACCTGTATAGATCTGCTATTGGTTATTGATATATGCTATTTGTGCATTAGCATTATGTTTTACTCGCAGCAGCGTATCGGCGTATGTATCGGCAGTAGCAAGTTCCTGTACTTGCTCTGCAGCAGCAGCAATAACAACAGCTATAATCTACAGCAGCAGCAATTCAGCAGCAGACTAGCAGATCTATTCCGCCAAGACCAAAACATTAACATTGTCATATTTCTTACCATGCTAACAATCTTCCGAGAGTTGCCATGATAGAAGTGAATATACTACATCTACATGTACATAGTTTTAAGCAAGCACTCATTATGTGACTCTTTACATTTAAATTTAGGTTTACAGATTTTTTATTCATTTATTGACTTTTTTGAAGTGTATTTTTTCCCCTAAAGTGCACTCCGGTTAGAGAGTAGGAATGTGGAATATTACCAAGCAAAAATCTCTTAGGGAGTTTGGAACAAAAGAGACATAAAAAGTGAAAGCCGTCTCCCTGCTTTTCAGGAAAGACAAGCCTTGCAGAAATTTGTTTTGAGAGAGGAAAAGGCTCAGTAGCAGAGAACAAAAAAAAACAGACTGCAGCTGAAAGCTCTCAGACATTTTAAGTAGGTGCTCTCTACCTTTCATGCGGATTATGTGCATAAATATAACTGTTTAATGGCTGTGTACAATCGTTCACCATCCACATATGGAACAAATATCTGCTTTTAAACTTAGATACATAGCACACTTTCAGTTTGTGATCATGGTTTTGTCGTAAAACTTACATCCTCATTTACACATTCTTTTTTCAGACTAGTTTATGCTACCGTTCAAAGTTTTCAAAGGTCAATATGATTTTTTTTTTTTTTTCAAATAAATGCTTTTCATTTGATTTTCTATTCATTAAGGAATCCTGGAGAAATGTACTGCTGTT
>RJVU01071404.1:4424399-4448248 GCA_003731715.1 Anabarilius grahami
AAAAAAAAAAAAAAAAAGGAAATCAAATAAAGAATATTTTATATTCTAGCATTTTTGAGCCACACAAATTTCACTGGTCAGTATAACTTCTGAAAACAGAACCCAATAGTGTCCCATTCACAGCACTAAAACAAAAAGTGAATTTGAAAATCCTAAGGGAAGGATTTTGCCCTGTATGAGGAGAAACTGTCACTGCAATTGAACTCGACAGTAACGATTAGTTAGTATTTACGATTAGTAATGATTTGGAGACTGACAGAGTTTCTTTGGCTTTTCGACTCTGCTCAGATAAATACTAAATACACAGCCAAACACAGCTGAACTGATTTAATGTGCATGTTTTGGTGGGCATGTTGAGTTGATCTGATACTACAGTAGGAACTATCATGTTAAGTTTGAACAACATATTAACAACAATCTATCATTGATAATGTTATTTATTATATAACACAGTAAAAAGGGTAGTTATTTGCATCTCCTAGTTAAACTAAGCATCTGGAATCACATTTGTTTACACTTGTATCACATGAACACCAAAGTTGGTAATCCTACACATATACAACACTGCCTCCTTGAGGACATAAGTAGTCAGTGCATTCCTATGGCATATCTAACAACTTTATAACCAAACATTTCAAACAAAGGTTGAAGCCTGCTGAACAGTACAAAGGTCAGATTGCCATTTAGGTCTGTTTATACATTGCCTTATTGGAGTGGATTAATATTGCATGTGGGCAGGGATGTTATTTCCCCTGGTATTATGGAGCTGGAAGATTATTGAGATCATGACATGAAGCTTAGCCAGTGGAATATTCTGGCAGTTTTTCATAAAGAGAAAAAATGGATGCAGAGTGCATTAAGTTCAAAGGGCATTATAAAACAGTTCAGTCGCTGCAATTCTCAGATGAAACCACTTGATTTCAGAATAATACACATTTTTCATTCAGTTTCATTTATTTTACTGTACATGCTTACTGGTTAATATTTGTATTTATTTTTGTTTTAATTTTCAATTATGGACCTCGCATGATATCCTGCATGCTGTATTTTATTAGTTTGCATGCTTTGTGTTTCTTTCTCTTTTTCGATCCCCCTGCTGTGCTAAAAGACTTTCGATCAAACATTTGATGAGGAGCTTACCGAGTCATTGCATCGTATCAATGGCCTACGCAGTGCCGAGCCCGTTTACGGATCAATGGGCCAACTCTACGAATCCAATGACAGGGTAAAGACAGAGCACACAGCACTTCATTCCTGTCCCTTTGATTGACTGATGAGATGATAGAGTCACTCCCCTTCTTATTCACATGTCCATGTTCATTCAGTGTCCAGCCCTCATGAAACAGCATGTTACATTATTTAGTACTAGTGATCATAATGTCAATTAAATTCCATTTTTGTAACCTTGCTTTATGTTCAATTTATTACATTGGTTAAATGTAGGTATTATGAACTAACTTTGGATATTAGTTTAACAGCATTTAGTTGTATAGATTTAAAATAAAGGTAACATTTTAGTATGGGGAACAATTCTCACTTTTAACTAGTAGCTTATTAGCTAGCATATTGGCTGTTTATTAGTATTTATAAAGGACATATTATTGCCTTATTCTGAATGACCATATTCTACATCCCAAAAATCCTACCCCATACCTAAACTTAAACCCTACAACAACTACCTTACTAACTATTAATAAGCAGTAAATTAAGAGTTTATTGAGGCAAAAGTCATAGTTAATAGTGAATGTGTTCCCAAAACTGAAGTGTTACCAACATGAATCTATTTTAAACAAACATGAATCAACAATAAACAATAGTATGCCTATATTTATTAATTAACCATAAAAATAAAAAAAATAAAAACATTTTCGTGACATAATAAATTCTATTCTTAAGAAATAAATTATTTGATTTTGACAGTAAAGACATTTATAATGTTACAAATGATTTCTATCTCAAATAAATGCTGTTCTTTTGCACTTTACATTTATCAAAGAATCCTGAAAAAAATGTATCCCGTTCCACAAAAAATATTAAGCAGAACAACTTCTTTTAACACTGATAATAATATATAAATGTTGAGCACCAAATCAGCATATTATTATTATTTCTGAAGGATCATGTGACACTGAAGACTGAAAATTCAGCTTTACCATCACATTTAAATTTAAATAAATATTAAAAAAGTTATTTAAAATTGTACTAATATTTCACAATATTACTATTTTTGATTAAATTAAAGCAGTTGTGGTGAGCGCCAGAGACTTCAGAAATATAAAAAAAATGAACAAGTGTGTATATTTTATCACTTTATTAAACCATTGGGGCAGAATGTTAGTACCACTAAATGCAAGTAGCATCAAGTAGACAAATTTAAAAGTTAAATGTCCAGTATGTCCCAAAATGTCCCCAAATTCTTGTGCACTCAATTAATCTCAGTTGTTAAATTGTTATCTTCTAGTGAATGCAACATATTTCCTTATACTTTATTAGTGGGGGAAAATAGGTACAAAATAATGTTTGTTTTTTACTGGTTTAATTTTATGTTCTAATTAATTTTCCTCTTTCTACCAAAGTCTTCTTTATTTGTCTGAAAATTCTTGTTGACAACAGGACAGAATGCTATGCAGGGCACTATTTTGGCAGAAACTTCCCAAAATCCATTTAAAATGTTACAGACATCTCATAAAACTAACACAGAGTGCTAAAACTAATTTACTGTTTACATTATTATCAAAATTCCCTATGAGGGAAGCAACAAGTTTTGTGAATGTAAGAGTACTAGAGTCTTGATTGCTTCTCTCTCTTCTATCCTTTCCTATTGCTAAGGAGGAGGATGTGCGGGAGAGCCGGTTGAGCTTCACGCCCAATGCAGGGAAAGACGGAGCTGTGCCCAAAGCTGCTAACAATGCGGCCACAACACCCTCTGACCCAGCCCTTGCTGCCAGCAAGAGTCATGAGGAGATGAGAAAACTCTTCATCGACCGAGCCAAGAAGATCGACACTGTGTCCCGTGCTGGATTCCCACTGGCCTTCCTGTTTTTCAATATTTTCTATTGGGTTCTGTACAAAATCCTACGCCACGAGGATGTGCACAAGCCATAGATGGAACATGGCGTGTTGTACCTTGGGAAATACTGTAGTAACACAGCAAAGCTGCATCAATGAACTTTGATGTTATTACTCCCGTTCCTGCCATGATCTATGCTAAACTCTGAAAATGACTATGAAAAACTGTGATGTCAAGGACCAGTGGTTACTTTCAATAGTTCGTTTGTGTTGTGCACCCATACAAGGACACTGCGCTCACTATGCAATGGATAGGCATACGTAAGGCCTCTGACACACCTGTCCTTTAACAAATAATAAAAGTGGTCAGAACTTCCACACACCTCTTTAACACAGGAGCACAGTCCGACACCGATTACAGACAGATTACACCGATTAGAGACAGATGTGTGTGTCTTGCACTGGTTTTGTCTTACAGCTTTACTGCCAATGTTCTGTGTTGTATTTTTGATATACAGCTATTGAAAAATGGCAAGTATGTATCAGAGTGCAAGAGCAGAACTGTACAGTATATTACACAAATTTCCAAACACAATACAATCTTGATTATTTTATAAGGAAGTGTTGAATAGTTTTATTAGCATTTGGTCAGCGTATTGTACCATCGATCATTTTGTCCTGACCTGATTGTTGACCAGCTCTAGAAACCAGCATCCAGGCCAAAAACATTCTGAACTAAATCTCAAGAATGACCCTGAACCACCAGCAGAGAAGACTATTCTGTTTACAGCTATGAACACCTTAACATTAACTGCTTCAAGAAAGCACATTTTCAAAACTTTAATGGTTAGCAAATTGAAACCATCCTCCAAGTCCAACTGAAGTTTTTCTCAAACAAAAGCATTATTGTTCTAAAACGATTGCAAGTCACTTCAAGCTAATGATGCCACTGCAAAGTAATGTGACTGGGAGTAATTCTGTCAGACATGTGTTGCAAATTTATGAATGGAGAAAAGAGGTGGGCTGGTTAGGACAATGACAGAATCTCAGCCAATGTGTTTTCTGAGAGTTCTCTGACCAAATAGTAATGCAAAAAATTGTAAATGACTCAATGAGGTATTTGAAAATGTCTCTTAAAGGTTAGTTCACCCATGAAAATGATAAATGATGTCATTAATTACTCACCCTCATGTCGTTCCACACCCGTAAAACCTTCGTTCATCTTCAGAACGCAAATTAAGATATTTTTGATGAAATCTGAGAGGTAAATGACTCATCCATAGACAGTGTTGGGGAAAGTTACTTTTAAAAGTAATGCATTACTATATTGCGTTAAACGTAACTACTTGTGTTACTTAGTTACTTTTTATGAAAAGAAATGCGTTACATTACTTTTGCGTTACTTTTTCTCACCTGGGCTGGGCTTGCTTGTTTGTTTTTTAATAACAACAAAAAAGTTCTATTTTTGGCAAATGTTAAGGCCCTTTCACACCAAAAGTGAAATGAGCCTCAGGCTGAAGGAAATGCATATTTACGCCTGTAGAGTAGAGGGCACAGCTCAAACAAACCTTTCAGAATTACAAAAACCATCATGTTCACACAGCGCACACAACACCTCTACACTTTATTTCTCTCAACATGGGGACAGGAGAGCTGTCAGTCAATAAATGTGAAAAAGTAACTTGCATTACTTATTTGAAAAAGTAACAGATATTTTGTTGTAAATTTAAAAAGTAATGTGTTACTTTACTAGTAACTTGAAAAAGTAATCTGATTACGTAACTCAAGTTACTTGTAATGGATTACCCCCAACACTGTCTATAGACAGCAATTTAACCACCACTTTCAAGGTCCAGAAAGGTCCTAACACTGCAGTGGTTCAACCTTAATTTTATAAAGCAACAAGAATACTTTTTGTGTGCAAAAACAAAACAAAAATAACGACTTTATTCAACAATATCTTCTCTTCTGTGTCTTTCTCGTATGCTGTTTACATTCAGTGCTTCCAGGTTCTACGTCAGAACTCTGGCTCAGTATTGGCCGGCTCCTGCGTCAGCATCACACGCATGTGTTGTGCTGCTCACGTGAACAGTGTCAGCCAAAACTAAGCCGCCGTTCTGATGTAGAACCTGGACGCGCTGAACGTAAACAGCGTTCAAGAATCACTGTAGTCACATCGACTATTTTAACGATGTCTTTAGTACCTAGAAAGTGGTAGCTAAATCTATGGAGGAGTCATATACCTCTAGGATTTCATCAAAAATATCTTAATTTTTGTTAACGAAGGTTTTATGGGTGTGGAATGACCTGAGGGTGAGTAATTAATGACAGAATTTTCATTTTTGGGTGAACTAACCCTTTAATTAATCAAATAATTGGAGTGGTTTTAAACTAATCTAACTGCATGTATGGTGATTATATAGCAATGAATTTTGAATAAGAGCTATTAAATTCTACTAAAAGAGAGAACCTAATTCTGCCTCTAAGGATATTTTAATTATTCATAGGGTACTGCAAATGTATTTAAAAACAATGAAACAATGTTTAACAGTATTATCAATATTTATTTTGTTGCACTGACATTCAGAATTATCTGTTATGTGTTCTATACTGTTCAAAACAGTTAAAATACTGGGACCAGACTTTATAAAACCTTTTGTTTTATTTTGTCATGATGATGATGATGATGATTATGGAACCCTTGTCTGGGAGAAATGTATTTTCTTTTCTTTGAAAATAAAAGTAATCTGCTGAAAACGGTGCCATACAAATGATCAAAGCATATCTGGTCTCACACATTCCTAAGAGTAAATAGAGCAGTGATGTGTTTTGAACACCATCTGACATCAGCATTAAATGGCACACACATTCATCATGAAATGGATAAAGGAAGTTCAAAGACATTTACAGTATAATGCAAGAGATGTTGTAATTTATTTTGTACAAATTAATGTATTAAATGTTATGCATGAACTCAAGTCTGTTGTACTGCATTTTTTAAATGTGAATCTGACCTGTCAGTCAAATTGTTCTCGCTGCTATCAAAAGAGAGTTGGTTACAGGTGAGATGCCCATGTTCTTCCGTGTACATCTATAAACAGGCTACTTATGGTCACACTTTAATTTACAGTGTCCGTGTTATAGACATTACATATAAATATAGCTATAAGTTAACAGTTATAAAGCTAAAAATGCCGCACAAACAGTTTTAACACTGTAATGTAAAGTTCTTTTTTAGGTTTACTGAAGCGCCCTCTGAGAAAGACTGAAAAATAAAGATGTTTGTAAAAGCATCCTTTGTCTATTGTTCATTTAAGTGCGTTCATTTTCTCACTGTACGTGTGTGTACTTGTACTGTATTCGACTGCTGCCGAGGGCTTTAAAGAACTAACTCACAAAATTGTTAGTAATCATCTTTTGGGTGTAAATGATAGTTTGTAAAACGACACCTGGCCGTCTGTGTTTACTGTAGTAGTACTCATCAATACGCCCCCTTCTGACAGTACGCCTACATAAAGCAGTGCGCGGTGCGCCCGGCGGTGAGCAGCATGAGTCTCCACGGGAAAGTGGCTCTGGTCACCGGCGGCGCGCAAGGCATCGGAAGAGCCGTGGTGGAAGATCTCCTGGGGAATGGGGCGAAGGTTTCGCTTTGTCAAATTTCTTACTTTTTTAAAATGGACATTTTAAACGCGGATTTAGCCAATGAACTGTTGGGAAAACTTGTGCAAAACTATTTTAGTTGCCTGTTTTTGTGGCGATTTTTTTCCCCATTTCATCATACATCATTTTGTGGCTTTAATTATTTTACTTGTTTTAGCGTTACGTTATAAATTTACTTACTTTTGACAATTCAGGTTGCACTGGTAGACCTGAACCAGTCTGTGGGAGAGGAATGTAAAAGTGATCTAGATGGCCAGTTTGGAGAGGATAACTGTGTTTTTATCCAGTGTGACGTGACGGACGGGGGGAAACTTAAAGGTAAAATCGTACTTTTTACTTATGGGCATTTATCATCTTCTCTGCGGTTGAAGTTGTTTTCTTAAACGAAATAATTATCCACTTCTCATTTGCGCACCTGTATGTGCAGCGCATCTTATTCCTGAACAGAGTCTCATTGTTTGGGAAGTTAATTAGGTCATACTAGACATCCATAGTGCCTAAAGGCTTCACTGAGGAATGTTATAGGTTTTTTGAAGTTTTAACACAATCAAATGTATTGTCTTTTGCTATTATTTCTCCAAGGGTTTATGGGTAGGTGGTGAGGAGATTGTTCATTCCTGTTAGACTTGTTTCTAACAATGCTATTACTATAGAGTTTAATTAAATGTTTCTTTGTGGAATGCTGCATCTGCAAGTCAGGCGAGGGCACATGCTGGCTGACACTGGCTGTATTATAAAACCTAGTGAGCTGCCTACTCAGACTGCTCATTTGGCTTTGATAGCCACTTTGTACTGCTGTCAAAAGTGGAACTATTGCAAAGTTGCTATTGATTTTTTATAAAGTTGTGAAAACACTGCTGTGTTTTCTTGCTTCAGATGCCTTTCAAAACACAGTAGAGAGGTTTGGACGGCTGGATATTGTCATCAATAATGCTGGAATCAACAACGAGAAGAACTGGGAAAAGACCATTGAAGTAAATTTGGTGAGTTAAAAATCATTCTTAAAATCCAACAAAAAAAACTTGGATAGGTCATGCCAAACTGTTGCATTTCCACTCAACCTCATTTAATTGAACACATCTCATGATTTACACAGATACGTGTGGATCACGTGTTGTGCCTTAGGGCACAACATTCAACCACACTTCAGGAAAGGAGTTGCAAATTCACTAAAAATACTCCACCCTCTGTTTCTAGTCCAACAGATTTCACAATAGTAGCCTACGTGAAGTGAAATAATCTACAGATCTTTAAAATTATTCATGCTCTGCAGAGTGATTTCATAATGAATATGATGCACTAAAATAATGTGTAATTATTAGTTCATAATAGCTGGCCAATTTCAACATCATCTCACTCTCCTAAAAAAAGAAAAACATCTGTTCACTATGTGCTAGTCAGTGTTGGGAAGGTTACTTTAGAAATGTAAAAGGTTACAGATTACAAGTTACCCTATTTAAAATGTAATAAGTAGTGTAACTTTATTAAAGTATTGTAACTGATTACATTTGATTACTTTTTAATTACTTTTTAATATTTACAACAACTGTTAATCATTTTCAAACATTTAAACCAGGCAGTGTTAACCAGTAGTACACAACACTGATTACTGTCAGACTTTCAAAATCCTTACTTGAATTAAGATTATAATAATTTAATTTTAGAGGCACAGCCACCACAAAATCAGACTTTAGCAAGGTAAGGCAAGGCAAGGCTAGACAGCTATTTATAGCACATTTCATTCACAATGGTAATTCAAAGTGCTTTACGTAAAAGGAAACAAATACATAAGAATAAAAATGGAATGCATAAGAAATAAAAATAACAATAAAAGCAGAGAATACCCCTATCTGGATGGAAGAATCAGGGAGTTTCAGTCAGAATATCTGTCAGGTAGCTGTGCATTTAAACAGTACCCTTGCAGACAAATCTTCCTGGAACCACCAGGATTAACTCAACTTTGATGTCCGTCAGAGCAGATCTAAACGGCTCTTCCTCGCGCCGTGACAGCACCTCTTTTTACTTTCAGATTGTTCTGAGGTTAAATACAGATTTAAAATCATAAGAAATATTCGATAGCATTTTAATAGTTGGCAAACATATTTTGCAATGAATATTCACGTCCTTTTCTGATTTCTGGATGAATTATTTTTTAATTTCACTGGAAACACATTTTTATCACTCGCCATAATGGCAACTTTCAGACAGGTAGCCTAAAGCTTTCAGCAGCAATGTGGATTGATGTAGGCCTAACGTGGTGCGCTGCAACTTCAAACAAAGACCCAATCAAAACATCAGAATAGCATCGCTTTACTAAAAGGCCTTTAAATGGCAGGAGGCATCATGCACATCAAAAACAGGCAAAGCAACAAATTAATATTATTCAACTAGTGCTGTCATTTAATGTCCAAATTAATGTAGAAACAACATAAAGACAGTATATTTTAAATATCTGATCCAACAGGTAGGATATATATCCTACAGAAATTTATCAAACACAGTCTTCACTGCATAAATTATAAATTAAATATAGATTAGATTAATCCTTATTAAAGCTACAAAAGTTCAGTCAAGAGCAGTGAGTGATTTTCTCTTTGTCTTTTGTTGTTTGATTAACATTAAAGGTGGGATAAGCAATATTTCAAAAGCACTGTTGGACATTGTTGATATTTGAAATCAACCAAAACAAACACATCCCTCTCTTCATTGCTCTGCCTCCTAAACTCACCCTCCAATCCTAACCACCCTGCTCTGAGTTGGTCTCGAACCCCGATCACTGCAGGCGAGGCGAGTGCACTAACAATGACGCTAAACACCGCATTATCTAGCGGTCGTCAGTGCGCAGTGGTTTACAACTCTCACTAGCTGGCCACTGTACACACGCAATGTGAGAGTGGATGTCTGTTTCTCACAGCTGATGCACAACAAAATAATACTTCACGAAAAATAAAGCGCAGATGATGAACAAATGACAAGGAAGCACAAAAAAATGAACATATAGTACACAAGAGTAAATACAAACAAGTGTTCGTTGTTAGTCGCCAACAGCACAGCAGCTCCAGACAATTAATGACACTCAAACCCAGAGTTACTTACATGTAAAGCGGAATCAAAGCAGCCGCATCTGTTTTCAGGCCTTCCCGCTTAGCTCTCTCCAGCGCTGGAAAGCTTTTCTAATATTATTGCGGGTCCTAAAGAGCTTGCCCAGTCATAAACCTTCATTCCAGTGATATTCTTTTGAGTTCTTTTGTATTGTGTCTCATCTCTTTTTCTGCAGTCTTTCTTCAAATCTCCCTCTTGCTCGTTCTGCCTCCTCAACCGTCATGCTGATTGCCTACAAGTTTGTTGTTGGTGTCGGTCCGACTAACTTCCAAACGGTGTTTTTGAAATATGGATTACCCCACCTTTAATGATAGACATCATAGCAGGGGGTTTATTAGGCTTCTGTCCCCAGTTACATTTATTTTGTAATTAAATTACGTAACGCCATTACATGTAACTAGTTACTCCCCAACACTGGTGCTAGTGGTTTTATACAACTGTTTTCTCCCTCAGACATCCGTCATAAAGGGGACATATTTAGCACTAGAACACATGAGTAAAGAGTACGGAAAGGAAGGAGGGGTTATCATCAACGTCTCATCTATGGCAGGTAAGCTACTGATAACTTTATCATGTGTCTTACATATGTGTTTGTTTTGAAAAGTCAGCCTAAAAGTTCAGAATAGCTCATACAGAGTGTTGTGCTTAAGAAGGTTACATAACAGTGTTTTTATGGTCATTAGCAAACTAGAATGAGTCAAATGTTTGCTCACAGTAAAGCAATTATTTGTTGTGTCCTGTCTAGTTGCCAAGGCTCTGTACCTACTTTTGAAAAAAGTAGGTACAGTGCAATTACACCTAAATAATAAATTACATAACAGATATTGTGCATTTACTGACGATTACAGATAAATGACTTGCTTGATGATTAAGATGTAAAAGAGTCAGAACCTTTAGCATAACAGGTCATTTGGGCACACTTTTTTTTCCAAGAATGTAGTTTTAAATGAAAACACATAATATGAACAAAACGGCATGAAAGCATAAAGAAAAAAATAATAGCAGTATGCCACAATGTAGACACTTTAACCTACAACAGTATCTGCCTTAAAAATACTTTCTGGACTTTTTGGTAGTTTTACACAAAAATAAATTCATATCGCTTTAGGGAAATATGATTGAAATGATATAGGCCTACACTCACATGAAATGAAAAAGCAGTTTTATTCTACATGAAGCAGGTCACCTTGCTGACTACACAAATGAAATGCAGCCAGCCACATACCAGCACAAACCATAAAAATGCATGGAAGTTTGTTGAGATTGAACCCAAGAATCATCTTTTTGTTGATATACAGTTTGAAAATAAAATAAAATAACAAAGGACAAACACAAAGTTTTCATGTGATGCGGCAGCATTTGATAAACGCACTTAATACATCCACCCCAGTAGGTGTTCGCATTAAAGTGCCCCATTATGCTTTTTCGGATATTACCTTTAACGTAGTTTGTTATATAGCTGTTTATGAATGTAAAAAGTTTGCAAAGTTTCAAAGACAACAAATGCATGATAAATGGAGTTCGTGTCTCACAAAAGAAAGAACCAATTCCTAACTGCCTGAAACAAGTCATCAGTAAATCCAGTCTTATTTCATGCACGAACCTATGTTGATTTGTCACAAATTTGTATAATGCTAGCCTATGGTTTTCATTGGTTTCCCACGAATAATTTCTACTTTAAATCATCCTCAAACAATGCAATTAGTTGAAGCCTGGAAGAGTTTGGTTTATGTTTTTGAAGAAAAGGACTTGAGCTTGAACTATCTTTCTAACTTATCTCTGAATATACAAGTGCTGAGGAAGCCTTCATACAGCTGAGAAGCAGTAATTCAGATATGGTCATGGGCATTTCGTTATTGAAAAGTGTTGTAAGAGGTAGACAAATCACAACAGACTGGGCCATCTGACCAATCAGAGCAGAGTAGGCTCTTGGAAAGGAGATGTTTAAAGAGACAGAATATTTTATTGAAGCATTTCAAACACTGTCAGAAAAAAAGGTGATGCAGCAATGTATATTTTTGTTTTGTTTTGTTTTTTACCTTGCATGTGGCCCTATTGTAGGAGACCCCAAAACAAAATGTAAAAATCACACGATAGGGCTATTTTAAGTCCAAGACCACTGCATCAAAATATATTTTTGTAAAAATGTAAAATATATAAACTTTTTGGGAACAGCCATTTCAACAGTCGCTGGGAAATTGCAAAGTGTGAGACATTTTGCAAAACGTAAAATCTGTCTCACACTAATCATTTACATTAAATTAATGGGACACTCCTTGCTTTAATATTGTATAACCCTGTGCTCTGTCTCTGACTATTCACACAAGCAAATCCAAGTTCCCACTAAAAAATATCACCAGCTTTTTTTTTATCTAAGCACCCCAGAAGATGCCAAAAAAAAGAAGAAGAAAAAAAGAATCATAAATCAACAGCATAACTATAATGACAACAAAGGGAAGGCTATCCATCTGTCATCAGATACCTGTGTTGTGGTGCCATTGAGTTGTTTGGACATAAACTGATTCTGGGCAGTGTTTTGAAGATATGAATATGATTTTGTATTGTGTGTGTACATGGTGAATGATGAATGCTGCATGGCTGACTGTGAACTTGTTATAACCCCCAACATGCTCCAGACAAGTTTTTAGACTTTGGATTTGAAACAGCCTTTTCATTTCACTGAGTCATAAAATAAAGGATGGTTTATTTACCTCACTGCATCTCAGGTTTCTTTAACTAATTTAACACAGGTGATTATCCTTTTTTTTATGAGTGGAACAACTCTCACTTTGTGACTATGTTAAAGGAATTTATTTTCTGGTAACTGGAGATTTATATTGTTATGGATTTTGTTGAGGCAACTCATTTTCTCTTTCAAAGCTGGAAGCTTGATATCATTGCTGTTTAACCACACATTAAATTGCATTACTTTTTATCAGAAAGTAATGTTAAAGGGTTAGTTCACCCAAGAATGAAAATTCTGTCATTTATTACTCACCCTTATATCGTTCCACACCCTTAAGACCTTTGTTCATCTTCGGAACACAAATTAAGATCTTTTTGATGAAGTCTGAGAGCTCCCTGTCCCTCTGTAGAGATCCAATGCAACTACCACTTTCGAGGTCCAGAAGGGTAATATTGACATCATTAAAGTAATCCATGTGACTCCAGTGGTTTAACCTCAAAACGTGGAGTGACACGAGCGTGAGTAATAAATGACAGAATTTTCATTTTTGGGTGAACTAACCCTTCAAGACTAAGTTAAAATATAGGCCTGCTTCATAATGACACGATTGAATCAGTATTAATGTTGAAAGTATATCTAATAATTATTCACCAGAAACTTAGAAACGTGTTCTCATTATTGATGTGAGAACTAGGAAAAGAACTAGGTTGCCCTGAGTTGTGTCAGATCCAGTTTCACATCCATAAGTAGCAAGTGCAATAAATTAAACAGACCTGATATAGCTAAAAATAGAACATTATAAATATAATATGAATTATATAATTATGATTTGTCCTCAAACCATCCCACAGAACAGACACATGGAGCGGTCTACAAAAGTAATTTTAGTATTTTATATTACAGCTAAGCTGTGTGAGTGGTGAATTGCCATACTATGTTGTCAGTGTTCGAAGAGATCTCTATAATTCAAACCACATTACTCTTGCTGGGGAATATATAATAATCATATAAAGCATGTATGCATCTTGTTTTAGAGCATAAAGTGCGAGAGCTGAAATAAGTAACTTAACCATGCTGAATAAAAACATGTCTTTGTGGAATGACTTCATTGTTTGATTTACTTGATCTTACCCCTTAATTAACATGTTTACAGACAAGAAATCTTGACGACTGTCTCGGAGATGTTAATAAAGCCAGAATGGAAAACAGAGCCCTCTTTTGTGCAAAACAGGTTATTCTCTGGATGTGCATTAATGCTGTGTTTAGATTTGTTCATCCAGAACACACAAGAATTGTTTAATTGTATATACTGTCTCAGCTATTTGCCCCTGGCGTCCTTGGCTGTTTTGGTTTGATGTGGCTTGTAAATGTTGTTTATTATAACAGAGCCTCAACAGGAAACATTGTTCCTTTTGACTTCTCCATTACCTTTCACATGAAATAAAGTATATATTTGTTGTTATATGTAGTTATTAATACTCATATAATAATATTCATTGTATAGGGGAAAATGCAGGTAACTTTTCCACAGAAAGTTGTATTTTTATGTTGGTCCATAAATAAAGTTTAAAGCGTTAGTTTAGGACATGTCCTCAGCTCTTTAGGTTTCCAAAGAGCCGCTTTAGTTTACACAGACTCAACAGCCATTAGGATTTTCATGCTTGATTTAAAGGCGAAATCCTCAGCCTTGGAAGATCCAAACATTTTCCATGACGAAGGTCTTGGAAATCATTCACAGGCTTCCTTTTACTACAGCCTCAATAAGATGAAAACCTTGCGCTTTCAAATAACAGACTGTAGTGTCGCAGCTCTGGTTTCAAAACCTTTCATTCAGTCACCTGGAATGATAATGTTGTCAAACAGCACTTTTGAATATAATGACAGTTCATAGTGACCATCTCGGTTCCAAATATGTTGAAAATTAACCACCATGAAAATAGTTCATGACTTTTGTGCTGTTTTCCAAATCTCCTGAACATGTTTGAGGAACATACTGAAATTTTAGTCGTTATTCCATGACAATCTTCCCCTCCAATGAGCTGTAACTTGAGAACTGTTGAGTCAATTAACTCAAAACTTTGGGCCGAAAAGAACCAATCCAGTGAAATTAATTCACTGATCTGGATCTCAAGTTCAGTTCACTGACTCAATGATTTGGTCACAGTTAACTGTTCACTGGATGGGAAGATTTCTTCTGAAGTGACTTAAATTTTGGCCTGTTTCTCACACAAATCTACCCTATGTGTGCAGAAGACTTGCAGTATAATGCTCTATAGGCTACTTTTATGGTCCATTTTTGGAGCTCAAGGCCCCGTTTACACTAGTGCATTTTCATTTTAAAATGCATAACTTTTGCTACAGTTACGCCTGTCATTTACTCTACTTTCGACCCAACAAAAACAGAGACTTTCTAAAATGCTGCAAAGCCCATTTTAATTTGAAAACGCCAGGGTTGCGTTTCAGTGTAAATGGACAAAAACAGAAGACTTTTGAAAACGATGGCGTGGCTGCCCACGTTCACTCTGCGTATCCTTGATGACCATGTAAACTGGGGCTGGGTAAAAAATATTGATTTCTCATTTTTACGAATCAGTATTGATTCTTAAATCCCAAGAATCGATTAGTCTAGTCTGTTTGATGAATGAACAGAACATGTAGAGCACCTCCCATCCAATAAATCGCAACAATCTTTGTGCTTTGTTACTTTTGATATGAAGCAAAGTCTCAGATTTCAAATGACGTCCATCTTATTATGAGATTCAAAAAATAAATACCATTTTGGTGCCGTTTAATGTGGCGTGACAGATCACGGATGCATGGAGTGCACGTGAACTGATCCTCTCCTCCGCTTTAATACAGCGCGAAATAAACATGAATAAACATCTGAAGGTATGTTAAAAGATACAGTACAACTTACTGAAATCCATATTGTGTCTCGTGTAATAGCTCAATCAGTTTTTCAACCTCGGAAAGACGTCAATAAAACAGCTTGCAAACAATGTCACGTAACGTCACATTTACCTCAGAAAAACCATTTTCAGAGACCATAAACTCATTAGTCAGCTAGAAAAATGAACTCTAGAGAGCAGTATTCTGATAAATATAGCTATGCACCGTTACATATGCATTATCATTTTTTATGTTCTTCAATATTTAATGCATGTTTGAATAAATCCGTTATGACAGCCACAATTTAAATGTTTATATTTAAAAAATACTAATTGACGTAAAAATATGATTATGTAATTCTAAACTTTATTTATTATAAAAAAAAATCATTGAGTGTAATTTAAGTGTTTGCATATAAATAAGTTAATTTTAACCTTCAATATTATAGTGTAGTAACTGACTCCCGTGTAGTTTACAGTATTAGTTGAGATTTTTTTCCTCTAGAAAATTTGCCATACTGTATCTGATATACTACATCCAAAATAATCGATATCGAATCAAAATCGATTCACAAGCAAGTGAATAGAAATTGAATCGAATTTTGAAAATTGTGTCAATACCCAGCCCTAATGTAAATATATAACATGGAGGCTGAACTGCAATCTTTGCTGTCTTTGTTGTCATTTTTAACAGCCATTGTGCAGTTAAACTCTGCATTTTTTATTACTGCAGCTACCTACATGTGCAAGAGACAACTGTTTACACTTGTACGCACGTACCCAGTGTGCATGAACGGTCATGTGACGTGCGTTTTCAGTCGTGTAGTATACACGGTGATCGTTTCTGAAATGCTGTGGAAACGCCAGTGTAGATAAGGATCGTATTCATTTTAAAACACTGTTTTAAAATGAAAACGCACTAGTGTAAATGGGGCCTAAAAGACAATGGTCTTATGGAAAAGAACCTTTAAAAAAAATTCCTTTTGTGTTCCAATGGAGGGGAAAGTACAAGGTCTGGAACAATATGAGGGGAATAAATAATGACAAAATGTGTTGTTTTTTTTGGGAATTAATGTTTGTTTTGTTTCTTCCCAGCATTTCTCCATTCTCCTTACCAGCCAGTGTACACAGCAACAAAGCATGGGGTGATTGGATTTTCCCGAGCTATAGCAGTGAGTACATCAATCCTGTATCACCAGTTTACCCTAAGTAAAGTTTACTGTAGCCGTATGTTAATCCTTTCCCCAACATATGAAACATTCCAGCACCTGACAACCAAACCGGCTGACCCAGCAGGGTTTTAAAAGCCCAGCTTTTCCCCCAAGAGGGAGTAGTTGTGTTTGCTCACAGATAGGATCTCTTCCTGATGTGTGACGACACATTCTTTGCGCTGTGTGTGTAATTTAGGCTGACCGTGTTTGGACACGTTTTGTTGTCGGCAGGACGCATCAGAACAGGGCAATTATGGAGTGAGGATCAACACACTATGCCCAGCCTTCGTGGACACCCAACTACTTCAGAGTGTGGAGCATGAGGAAACAATGGGCAAGTTTGTCAAGTACAAAGATGAATTCAAGCAAAGGATCGACAAGTATGGTGTTCTTAAGTAAGCCAAGTTCAGTTGAACTACCTGTTTCTTCTGTATGGCATTGTTTTAGTAGTTTTGCTTTGTTTGTTGTATCCAGTCCCTTTGAATAAAAAGTTTGCTTGGGCAGACAGCAACTGTGTTCTAATGGCACAAATCTGTTTCCTCTCCTGACCTTTACAGTTACAAGTAAATAAATAGTGGGTCAAATGCTTTTAAATCTTTAAACCTGCCTTCACTGGAAAATCTAGACATTTCATTTTGCACCACCCATTGATTAAATCTGGATTAGACCGCTTGTTGTGCTTGCAGGATTTTTGAAAAATAAATTTTAACCAAAACAAACTCCTCCACACCAACTAATCACTTACAGTATTACATAACTGATACTTTTTCATGCCTCTGCAATTTGCCTCATTTGCACTATTCTTGGTGTTGGTGGTGTATCTGAGGATGTTTTATTCCCCCCCTCCCAGAAATGTTATGTCTTCCTAAAACTCTCTGTAGACACATTGTTATTTGAAGTTACAGTATGTTGACAAGAACAGGAAAAAAAAGTCTGAGGCCAATGGACTGACTTTACAATGCGATAAAATGAATCGCCTTGTTAAATCAGAGTGTTAGCATGATAAAATTCCACTTTGCTGAATTTGTTTTTTTCACTTAATGCTACAAGACATAATAAAATGATGTTGTGTCTGTGTATATCTACAGACCATCTCTGATTGCAGAAGGAATGCTGCGAATCATAACAGATGAAAGCCTAAACGGAGCCGTGATGAAGATCACCTGTTCTAAAGGCATTCACTTCCACACCTATGAGCCTCTTTCAGCTTGAGAGTGATGAACATCAAGCCAGTTCTGTTTGTCCTTTTTGGTATCCTCTCCCTTCCTCACCAGAACATTTATTTTATTGAAGTCCAGTGCAAACACGTGGTTGAATGTCACACATCTTGCGGCATAGTCCAGTTAAGAAATAAATAAGAAAGGGGTAACACTTTAGTATAGGGAACACATATAAACTATTAACTATGACTTTTCCCTCAATAAACTCCTAATTTACTGCTTATTAATAGTTAGTAAGTTAGTTGTTAAGTTTAGGTATTGGATAGGATTAAGAATGTAGAATATGGTCATGCAGAATAAGGCATTAATATGTGCCTAATAAGTACTAATAAATAGCCAATATTCTAGTAATATGCATGCTAAAAAGCAACTAGTTAAAAGACCCTAAAATAAAGTGTTACCAAGAACGGTATAGATTTTGTTTCCTGTTTATCATTTATCAGTTTTGTAAAGGATTGCATACTGGTGTGCAGGCCTCTTTCTGATCCTGTTTACTTTTTTGTAATGCCCTTGAACATTAAGTTGTACATAACTGCTTTAACTGTAAGTAATTGCTTTTGAGAAAAAAAGGGGAAAAAACATATTTATTAATAATACAGTTACTGTTTTTGTGGCTATCATACCTCAATCGCGCTCAACCAACCATTCCTTATAATTATTATTTTTTTTAATTATTATTATTTTTGTATAATGTTTTACAGTGTGTCAAATATCCAAGGCTTAAATGTATAGATCAAACAATAAACTTCTGAATATATAAAGGAAATAATTTCTTATACTTTTTTCCCCTTTATTTGTTTGCATAGTCTCTGTTTTATCAAAATGTAACCCAAAATCTACTAGTCCTCTTGTAGATTTTGGGACTAGCTCCTGTATACAATGTTCTTATGCATTATTATTATTATTTCACATTTTTTCCTGCATACATTATAAGATGCATTTTTCTGGAATGCAAATCCAGAAACAAGTGTCACCTGGCAGCTGTGTTTACACTCAACAATTTATTTCAGTGATCCACTTTAGACATTAACTATAAGTAGTTTTGCAAATACGTGTCAACTACTAGTTATTAGAGTATTGGTAGACTATCTAGTTCACCCAAAAATTAAAATTACCCCATGGTTTACTCATCCTCAAGCTATCATAGGTATATATGACTTTCCTCTTTCAGACAAATACAATCTGAGTTATATTAAATAATGTCCTGGCCCCTCCAACCTTTATAATGGCAGATCACATGGCTACAGGGGGTTAATAAAGGCCTTCTGCATGAAGCAATGCAATGCATTTGTGTAAGAATACTATCCATATTCAATATCCATAATATCCATATGTTGGAAGCTAATTATTTTAGTTTTTCAAGTTTTAAATATGGATATGAAATATGGATATTTTTCTTACACACAAACACATCATTTATTAGGCAATTATTAACCCCACGGAGCCATGTGGATATCTTTTATGATGAATGGTTGCACTTTTTTCTTTTTGGCTTCAAAATCTCATCCTTCACTGCCATTATAAAGCTTAGAGGAGCCAGGACATTATTTAATATAGCTCCGATTGTATTCGTCTGAAAGAAGAAAGTCATTTACACCTAGAGTGGCTTGAGGGAAAGTAAATCTTTGATCAATGCAGCCAAAGCAAAAACATATCAATTCAAATGGTGCAGTAACGGTATTGTGACATGGAACGCATCACGTTATCTGTTATAATATTATGTTTTAAATACTTTATATGTGTTTAGCTGTATCAGGGCATCAGTACAGTTACCAAGTCTACACTAAAGTCTAGCTCTATAAATAATGCAATGTCCTAGTTGGGTTAAATTTGACAATAACAGTTCTCAGTGTCCAACTATGTCACAGATGAAGAGAAACTTTTTGCATATCACAGTAACTTTACAAATTTCCTTTGATAAAACATCACAGCGATTCCCAAGAATGTGACTCTGCTTTGATATGACAGCAGATCAAGATGTGAAAGTCTAGGGCTGGGAGGGAGATGTTTGAATGATGACTATTTGATAATCAGAGCTAGTCAAGAATCTCAGGAATTCTTGAAGGAAGTGTATGTTTTCTATATTCTACAAACAGTTCCTCATTGAATTCATGTAATAACCACAACTGAAACACAAATGTGTTTCATTCAATCAGTAAAAAGTCAGTATGCAATAGTTTCGGTAACGCAAACAATGCACAACACTTATGTATACTTGTTAATCTTTTGGTTAATGTTTATTCCAACATTAAAACATTAAAATTTGTATGTGTTTATAGTTAGTTCATAATACCTAATGCAGTAACTAATGTTAATGTACAGAAACGTTTTGTTTAGCTTACTTATTATACACATAGGCTGTTGGACTTTTCCATTAGGTCTTCACACCAAGGCAAACAATCAGAGCAAACACTCTGACACATGTTTATCAGTAATTTGAGTGAGAGGAGACCAGATGAGCCAGGCCACTGAAATCGCAGTGAAGGCCCTGAGGAGGCTTGGGTGGGGTTGTATACAGGTTAAACGAAGGAGAATGCTTAATCACTACCAGTAGTACCTCAGCTAAAAGATATGCAGCTTGGTTAGCTCAATGTAGGCAGGAAGTTGTGACATGAGATGAACAGTGTGTTGAATGACGTGCCTCACTGTGTGTCACAAATTCTTTCATGAAGGGGAAATACCTGTATATGATCCTTGGAATTGATTTTCAGCAGCAGATTTTGTATTTATGAGGGATGTTTGTTTTCTAAACATAAAAACACAATGTGTACTTAAAATATAAATTAAATTAAATAAGTTCTGGGCACTTAGGGCTGTTTTCTTTTTTTGCTCTGCTTGAATACATTTTAAAGGGATATTTTCTTTCAAAAATGAAAATTATCCCATGATTTACTCATCCTCAATCCATCAGGTGTATATGACTATCTTCTTTCAGACGAACACAATCAGAGATATTTTTTAAAAATATTCTTAGTCCTCCAAGGTTTATAATGCTTGTGAATGGCTGGTCAAATTTTAAAGACAAAGAAATGCATCCATCCATACATTTTTTTTTTTTTTTTTTAAATAATCGACTCCAGGGGGTTAATAAAGGCCTTCTGAGGCGAATCAACGCATTTGTGTAAAACAGATATCCTTATTTAAAACTTTATAAATTCAAATAACTAGCTTCTGGCGGATGACCGAACTCATACTGTGCATGTCGATTTGGGCGGAAAAGCAACCTCTGACCCCACACAATGACGAACGTGGAGGAGCAGAGGAGAGAGCAAAACAAAACACCGAAGTCTAAAACAAGAAATTTTAAAGAGAAATGTCGGAGGATTTTGATATAAGAGGATGGATGCATTTTTTTGTTTTTAAAATTTGACCAGCCATTCACAAGCATTATAAACCTTGGATGACTAAGGATATTTGTAAATATATCTCTGATTGTGTTTATCTGAAAGAAGACAGTCATTTACACCTATGATGGCTTGAGGGTGAGTAAATCATGAGATAATTTTCATTTTTGGGTGAACTAACCCTTTAAAGAGGTTTCTTTGTTTGGATTACAAAGTAAAATATTGATTTAATTGCTACTTAATTGCATTTTCAGATACGTCATTTGAAGAAAAATACTCCTCCCCCCACCCCCAATGAAAGACCACATTATATTAGCATGCACAGACAATGAAAACAGATATGAGACAGTGCTAGGTCACTACGGTGTCTGCAGAGGTAACAACTAAATTTTCAGTGAATAAACGTCCCGTGATTAAACTTCAAGTGGCCTTGGTCATTTCCTGACCCTGATGCAAGTAACTCATGCTCATTTTGTGCAAACAGATTTATTACATAGTAGAATAAATGTTTCGCTTGAGTGTTTTGGAACTCCTCCATGATTAATAGTTCTGAGAAAGGGGAGAGTGCTTCCTTGTGTCTCCAACATTTTGTGTGATCTCTACACAGGTTTAGCTTTAGGTCAACAAAGCAACAAGACGACCAGGAATTTTATGCATTTAGTCAAATCTTACTTGTCTTGGACTACGGTGATAATTAATGTCATGCAAACTTCTTGCTAAAAGTTATCATTTTTTTACTCATAGTGACTGCTGCTCTGAATTTGTATTTAGGAGAGAGTAATAATGAGAATAATAATGTTTTTTAGCAATATATATTGTTATAGACTATTACGAGTAGTTTGGTCATTTATTTTATAAAGTTTATTGATTTTACACATTATTATTATTATAACATGTTTAAAATACAGTGTAATTAAACAACGATGAGAGAAAGATTTTGTGGCTCAGTCTGTTAGTTTGGTTAACAGGTGTAATCACTGACACAACTCCTGTAATCCAGGGTTATGCAGGTCATTTTACACAAAGTCTTTATCTTTGACAGTGTGTTGATAGTTTATTGGCGCCCCCCTCAGGACAAATTAAAAGGCTGTTAGGCCAAAAACCAAAACAATGCCCTTTAGTCTGTAAGTCTCTCTCTCTCATATATATATATTATATATAATGTGTGTGTGTGTGTGTATGTACATGTACATACACACTGTGTGCATAATTATGCAAGCTGTTTTTCTGATCTTTCCCCACCCCCCCAGGCACATTTTACCAATTCCAAACCACATCAATCTTATAAATGATTAAATACAAAATTAATAATAGTTATTAAGTGATATATAATTGTTCATGCTTGGAATGAAATACGCCTAATATTCAGGTGTGTATAATTATTAGGCAGGTTTTCTTTTACAGGCAAAATGAGCCAAAAAAGTGATTTAACTCAGACTGAAAAGTAAAAAATTATTAAATGCTCATGAGGATGCAGCAATACTAATGAAATACTAGAAATTGCAGGTAAGGCATGACCATTGGGCAGGGAAATGCTTATTGGGTCAGCAGGGTCAGACAAAAACAGGTGGAGAAGAAAAGACATGTTAACTGCAAAAGAATTAAGAATTACGGTGAAGAATTAAGTGTGAAACCATCAGGAACCCTTTAGTCTCCAGCACCACCATTTTACAGAACTGCAAACTACCTGGAGTCTCCAGAAGTGCAAGGTGTCAGGATCTCAGAGACTTAGGTTAGGTAAAGAATCATAAAAAAAATGACCCCCACTTAATAAGAATCACAAGCTGAAGAGTTGTAAAGTACAAGAGGACTGTTTTTTTTATAGGCTTCATAGACAGACAGATTGAGAGTGACTCTTGAAGGACCAGCACCACATCCTCTTGTACCACTGTTTGAAGAATTCATCTTCCAGAATCTGGCAGTAAGTTTTGGAAGATAATTTTTAGTCCATCTCTGCAAAACAGACTGTTCAGGATAGGAGATGGACTAAACATCTATACATCTATATCTATATCTCTCTCTCTCTCTATAATATATATATATATATATACAGTGGGTACGGAAAGTATTCAGACCCCCTTAAATTTTTCACTCTTTGTTATATTGCAGCCATTTGCTAAAATCATTTAAGTTCATTTTTTTCCCTCATTAATGTACACACAGCACCCCATATTGACAGAAAAACACAGAATTGTTGACATTTTTGCAGATTTATTAAAAAAGAAAAACTGAAATATCACATGGTCCTAAGTATTCAGACCCTTTGCTGTGACACTCATATATTTAACTCAGGTGCTGTCCATTTCTTCTGATCATCCTTGAGATGGTTCTACACCTTCATTTGAGTCCAGCTGTGTTTGATTATACTGATTGGACTTGATTAGGAAAGCCACACACCTGTCTATATAAGACCTTACAGCTCACAGTGCATGTCAGAGCAAATGAGAATCATGAGGTCAAAGGAACTGCCTGAAGAGCTCAGAGACAGAATTGTGGCAAGGCACAGATCTGGCCAAGGTTACAAAAAAATTTCTGCTGCACTTAAGGTTCCTAAGAGCACAGTGGCCTCCATAATCCTTAAATGGAAGACGTTTGGGATGACCAGAACCCTTCCTAGAGCTGGCCGTCCGGCCAACTGAGCTATCGGGGGAGAAGAGCCTTGGTGAGAGAGGTAAAGAAGAACCCAAAGATCACTGTGGCTGAGCTCCAGAGATGCAGTCGGGAGATTG
>RJVU01071404.1:4450662-4460783 GCA_003731715.1 Anabarilius grahami
CTCCTTACAGAATTTCTTCAAAATCAGATTAAAATTATTTAATTTTAAATAAAATAATAAAATAAAATTATTTAATAGTCACTATGCTCCACCTCTTTTATTATTATTATTATTATGATGATGTTTTTTTTTAAAGAATATCGCTTTTGTGTCATGTTGACATTGGTCTGGGGTAAAACATAAATAGAATGTAGTATTTGCAACAAAGCAAGGCTAAAAGCTGTGATAAGAGACATCCCTTCAGGTTAAATGGCACACATGAAGTCAGTCCGGCCTGCATAGTCTAGGATGTCTCACTCCCTTGTGTCACCCGTCCAGTTAACTGAGGTTTCTAGCTCGATCCTCACTGGGAACAAAGCCTGCCACAGTATGAAGCAATCTGTAGGACAGGAAAGAATCAAGAAAAGAATAGAATAGTGCAATAACCAATAACCAGCCAATTAAATGCTGGTTTTGAATCATTCAAGAGTGTTATGGTACTCCTACTAAGCAAAAAACTAAATTTCAGCAGCAAGGATAAATCAGTCCTTATCAAAGTATTGCAACTTCAAATCTCTTCCTGGGAAAATGTCTGGCCTCACAGATTTGCTCAATGAAGTATTGCATTTTAATTTCAAAGGAAGATACCATGTTTAATAAGAAAAGAAAAATAAAAACATTTAAAAACTTGGTAACACTTTAAAATAAGGTTCATTTGTTAACATTAGTTAATGTATATTAACTAACATGAACTAACCATGAGCAATCCATATTAACTAATGTTAACAAATACAACTCTTGATTTTAATCATGTATTAGTAAATGTTGAAATTAATAAATGCTGTAGAAGTGCAGTTCATTATTAGTTCATGTTAACTAATGTAGTCAACTAATGTTAACTAATGAACTTCACTGTAAAGTGTTACCAATATTATACTATATTATATTATAATATATATTTCAGCATCATTTAGCTAGATTTATTTTTTCCTGATTTGTATTTCAATGTATGCATATGATTACATGTTTTATTTACTTTTTTCAGAGAAAAAAAAAATCACTTTGAACTTGAATCACTTTCCAGTAGACATAATTAAATTAATACTGACTATTAAATCAGAATTATTATTCATACTTAATTATCTCAAAAACAAGTAAATACACCATCTGTAGCATGAAATAAAAAATTATTATAATATCAGTTACAGGCCATTGTTATTCCTTTTTCCCTTTAGGGTGATTCTCTGAATTGGGTGCCCTTCAAGTCCCCCAAAATTAATTCAAAGATTTTCAATTGAAGGAAATCACAAAATGCATTTTAACGCTGTCAATTAATAGAACCAGGTGCCTTTGCATTATAATGCAACACAATTGCTTTTTTAAAATTTTAATTTAAAGATAATGGGTTGCCTAAGTAGTAGACAACAAGCATGTTTGCATGTCCTCACTAACCATCATTACATTTTCATTGAATATCAAACAAATAAAAAGTGCAATTAATACCAAAATGTTGCTGCTAATATAATCATATGTTGGTCTACTTTAACTAAAATATAAATATAAAAATGCATTAATTATATATGAAATTGCAATATTTATACACGTCCTCCAGTTCGTTTTCAACCCTGTCACGCCATACTATTTACCCCCCTATAAAAACAATGGATCAATCCCTGTGGCATCACATCCAGGAAGTGACATCACACAAGTCTCTTGAAGAACATGCTGCAAAGAAAGGCAAGTGTCAGTATCTTTTCTTACCTATATTTCATGTTTTTCACTGTCATATTTAGATTGTCAGGCTCAACTTTTCAACTCTGTTGTATGACTAAATGATAGTAAACAACGGTTTAAGATGAATTAAATAATAGTTTTGCAAAACATTACAATTTTATGATGTCCTAAATGCCATGTGGTGCTACTGTCTTAGCTAAGTATGGAGTTAGAGCTACTGTTAGCCAAAAACTTCAACCCCATCACATTCAACCCCGTCACATTTTTTATTATAACAGGGTTGAATCGTTGTGACAGGGTTGAATGTTTGACACTTCTTAGTAGATTACTCAATTGTAGACTTGTTGTATTGTGATGTGAACTGTCAGAAATAATCGATTATGGTATTTTATGTTCAATATTTTCAGACATCCCAATGGCAAAAACAGCAGCAGAGAGGCAAAGACAGTACAGAGCAAGAAGGGATGCAGACCCAGAGAGAAGGGAAAATTATCGAGAGTGAGCGTGAAAGGTGGAAAAGGGACACAGAGGCAGGGAAAAAGAAAAAAATAAGCAATCTGGGTGACAGAGCTAAACAACATAAGCGAGAGATGTGGAGGGATGCTAAAAAAAGACAGAAGAACAGGGAAGCTTTGAGGAATAGCGACACCCCTCCACAAAGTCCTGATAATCAAAATGCAGAGCAACCTAGATCTGGGTCCTCGAGGTCAGTTGTAAGGAGTTAATTTAGATTAGATGAAGTTGAGTGTAAGTTAGTGTGTGTTAGAGAGAGTAAGTGTATACTGTATCTGTAAGTGTATATAGGGGTTTGTCCATGTGAGATTTTAAATGTTGGCTGCAGTTTGGTAATTATTTATTTTAATAATTTAATTTAATAATGATAATTATTTATTTATTTATTATTTATTTATAATAAATAATAAAAACATTTTTTTGTTTCAGGCAACATTTGGAGGGAAAGAAACAATCCCGAAGAGCAAGATACAAACTGCACAAAGAGATAGCACAACTCCAACATGCACTCACAAAGGAGAGGAAACTTAAAGAAAAGTACAAAAAGAGGCTCCAGCGATCAGTAAAACAAAATGAATCTCCAAGATCCAAAGTCCGTGAACTGGTAAAGAACTGTCCTGTGAACAGTAGAATCAGAAAAACATTACTACTTCATGAAGCACTCATTTCTGACATCAAGAGAAAATACCAGAATGCCAGAAATGAAAGAGATAAGCAAATCTTAGCCAAGGTTACTGTGGGAAAGATTGTCAAAAAGTATAAGTATACTAAAATGTTTGTTTGTTTTTGCCAACTTTAATAAAATAAAATGTTATTGAATGTGATATCATTAATTTTACAGGTAAGAAATCCATACTATATTGAAATAATGATCATCACTTCAACCCTGTTATCATTTTCAACCCCGTTATGCTGAGTTCAACCCTGTTATTTGATAGTTTTTATTAATATTTTCGTGATAAGAAGACAAATTAGGTCAATGTTTGTTTTGCTGTGTGCAGAACTTACAGGACAGTCTGAAAAAATATGAAAGCCTGATTAAATCCTAATGTTAATGCATATTTTGTGATAAGATATGAAGACCAATGTTAGATACAGTTTTCATGACCTGATTTGGTATTCAAATGGTGAGTATTTAAAAATTAAATTCTACATGCAATAAATGATATCAAATAAGGGACATCTCATTGAAATTTTGAATTCAAAGGCAATTGAATTTACTTGAAAATCTTTTTAAATCATATTTAAACAGGGTCCAAGTGGTCTGTGACGGGGTTGAACTCTAAAACAACTTTCAGTAAGAAAAAACACTCAATATCAATTAGAATTTCATGCCTGAGGTGGGAAAATGTTTTTTCTTAAAGGTTGTATTAATCCACTATCACATGAAATGATCAGAAATATAACTATTTAAGGTATATATTTAAAAAAAAGGTATGACCCAAAAGGCACCCATCTCAGAGAATCACTCTTTAATTAAAGGTGCAATATGTACGATTTCTGTCCGCTAGAGGCCTATTCAAAACAAAGGCGTAGCTCGATGACGCCTAGTTTGAGTGTGGAATCTTGGGACAAGTGATCTTCACATCACAGCCGGTGGAAACAATCGGGATAGGACTCGGTAAGAAATCATGTTAATGGATGCGATTATTAACGTTTCTGTAGTATGAAGCAGAGCAGGGCCGAGTGTTGTGGGAGCTGAACGAGGCCACTGGAGCGATTGCGCAACACACGCCTCACGAGCAGCGGAACTTTTATTATGCCGCAGTCGCCAGCGCCACTTCCGCTTTTCCGTTCATGAGTATGAGGTAACACAGCTCTGTTTATCATATTATATACATTTGAGTGTGTTAAAAATGATGTTCTAACGTTACTCTGTGCGTTCGCTCGGTGGCTGCTGTGAAACACTTGTTGCACACTGCAGTAAGATAAATCGATTTTAGAATATCATATTAAATACTGGATGGCTTGTGTTGATAAATGGCATGTAATTAATTTTAAAACGTATTGTATGATGAAGAAAATTCTGTATTACTGTTACTAAAAATAAATCTGCATCTGATTACACTATGTTAGCTACTTGACAAAATAGTGTTTTTCTCTGAGGCATGGTAAAGCATGGTACAGCATGGTACTCTCAAAAAAAAAAAAAAAAAAAAAAAAATTAGATTTAAACAATAAGACTAAACGTGTTGAGCTATACAACAATTAGTTTTCTGTCTATAAACGTAACCAAACAGTTGTTCCCTTGTCTATTAAAACATGTAATATATTAAAAGAGTCTTTGGTGTTTCCATGGTTTCTACAAAATAAAACCGGAAACCAAGGGTAAAGCGAGTGTGATGCCATTGACAGGCGACTCCTCACTCCTTACTCGTCCCTGAGCCTTGGTTAAATTTGCAATTTTCTCACGATTTACAAATAATTGGAAACATTTGGGAGATTGTAAGTACTTAAGTGATCAAAATATATAACACTGGCCTAGTGGTTTTGGGATATTTTACTGCAAAAATATTACATATTGCACCTTTAAATTAAAACACAAAAAAGTCAAAGTAGCTGAACAAACAAATGATTTCTAAGAAGCAAAAATCTAGATGACCCAAAAGAGTCCTCTCTTGTCAGAGGGAAGAGGAAATGTGCAAACATGCCATTATTGTTGGCAGAGAGGCAGACAAATCTAAGATAAGCAAGTGGTGTTTAGTTCATATATTCTTTACAGACTATGGTGGGAAAATCAAACACAATATTCTATTTTCTGCCAGTTCCAGTAGTGCATACAGGAGATATCTTCAATGTAAACACAGTAGGGACAGTCTCTTGGGATTGTGTCTAGGCATTGTAAACTCTGCTGCTTTTGCACACATTGCCAAATACTGTATGAGCAGCCTGACATTTGAACAGATCTTTATACTGATGAAGAACTTTATACTGATAGATGAAGACAAAAACTTCTAAATAACTTTTAAAAGATGCTTTGCACGGATACAGAATAAAATATATACAGCATAGAGAGAGACTTGTGGACAGTATCACTGTGTACATTCCCAATGGTGTTGCTAAGGACTTGAGACTCAATCAGCTCGCAGGTTTACCGAGCGCCCCTATGTTTATTTTACATCAGGAGAGCCAAGTGGCCCAAATACTTGCCTATGTGCTCGTTTCTAATGATAAGATGTTATTGTAAGGCTTCCCACGAGCATGTGAAAACTGTTTTGACTGGCAGGCAATGAGGTCTTGGCGGCTGGCCAAGGATAATAACTCGGCTCCTATTGGCAAAGAAAATAAGCATTGAGAGTGGTGTAAATTTGTAATCAAGGGACTTGGAGGAAATTCTTTTCGGAACAAAACAATGAAATAAAATGAACGCTAATTTAAGAGGTTAGCAAAAGAGACACCCAGAGAACAAATATTTAGCCCATGAGGCAACATAAACATGTAAAGCACTTAGCTTTATATTATTAATATTTTAAATGTTATTCATTGCATATCTGGGAATATTGTACTTTACGGTCTCACTATACCCAGCTTACAAAATATGTTTTAAGAATGTTTTGCTAATGTTCCCATTAAGTTTTGTTCTCTTAACATTCAAAACATCCATGTTTTAAAATGTTTTTTCTTGGTTATGCGAACTTTATAGAAAACATTAAGAGAATGTTCCATTTCATAATTTTGCAAACAATATGGGAACATTATTTTTGAATGTTCTCTAAACATTCTGAAACAAGGAATAATGTAAAAAAAAAAAAAATGTCCAACTAAAACATTTCAGAAAAATCATAAAACATTTTGAGAATGTTATTAAAACCAAAATAACTAAACAAATGTTGAATTAATGATATGAAGAACGTTTTGTTCACAACTTTGCGAAAACACAATCAGAAACTAACATTCTGAGAAAATTTTCTGTTAGCTGGGTAGCTTTTTTAACTTATTAAAAACTCATTTCAGCTTCATATGGCTGAAAGTCAAGTAAACTCATCTGTGATTCTAATTATATCTCTTTCTCATTTCACTTTCTTCATCTCATTTACTTATGCCCTCCAACCTTTAAAAATGCTCTCATTACCTTGAGTGATTAGCTCAATTAGCCTCGTGCTGCTCAAGAGGTGCAGATGCCGGCATGTCCGCGACAAACCAATCAGGAAGGTAAAGAGTTCATAGACATGCATGAGGTCCTGCTAATTAGGAGTGAAAATTAACCGAATGTGGAGGGATATGGAATGGCGAGGCTAGTGGAATGGAATAAGAGGAGCTTGCATAAACATACACGCTTTAAGAAAGAGGAATGCAAAAAGTGTTCCCTCTCACCCACTTCACCAAGTTGTTTCTCTCATCTCCCCCACCCCTCTTTCAGGACAATGATTAATGAGAGCAGGGGATTACAGCAGCACTGGAGAGCAACAGAGCCGTGAGCTCAATGGCCAATCAACAGAAACTAATAACACATTCATTATGAATGGAACGCTGTTCTCATCTTTCATTCACTGTTTCCTTTTTTAAAATAAAGACCTGAGCAGGATTATTATTTCAATCATTAGACCTGGTAAGTCTGCTTCTTATTCATCTAGGAACTATCAATACAACACATTACATCATTGTCCAGGTTCAAACTATCCAATTACAGTCAAAAAGCAAAGCAAACTTCCCAGTTTATAAGACTATTTGTCTTGAATGTTGTGGGACACTCCACATTCAATCTTCATGTCACAATGAACAAATTTAGTTTTATTTTGCTTGATTAATTGCTTTGCCTTTAGATTGGATATTGGTTTTGGAGTTGATTTTATGCCACTATCACTTTATGCTTTAAAGCTAAGACCAAACAATCAATGCAGAAGCTGAATGAAGCCTCAAATTTTACGAGCCTAATAAAAGTAAGAAATTCAGTAATTCTAGTCCCACATAGCAAAACCATTGACTAAATTACATAAATCATGGTTGATATTGCATCTTTTTTGGTCAAGAACCATCTTCTTAAACAGGATGAGACCACTTGACCAACATGTACTGCAACTGTACACTACAGTTCAAAAGAGTTTTTGAGAGAAGTCTCTTATGCTCGCCAAGACTGCATTTATTGATGAAAAATTGATATTGATAAAATTTGATTAAAAAAAATATTGTTACAAATTAAAATAAATATATTCTATTTTAATATATAAAAATGTAATTTATTCCTGTGACAGCAAAGCATAATTTCCAGAAGCCATTACTCTAAGTCTTATGTCTCCAGTCAGTCACATTATCCTTAAAGCTGCAGTCCGTAAGTTTTGCCTCTTTGTCGCCATCACTGTTCGAAACCTGCAATTGCAGTTATTTGCGGAATTATCATCTTTGCGTGGGTTGTGCATCGGCATGGCTCCTTACGCGGATGTATCTAATGTTTTGAGGAGAATGTCATCTGAACAAGTAAGTAACATGTCTGCCACTTTTGCTCTGACCAACTGAGAAAAAAAAAAGCATTACAATAAATCGCGCTGCCAATGGTGATTAAATCTAACGATCGCTATTTCACATCAAACTGTGCAAATTATTGTTATTGTTATACTTTGTTCTCAAATTGTTAATGTTAACAACATCAGCATTGCATGACTGTGTGTTATTTAGTGTGTAGCGTTACCTGTAGATTTCAATTTCTGTACAGTCTAATCTCCAATTGTCCATTTGTCATACCATACAATCCGCCATCAAAATGATACGTTTAATTATTGCAGCTGCTGTGAGAAAAGGCTATAAATGATCCACCACCTGCAGCATCCTCACATGATATAGCCTACTAGCTGGGACTCCTTTATGTAAACAGACGTGATGCAATGACGCAAACATGAACGGCGGCATGCTCGAATTTCCCATGGAAACCAACCAGTACCACTCGAATTAAAAAACATTATTACAAGCTTACCATTGTGAATTAGGCTAAGGTAAGGAGATAAGGAGGACACTGGCTGGTTATGTAATTGCTCAAATCGATTTGGGATCATTTTTAGCCAAAAAAAGTAACAAACAGCAGCTTTAAATAATCATTCTAATTTGATGCTCAAGAAACATTTCTTATTATTATCAATGTTGGAAACAGTTGTGCTGCTTAATATTTTTGTATTTTGCAAAGTTAACTTGCTACTAAGGCTATATTCACACTGTCAGTTAAAATCCGATTATTTGTGTATCCGATTGGAATCTGATCTAAATTACTGACTGTCCACACTGTGTATCGCAACTGTTCGGATCTGATTTGTGTCCCATGTCCACTTTCGTTTTTTTCTTTTTTCTTTTTTAATGGCAATAACAACATGGAGGAGTTTCCAATACAGATGTTGTCTTATTTACAACGTGGCAATGTGTAGCCACCATGCTGGATGACTTCGTCTTCTGAGGCAGTGGCAGAAATGTAGCAGGCTATGCATTGCTTATTCAGTTTTGTCATCTCTGTCAGTCTTAAAATTCAACATGTCTCCATTATATTGTAATTTTTTGCTCGACCGGCACTTTTCAACAACACAAACTTCTTCCTGCAGCAACTTTTAGCATGTTTCCTATAACGTCTGACATGTTTACGTTTTACGCGGCATGAAAAAAGTGACAAACCACGCAAAATCCTATTAGACCGGTCAGACTAAAACGGATTTCCAGAAATGCGATTTGAATAGGATTTCAAACCAGATATGATTGTAGCTCAAAACAGATTCGTAAAAATCGCATTTCATGTGATTTTTTTGCTGTTCACTCTTGTTTTGATCGGATTCCAATTGGACGTGCACAAAAATCATCTCAAAGAATCCACTTGTAATTATTCCCAAAGCACTTGCTCCATAAACCCAGTTTCTAGTTGGACTGATAAAACAAACAAACAAAAAAATTAAAAACATCTACTCGCTGTGGCTACTGAGAAACTTGCATGCAGTCAAGGAGATAGCAGAGCAAAGGTTTAAAAAAGAAAGAAAAAAAAAACAAAAAGTCTTTCCCATTCACATCTGGCCCCTGCCAGAGGCCCGTTGATTCCACGGGGGGTTTCTGGGGCCCAGGTTATGATGTTATGTAGCAGAGTTGGTATATGGGTCAATGACATATAAGCTTGTTCACACTAATGAAAAGAAAACTTTTAAAAATTCTCTTAGAACTGTTTGGATTTGAAAAGTTTTCAAAAGTTGTTCAAATATTTGGCCAATAAAAAGACAGCAGCAGAACCCTGTATTGTGGATTGTGGAGACATTGTGTATCCCCTTCCGTTTAGTGAGTTCAAACCGACCAGATGTACACACATCAGTTCCCAAAGAATCTGTATGAGCATCTCTTCCAACTGCTGTTCAATACACACACACACACCAAACATACATTAAAGTCACAGGCATGCTCTGTTGACCAACCACACATAATGCACAAGCACACATTCTCCTTCAACATAATTACAGTGGTCATCTGACCTTTCTTTTCTGCTCCATGACTGCATTGTGTCCGATTGATCTCAACACAGCAATTCTCATTGTGTCTGCAGTATATAGGGAACTGAAGGGAACGTCTGGAAGAACGACCAGAGGTCAGTGACCCACTCAGTGTTGTCAACTGCAGAGAGAAAATCCACTGATGAAAAACAGTTTTACATCATTGCCTTGTACAGAAAAGAAATATGAGAAGGGTAAAGCTGTCCTGTGAGACCAACAAGTCAGACCTCTGATGTATTTTTGTGGGACATTGCTAGGTCAAAGCCAGATCTTTCTTTTTTTTCTTTCTTTTTTTATGCAAACTGAAATCTGATGAATGTGATAACTTATGCAATGACGCCCAACACCAAGAGACCATCTAAAGGTCAACTGAACTCATGCTCAAATTACTACCAAACATTAATATGGAAACTGTTCTTAAAATACGTTCCAAGCTTGTCCTATTTCAGT
>RJVU01071404.1:4460825-4484129 GCA_003731715.1 Anabarilius grahami
AACAGTACAAGAGATAAACTCTCAGGTAAAGTATTTCTGTGCTACTAACATCACCAAACAGAAAATAACCATTCAGCAAATTCTACAAAAACTCCCTCATCTGTCATTGGACGAACAAACACAGAGAGTCATGTCCCAAACTCATTGGTTGAGCCTATGCTGTAAACTAGTCAGGATCTCAAACAAACAAAGCACTATTATAATAATGTTTATATGCATTGTAGAAAAATGACACACATCTGCCTAAACACAGTACTACCTAAATGTTGGCTAAGTAGGTGGGGGGGTTAAAGGAATGTGGATGATTGTAGTTCAATCATCATACATTCATACACTCAGACTTTATTCTCCTTTTTCGGAGCATGTCCTAAAGAAAGAATCGTACAATAAATACATGCTAATATTAATGCAGGCATCACCCAGTCATTACACACATCTACTTTATCTGATATTCAAATAATTGCACAACTGTTATGTGGCAATGGACTGATGTTGCTTTCACAGAGTGCAATACAAAAACCTGACCACAGAGGGCGCCATTGACTAATTCACCATTAGGTTTTACTTGGGTAGCAGTGACATCTAGAGGACAAGACACTTTATTTGCATGTCAATACAACTGCAGTATCAATTGGAAGGCATATTAAAGTGAAATATTGTTCACCCAATAATAATAATAATAATATTTTACTCACCCAACTCATTCCAGTGTTGTTTTTCAGTGGAACACTTCACACAGCTCTTTTTCATACAGTTCATAGTGACCATGTAAATAATGAACTGATATTTGGTCATGAGAACCAATGACAAATGATGATGTTGCTATATGTGATTTGAAAGCTATAGGGTTGGGCAAGATTTCCAATAAATTACAATTTTGCTCTGTTGATCACAAAGTCTGCGCCAGAAAGTCAGAAAAATATAGCACACAAGTCACATGGTCTGAAATTTTTTCCTTTTTTCCTATTTGGAGTTTGACCACCCCTGATCACTATATGGGTTTACTGTATTGAAAGAGCAGAGCAAACATACTTAATTTCATTTTAATTTTTTTATTAAACTTGAGCTGAGATCAAATTCACATTGTTGGCTCTATATTTTGCAGAATGTTAGATGTATCCTTCATCCTGAAATGGGAAAGGAACAAAAAAATGTATTGATGTGCAATCTTTATCTAAGTGACATTTTTTTCTTTCTCAAAACACAACCCTTCAAGCAAAATATTAAACAATTAATAAAGTTATAGAAAAAATAACAACACTTACATGTAAACTATTCTGTCCAGCCTTTCTTTAAAATTCTAAGAAGTTGGAAGAAAAATATATAGTAGTTATTAAATGTCTCTTGAAAAGTTGAATGAATGAATGAATGAATGAATGAATGAATGAATGAATGAGTGAGTGAGTGAGTGAGTGAGTGAGTGAGTGAGTGAGTGAGTGAGTGAGTGAGTGAGTGAGTGAGTGAGTGAATGAATGAATGAATGAATGAATGAATGAATGAATGAATGAATGAATGAATGAATGGTCACCTGGGTAGCTGTGGGAGAAGAACTGGCTAGAATATGCCCATTATCACTGATGTCAGATGGTTGTTGAATCACAGTAGAAAAGCCACTTGCAGATACTTTAACAGATACAAGTGGAAAATCAAACAATTTCAGACTTTTTGAATATTTAGTTGTTTTTTTCTTTTTTAATTATTAAAATTATTAAGCTAAAAATGTACCTGTGTTCTCTTTAAATTCAACCTTGCCTGAGTTGAAGACCCCATCTTGTGAAGTTAGACTCTAAGGAAGTAGAGAAAACTTTTTGTAAGCACCATAAAAACATCTATTTATATGCATTACTTCAAAAGAGTTGCAATGCCAACTTGCCATTTAAAACAAATCACAATACAAAATAACACACCCATGAACGGTTAGGATATTAAATTGCTCCAAAATTATGTTTTCCTGAACAAATCAGTTGCTGTATACCGGCATCTGACCTCTAATGTGGTTTGCAGTCTTCATAAAACAACGTATTTTCCATATGAATTTTCCTACTTCGAAACTGACACATGCGAGAGCTTTGCTAGTGTGTGTATATCTGTGCTGACTGTCACTGCTTTTCATCATGTAACGCAAGCTCAATCATCAAAGTGAGTTTTGGGAGAAAGCAGCGTTATGCCACAATTGCAATATAATTTGAAATTTACAGTTCCAAACTTCCAAACAGATGTTAAACTCCCCTACCTGTGCTGAGGTCAGTGCCAGCCTGGTCTCCAGCAGCAGCACACGACTCTCCAAGTTCTCCCACTGGTTGCTCTCGATGATAATCTTGCCTGCCAAGCTTTTTTCCAGTGCATGTATCCTGTGTTCCATGAGGGTCAATCGCTGCTCCAGTCTGCCAACACTCTCCAGAAGACTTACCTCCACGCCCCTCAGCCGGCTCTCTAACACACACTCCTAAAGAGACAGCATGATTAGAGTGGATTGAACAAGTTCAGAATTTTTCAGAGGATTGTGTGTACTAGGAATGGCATTTTGAGTAATTGTGTAGTTGAGTTCTACAACACAGAAAAAAATGACCAAATGATAAATAATACCGAAAATAATAATAATAATAAATAATACTTTTATTCAGCAAGGATGCATTAATTGATCAAAAGTGACAGTAAAGACATTTATAATGATACAAAAAAATCAATTAAAAAAGTAAAAAAAAAAAAAATGCTGGAAAAATGTATCATGGTTTCTACAAAAATACTGAGCAGCACATAGGTTGTTTTCAACACTGATAATAAGAAATGTTCTTGAGCACCTAAACAGTATATTATAATGATTTCTGAAGGAAAATGTGACACTGAATACTGGAGTAATGGCTGCTGAAAATTCAGCTTTGCCATCACAGGAATAAATTACAATTTTCAATATGAAAGAAATTTAATTTAAATTGTACTATTATTTCAGAATATTACTTTCAACATTAGGTTTTACTGTAATTCTGATCAAAAAAAATGCAGCCTTGGTGAGCATAAGAGACTTATTTCAAACACATTCAAAAAATCTTACCAACCACAAACTTTTGAACTGTAGTTTCAAAATTGTAGTTTAAATGTATATTTTGTTTTAATCACCATATATTTGTAATCACCAATGATGGATTAAAAAATCTAACATTAACAACCTACGTTTTTCTTTTGGGGGAAAATAAAAATTTATGAACAATATGCACAAAAAACATCAAAATTTTCAAAATATTATTTTTTTTTAATAAAAAAAAAGTATTTCTATTAACAAAAGGTTCTGCTGTGGAGAAAATAACACTGCTACTGCTTATGATAAGCGACCAAGTTTCTCATAGCACTTTACACTTTCTTTCACCATTAAAGCTGACTACTTGGTGCATAATGTGCGCTTGACTATTTGATTCAACATGCACCTCCGTGTTGTACATGTGTTGCAGGATGCGCATTCTCACAGTGGAATCTGTAAGTTGAGGCGAATCCTCTATATGCTCACTGTCCAACTCCCTCTTTTCTGTTTCCTCTTCCTGCTGTGGCTGCTCATCTGAAGAGCGTCTGATCTGAGCTAGTGCAGAGCTGCTGCCAAGATGCCTTTCTACCAGTGGCTGATTCTGAGGAACCTAAGAGGGGCAGAAGCAGATATTATTATTATATTTATTATTATTATCATCATTATTGAATAAATTATGTTTATTTTATAAAACATGAGGTTTACATGAACACTTACTGTCAGGGATGTTAAAACAAGTGAGTTACTCTCAGCAGAAGGGATCTCATTTTTAATGCAGCTCTTCAACTGAGGCCTTCTCTTTGGTTTACTGACATGCTGTAAAACAATTTGCTGTTTATTTAAAAAAAAAAATGAATAAATAAATACAATATGGCCAATAACCAATAAATATCTGATAATAAAATTCTATATTTTTTTTCTAAATGCATTAAAATAAATCACTTTAAATGCTACAAGTGAATTTAAAGGATTAGTTCACTTTTAAATAAACTTTTCCTGATAATTTACTCACCCCCATGTCATCCAAGATGTCCATGTCTTTCTTTCTTCAGTCGAAAAGAAATTAAAGTTTTTGATGAAAACATTCCAGGATTTTTCTCCATATAGTAGACTTGAATGGGCACCAAACAGTTGAAGGTCAAAATTAGTTTCACTGCAGCTTCAAATTGTTCTACACGATCCCAGATGAGAAATAAGGGTCTTATCTAGTGAAACCATTGCTCATTTTCTGAAAAAAAATGGAAAATTATATAAGTTTTAACCATAAATTCTCATCTTGAACTAGTTCTCTTCTTCTTCTTTATTAGAATTAATTGTTATATACTAGCATATTGCATATAAAAATTAGTTCAAAACTTTGACCTGTGGAGGGCAGTAATACACTTAGCAGTGTATACACTGCCGGAATTCTAATAAAGAAGAAGAAGAGAGCTAGTTCAAGATGAGAATTTATGGTTAAAACTTAAATAATTTTAAATTTTTTTCAGAAAATGAGCAATGGTTTCACTAGATAAGACCCTTATTTCTCATCTGGAATCGTGTAGAACAATTTGAAGCTGCAGTGAAACTAATTTTGACCTTCAACTGTTTGGTGCCCATTCAAGTCTACTATATGGAGAAAAATCCTGGAAAGTTTTCATCAAAAACTTTAATTTCTTTTCGACTGAAGAAAGAAAGACATGGACATCTTGGATGACATGGGGGTGAGTAAATTATCAGGAAAAGTTTATTTAAAAGTGGACTAATCCTTTAAGCATCACAACAATATGTAAAGTATGAAAAAAATAATCATTTTAGATTACAGATTTTAATAAAGATAACTTTAAGTGGCAGATGACAGCAAATGTAAAAAACTTAAATGTAAAAATAGGGGAAATGAGAATGCAAAATTAATTATCAAATTTAAAGGGTTAGTTCACCCAAAAATGAAAATTTTGTCATCATTTACTCACCCTCTTGTGGTTCCAATCCTGTAAGACTTTCGTTAATCTTTGGAAAACAAATGAAGAAACTTATAATTAACTTTGAGAGATTGATCTCGATCGAATTGATCGATTTAGTCCAAATTTTCTGAAAAGACATGATTGCTTTATATGATGAACAGATTTAATTTAGGCTTTAATTCACATAACATTCATCAACACACACATAAGTTATGGTAAACGGAAGCTCAAGGATGTTTGCATAACGTGTGAGATCCAATGAGGTTCATTCTCATATGTTACGCAGCAAGTCTGAGCTTCCACAAGAACCAATGAGGTTTGTTCTCATGCGCCAAGCAAGTATGGTTGATCTTCCATTTATAATAACTGACCAATGTTTATATGTGAATAAAATCCTAAATTAATTCTGTTCATCATATAAAAGAAATTAAGACTCTTTCAAAATTTTAATTAAATTAAATTATCTTCATTTGTGTTCCAAAGATGAATGGAAGTCTTACGGGTTTGGAATGAGGGTGAGTAAATTATGACAGAGTTTTCATTTTTGGGGGGAACAAACCCTTTAAATAAAACATTCTCTAATACTGGCTGATAACTGAAATGGTACCATATCGCTACATTAGAAAAAACTGCATGTGGGTACATCTTTGAGATACCTTGCTTTCTTTAGTGAGTTCTTTGTGCTTGTTGAGAACAAGGCCAATGATATCACAGAGAATGGTGACTTTCCTCTCAGCAAAGCCAAACTGAAGAAACTGCTGTTTGGTCAACAACGGCTTATAGCTGAAAACATCCCGTAAGACCTACATTTTAAGAGATTTTCCCATGAAAATGCAGATACAACAAAAACAGTGGTAAAATAAATATTACAACTTGAGGGATTTAACTTATTAAAGGAATTAGAAGGAAATTATCCCCTAAGTGGATTAAAATCACAAACAAAAATATGATTTGTAGAAATTCTGGAACAGGAGGAACTCCAGAGGAGCCACCAAGACTAATCACAGGAGGACTAAGCCAGATGTAAACAATGAGCTGTAGCGCAAAGGGAAAAATGACGACTGGAAAAAATATGATAGAACTGCTAAACACTGGTTTCCTGTTACAACAACCCTAATTTTTAGCAAATGCCATCGAGGCCCTCAAGGTAATATACTGGGACCACTAATTCCCCCCAGAATATTTCACGTGAGCTGCAGATGATCCTGGGATGAAGGCCAGAACTTTTAGAACTGCACGAAAGGTCAATGAACAGGAGGAAGTGCCGAAAGAGAAAGCAGCTTTTCAGTCCAACGGATAAACGTACAGAATCGGCTTCGAGTTAATCTGAGATCAGACGACTTGGACCAACATGAAGGCCAGCGTCCTTTTTGTTCTCTCACTGCAGGAGAGAAACGTAAGCAGAGAATTGCAATTACTCAAGACTTGGTAGAGAAGAGCTGCCTTTTGAACATCTGATTGCTGGAGAATGGAGCTACAGATGCTCCGAATCACAGAGCTCTGGAGAGACCTGCGTTTCTGATTTGGGGGAAAAAACTCTCTGAGATCAGGGACAGTGCCAATAAATATGGCTATTAGGCAACATAAAGCCTGGCTTTGTAAAATTTCATTACATGTAAAATTGCTTTTCCAAAAACAAAAAAATCCACCTCAATAAAGGCGGAGTGAAAAACAATATCATTGACTCGGTCATGAGTCTATAATTTTTGACCTCAAAAAATGAACTTTCTGTCCTCATAACTGAAACAAAGCAACTGCAACCACTTTGATCCATTTAAAACAACAAACTCCTCAAAACCACTAGCTCTTGAAAGAAACTGCTAACAGTTTATAAAAGTCAAATTAAAGAGGGCTGCAATGTTACAAACATGCATGCTAATAAAGATCTGTGGTTGATTTCAAATGAAAATTATTCAATAGCAAAGCCCATCCCTAAACTATGTTAGCTGTATAAATTGCATAGCCTTTTAACTAAACTGTAGCTGGGTTTCCATCCAAAAGTGAAGCGAATCTTTTCAAAGTTCACAAAATAAGACAGCCGATTAGTCATGTGGGTTTAATATTCGCTAAGTCAGAATTTATTCAGCAAATGCATTTCCATCTCCCATTATTTCGCATTACCTCTTTTTCACACAAGTCAAAAACCACCCCAAGTGAGCGTAAAAACTTTTTTTGCAAATTAAGGGAAAATAAATTCTCTCAAAATTTGGCATTTCCACTCATTTCTGAAGTGATACTTCAAAATGAGCATAAAAACGGGGTGATGGAAAAAAGCTTGTGACTTAAATATTTAAAAGAAGGGTTTAAAGGGATAATTCACCCAAAATTACAATTACTAACCATCATGTTGTTTCAAACCTATATGCATTTCTTTGTTTGTGCTGAATGAAAAAATATATTTTGAAGAATGTTGTAGCCAGTTTTGGTGACCACTGACTTTTATTGAAAGGACAAAAAGAAACATTTCACAAAATATCTTTCTTTCATGTTCCACCGAAAAAGAAATGAAGAGTTAACAATGACAAAATTTTCATTTGTGAATTATCCCTTTAAAATATATTCAACCTATTCAATAACAAGCTACATAGTACAAATAATATATAATAAGCTTCATTCATGCAATTCACCTTGTAAACATTCTCAATAAATCGTAAGTCATTCATTCCGGTTAGTTCCACCCCATAATCGACCAGGTGTTCTGTGAGTGAGGGGGAAAAGGACGTGAAGGCATAGCTCACAATGGGAAGACATGCTGATGGATCTCCCACAGCCAATCTGGAAGAGTAAAACACAACATCAAATTAAAAAGCACTTGTACTGACAAACAATTCATTCAAATGTGTCACAAAATCAACACCATATAAAGGTTTTAAATCAAAAAGTTTTATAACATGTCTGCAAGCCATTTTGAGTATCGTGCTGGAGACAAATTAAGTCATCTTTCTGGATCGTCTCCAGCATATACAAGCCAAATGGATCTGTCTTTCTGAGAAGAATGTTGTGTTTGATGCATCTCACATCAAAACCTCTTCACTGAGCATCTGATGTGCAGCTTGAGATCCTGGTGGAGGAACAGAACTGGTTTTTGTAAAGACTGTTTACAAAATAGCTCAGCATTGGAGAGGCTCGAGACAAGTTCTTCAACTTTCCAAACTTCAAAACAAAATATGGGACATGAAACACTGGAACACAGACCCCCATTTTGGATGTTTATATGAGTCAAGATGTTTAAAGCCTAGGCCAAAAAAGTGGGGGTAGAACTGGGGGACGTTAATGTCTAATGAAATACATCCTGCATATATCATCTCTGCTGACGGCATATGAAAAATGAATTCATAAGAGCTATGCATTCATAAAGGCGGGGAAGTGAATGAGATTTGTATGGAATGTCAATGTGGTCACATTTTACAATAGGAGGTCCCTTTATTTACTTAATTATTTACTTAGGTTCAAGGGAAAATATAGGGGCTAAAAACCTACTTTAAGCATCATACAAGGCATACAATCTCTTGAATTAATGATTTAGTGGCAAATACACTTTTAACACTTTAATAGACACAGGCAAATTGCTGTCATTAAGTACCTGTTTGAATTCAGATCGTGATCTTTTAAAGATTAAAGATTGTGCAGCTCTAAACTAACGTATAACACTTTTTTTTTTCTATTTCCACAAGACCACAGCTTGCCTCTTTGACAGCTGATCAACTACCTCACAACCACTCGACTAACCAAGACATAAAAGGCCTGAAATCATTGACCCAATAATCGCTTATAACAATGTTAACTTTCATTACATGCTAATCATCATAGGACAATCAGGCCTTCCTTTTACCCCATCCACATTCGTGACATGCATAAGTATTCATGTAGCTCAAACAGCAAAGCATAGTGCTAGCAATGCCAAAGTCATGGGTTTGATTCCCAGTGAATGCATGAACTTAGATATTATTATATAATGTATTCCTTTAATATGACGCAATTCGCTTTGGATAAAAGTGCCTGCCAAATGCATTAATGTAAATGTAAATGTAACAAACAAAAAGAGCACTAATATCTAAGGTAGCATGTACAAAATAAAAAAAATCTTAAAGTTGACATGAAAATGAATTTGCGAGTTTTTCCTTCCTTTTTTTGACATATATCCGAGTGAAGCAGCTTCTCAAAAAAGCAAAAAATGTAGGGCGGGACTTAATTTTGTCCATAGGGAATTGATTGGATCACTGTGGTTTGCTATTGCTGTGATGTCATGTGAGTGACGGGTTGTCCTGCCCTCATGCCAGTAAACGTCTCATCAGAGAAGAGATGTTATTGCAAGAGGAAAGGGAAGTTGTTTTGATTAAAGATTACGAGGGCACATTAATTTAAAAACAAAATGAGAATGGACATTTATAAAATGCTCACTCTGCCATAGTGCACTTTGAACTTAAAGGATTAGTTCACTTTCAAATAAAATTTTCCTGATAACTTACTCACCCCCATGTCATCCAAGATGTTCATGTCTTTCTTTCTTCAGTCGAAAAGAAATTAAGGTTTTTGATGAAAACATTCCAGGATTATTCTCCTTATAGTGGACTTCAACGTCCTCCAAACGGTTGAAGGTCAAAATTACAGTTTCAGTGCAGCTTCAAAGGGATTTAAACGATACCAGACGAGGAATAAGGGTCTTATCTAGCGAAACGATCGGTCATTTTCGAAAAAAATACAACTGTATATGCTTTATATAAACAAATGATCACCTTCCAAGTGCTTCCGCCAAAACCGCACTTTCGTTTTCTTCAAAAAGCTTACGCTGTATGTCCTACGCCTTCCCTATTCTACTTACGGAAAAAATGGAACTGGCGCTGCGTTCGTTCCGTAAGTAGAATAGGGAAGGCGTAGGACATACAGCGTAAGCTTTTTGAAGAACACAAAAAAACCAATCCTTTAATTTCCATGTGTTATTTGGTTAAACCAGTCTTAGAAGCATTTCTACATTTTTATAAACCTGAGACCACCAAGTTGAACATATGAACTTTTGGGCAGTCCCGGTGTTAGACAGCTTCCTCTTGCGTCGACAGTTACTCCTGTTGGATGTGGCTAGTCCTACGTGGTGGTATACCGACATTACCCTGGATACCATAGATCTCGATACACAACAAAGACATGCTGTCCTGGTCACAGTGACAACCAGCGAGATGCACACCAACAATTTGTCCTCTTTTGAACTCTGATATGTCTCCTATTATGTTGTGTGGATTGCAATATTTTATGTACAGCTGTGTTATTGGCCAGTGTTTCAGTTTCATTGTCCAGATAGTTCCTATAGAAAATCATCATACCCTGTGAAAATCTTTACCTTTTGTCACATTACACCCAGGAAAATAAAATAAAGTCTAACTTTTTTTGAGCTGTATGTGCACATTATAACCCTCATCATCAAAGTGAAAATTTCCAAAAACATTCTGCAGGATTATTAAAAATTGAAAAAAATAGAATAACAGTGTTGGAAAAATCACCTTTTGGTGATTTGGCTTTCATTCTTTTGGTGGTATGTTTAGGATCATTGTCATGTCGGAAGGTGAATGACCTGCTGCCCATCTTCAGCAGAGGGACACAGGTATGTTTTGTATGGTGTGTTTTGGGTGGTGTGCTGTGTTTGCTTTTCACCAAACATAGCGCTTGGAGTTCGGTCCAAAAAAGTCAATTTTGGTCTCATCAGACCATAGCACGTTTTGCCAGATAGTCTTCCAGATGTGTTTTTGCATAGCTCAAACGAGACTGAGTGTGGCACTTTTTCAGGAAAGGCTTCTTTCTTTCAGTGCTGTTTGGAGAAAAGCAAACACAGCACACCACCCAAAACAAGTTAATGAAGTTAGACTTAATTTACTTTATTTTCCAGGTTGTAATGTGACAAAAGGAAAAGATTTTCACTGGGTATAATGACTTTCTATAGGCACTGATAATATATATGAAGAATTTTAAAGCAAAATATATATTTCATACCTTTGATAGTCCACATCTCTGGGATACTTTAGAGAACGGAGAGAGGCTTCCAGCTTTCTTAGACATCCTTTCAGATCACCAGTGGCCATCTCTGTAATTTCAGCGGATTTCATCAGGAGTTATAGTTTGATTAATGTTTAATTAACGTACCGATGTCAATCATTGTAGTCATAGACCATACAATGAATGTAAAATGATCGTGGCATGTTATTTCAACAAGTACTAGCCTAACGTACATCTTTTGCATTAGTTGATTATATTTCGTACTTATTTGCGTTTGTAATACAGTAACACTGTCTTACCGCTGGTTGGATTTTATTGTTAAACAGTTATTGCTGATTCCTCCCTTTTGTTTTTGCCGCTGAAATATTCGGGTTTGTTGTGATTGGTTTCTATGCACCGGGAGTCGACGGTTCAATCCATTGTTTCATGTCTACACATTCATGTCTTAGCTTGCTTCTTTTAGAAGCACATATATAAATTTGGTGATGCAATTTAATTTAATTACTCGTGTATTTACGTCATTCCTTCTCGTAGGTATTAATGTATTTACTTTATTAACTTAATCATGTATTCATATATTTAATGTATGCATGATTAAACCATACGAATTTGACGAACAGGACAGAAACCTTTTCAATCGAAAGTGCAACTGTGTGTACCTGTGCTTAATTTACTCTGAGCGATTTGCGTCACTTCCACCAATAACAAGAAACGTCAGTCTGGCCAGAGTGTTCGAGGAGGCGGAGAGACAGACAGGAGGAGCGAGAGGACTGATGAATGATAGTGTCATAGGAGTGTCTCACCTCGATCAGCAGCGTTGGAGCTGTCAAGATGGCTGTACTGGGATCTTGTTAAAAGACTGAGATAATTTCACCCGTGAGACACTGGCAGATCAGCAACTCACTTCGTCGCGGCGGCGGTAGAAGTATTTCATATACACAGAGGTGGGTGGTGCTCATAGACTGTAAGGTGGTGCTGCTTTGAGCGATTGACGCTGCGAAAATAAAAACAGAAGCGTTCGATGCGTCACTTTGCGCAACAGCCAATCAGACTTCGAGTTTATGTGTCAAATTGGTATTCAAACCAATTGTTTTAGAGCGAGGCGGGACTTTGTGCTTCAGCCAAACATGATGGAGGACCCATAGCTTAACAAAATATAAACTAGAAAACCTCGATTTGTATGTCAGTCATTGCGTTAAATAATATTTATTTATATAATTTACAAAGTCTCAGAGCTTGTGCTAACATTTTTTTATACTTCTATAATGTGCCAGATGAGTTCTCCTTTGTTAGGGCAGAAATCTGAAAGGCTACTGATATGCAAATAAAGCCAGACAAAATAGGTCAGGGTTAAACTACGTTTTAAATACTTCTTAATTGACCTAAAATGTATTTTTCAGATACTGTAAACAGTGCTTTTGTGATATTCTTGTATAGCTGTTCTTTCCAGCTTGTCATTGTATTGTCTCAGTTTACTGTAAACAGTTTGTTGTCAGGAGTAACACATTTAGAACATGCATGGAGTTGCCAGACCTGTTTACTTTCACTTTTAATGGAAAGACAAGAGTTAGATGAGCTAATCAACCATGAAAAAAAAGGGTTGTGATATAACTTAAATCATTACAAACTACTTGTGCTTATTAAAGAGCTGCCTCTGCCCTTAGGCAAAGCAGAGGGAAAATGCTTGTAAGAGTTCATTGACCTTGTTCAGATTTCCGTTCCATGTTTTAAGCAGGTCTAAGAATTCCCAAGCTCCTCCTACAGAATGCCAGAGTCATGTTAGAGATTCTGCGACAAGGAGAGCGACCCGAGAGCATTCTAGAGGCCATTAAAGACATGAATAACAAGGCTTCTCATAGACCGAGATATGTTTTAGAGACCGAGGCCCTTGGAGGGAGGCAGACAGGGCCACATAAAAAGGCTTAATGCATATCTCCGAGAGAGGATTAGTGCTACTGCAGTGGAGATAAAGCTGCCATCAGGGGTTTTATTTCCCAGCTGATTACTGCACTCTGCACACTAGCACTAAAAACAGTTTCCTTAGGGCTGTTTTGCTCTGTCAGATCTGTAGGGTTCAGGGACATAACAGAAATGATCTAAATCAAAAATAAAGTGCTGAGAGCTTGAGGCCTCTGGATTACTCCGGTTTAGTTTGTAGGAACAGAAGGCAGAGAGATAAAAGGCTTAATACACAAGCTTTCCTTTAGTAATAAATAAATAAATACAATAAGAGATTATATGGTTTACAAAAGCTCTCAGCGAAAAAGGAAATAAAAGCAGCTTGTGCGTATCAAATGTCTCAGAGTGCTGAGATTACATCAGCTTCTCCCGCCTAATGTATATGAAATCAGAAACAGAAACTGATCTAACACCAGAACTCTCGGTAATCGAAATCTGTTGCATGTGTAGCATACTTCAGTTTTTTAAAAGTCACAGAGAGTTAATGGAAGTCTGCAGCTCAGCAGTAATGCAGGAACTCATTACGATTACAAACTGGAATTTGCAGTTGAAAAACATTTAATATTCACTACTGATCAAAAGTTTGAAGTAATTTTTATTATTATTTTTTTAAAGAAGTCTCTTATGTTTATCAGGGGTGAATTTATTTGATGTAAAATGAAGTAAAAACAGCAATATTGAAAAATGAAAAAACTATTCCTGTGATGGTAAAGCTGAATTTTCAGCATCATTACTTCAGTCTTCAGTGTTACATGATCCTTCAGAAATCATTCTAATATGCTGATTTGGTGCTCAATTATTAATAGTTACTTCTTATAATTATTATCATTGTTGAAAACTGTTTTTATGGAAACAGTGATACATTTTATTTCAGGATAGAAAAGTCGATTTATTTGAAATAGAAATCTTTTGTAACACTATAAATGTTTGTATTGTCACTTTTAAACAATTTAATGTCCTTGCTGAATAAAAGTATTGACATCTTTTTTTTTTTATCTTAGTGTATCATTGTTTCCTCAAAAATGTTAAACAGAACAACTGTTTAACATTGATAATAATAATAAGTGTTTCTTAAAGGATTAGTTCACTTCAGAATCAAAATTTCCTGATAATTTACTCACCCCCATGTCATCCAAGATGTTTATGTCTTTCTTTCATCAGTCGAAAAGAGAATATGGTTTTTGGGGAAAACATTCCAGGATTTTTCTCCATATACTTCAATGGCTACCAATGGGTTGAAGGTCCAATTTGCAGTTTATATGCAGCTTCAAAGGATTCTACACAATCCTGGCCGAGGAATAAGGGTATTATCTAGCAAAACGATCAGTCATTTTCTAAAAAATAAATAAATAAAAAATTGATGTAATTTTTTAACCACAAATGCTCGTCTTGCACTAGCTTTGCGATGTGCCACGCATTACGTAATCATGTTGGAAAGGTCACGTGTGACGTAGGCAGAAGTACCGAGCGAGTGTTTACAAAGGGAACGTGAAATGACTAAGTCAAACGGCCTTTACAAAAAAAACCTTTCTAATGTGATTGTCATGTGTGGTGTATCGCAGAGCTAGTACAAGATGAGCATTTGTGTTTATTCTTTGACTGGGATTGCGTAAAGCCCTTTGAAGCTGCATTGAAACGGCAATTTGGACCTTCAACTCGTTGGTAGACGTTGAAGTCCACTATATGGAGAAAAATCCTGGAATGTTTTCCTCAAAAAACATAATTTCTTTTCGACTGAAGAAAGAAACACATATATCCATCTTGGAGGANGATATATTATATTATATATATATATTTTTTTTTTCAGATCTGCAGATGGGTCAGGGTCTGTGGAGGGTGGTGAGGAACCAGCAGCTGCAGCAGCAGTACAGTGAACAGTGCTTCCTCCAGCGGGACAGAGAGCGGGGCCGGAGGGTGGGGCCCCCACTGGCTGATCCACTGCAGCAGCGCCGCACACCACAGTGCCAGGTCCCCGGCACCGATATCAGCCACCTGCTGCGCGTCCGCAGGGGCAAAGAGGAGCAGGGCTTCATCGATCTTGAGATGCTGCCGCCCGAACTCAGCATCACCATCCTCTCCTACCTGAATGCTACCGACCTGTGCCTGGCCTCCTGTGTGTGGCAGGACTTGGGCAATGATGAGTACCTGTGGCAGGGGTTAGTGATGTGTTTAGCTCCCATATAAAATATTGTCTCTGTATTTTCTCAATAATAATTCAGGGAGAATTATATAAGGGAGGCAGGAAACATAATGTTTATTTCAATGGATTTGATGAAAACTAAACTGTATTCATTATTTTAGATTTCCAACTATTCTGAAATAAATAAATAAATAAAACAAGATATTACTTCTTTTTCCACTAATGAAGAAAGTGTTTTATAATTTAGCATTCATCCTATTCAACTGCTTGTTTTTCTTTGTCTGCCCTCTAGCCTGTGCAAGTCCACTTGGGGTCACTGTTCCATATACAATCGAAGGCTTCCATCTGGATTTTCCTATAGAAAGCTCTACATGGAATTGGATGAAGGAAGCCTAACCTTCAACGCCAACCCGCAAGAGGTATAAAAAATGCAAGCTTTTGTTCTGTCTCGCCACAATAATGTCTCTGTAATTAGAGGCCAAGCCATTTAATGTTTAAACGGGCAAAGAACAGAGAAATGATCATAGCCACAGTGTGCTTTGGAAATGCAATTCTGACCAACTTTAGCTATGATTAATATGACGGTTTCCTCCTCCACCCTGTAAATTCCCACATAACCCAGCAACGCTCATACTGCAGACTAAATATATTATTTTTACAAGCTCACCTAGAACGAATAATGGTGCATGACATAGGCTTTTAGACCACAACCTGGATTAAAATGAAATGAATGGCTTTTCTCTCATGCAAGCTGCTTTTAAAACATCATTTCTGTTCAAAGATGCATTTTAATGTCTTGACTCCCCTCGCTCGTGTCTTAGGTTAGATTAGCAAAGCTTTAGCTGTCCACTTAAAGGACATGCGATAGCCTTGCTCCGGACTAAACCGCGGTGTCTGGCAAAAAAGCTCACCCCCTCCTTCTCTTTTTCCCCTAATCCCCACACCCTGTTTTATGTGGGTTCTTTCATTCAGGGTATCAGTTACTTCATGTCCAGAGGTATTCTTGTGGACCACCCGAAGGAAATTGCCAAGTTTATATTCTATACCAGAATGCTGAACTGGAAGATGCTGCGGAATTATCTTGATGAACGGTTCGTTTCTTCTTTTTTTTTTTCATTTTCTTTTATTATTTTATAAGACATGTAGTTTTATAGCTTATACCAAGCTACATACATATATCAATATCATGAACCATGGTCATATTTGGAGGAAAACAAATATTGGCACAGGTAATTATATNGGTAATTATATATACATATATATATATATATATATATATGCACTCACACATGCCTATCTCAATGCTCAATGTATATAATATTCTGCTACTGATAATAACTAAAAATGATTTATTAAATTGATTTATGTTTACCGTATTTGCAGGCGAGATGTTCTGGATGAGCTGGTCACACTTCATAATTTTAGTAACCAGTTCCTTCCTAATGCACTGAGGGACTTTTTCAGACACATTCATGCCCCGGAGGAGAGGGGCGAGTACCTGGAGACCCTCATCACTAAGTTTTCTCATCGTTTCTGTGCCTGCAACCCCACTTTGGTCCAGGAAGTGGGCTTAAGTCCTGGTAAGTGATCTACCATCATTAGTTACCAGAACGGCACTTCTACTACGATGTGATCTAGTGTGTAGTTGTGACATCAAGATCACGTTTGTTTGCTTTGCTGGGTGTCAGGCATGTACAGCAGTCACACCAAGTGACGTTCACAGATTTTTGCCAAAGGCAACAATTAAAGTTCAAGTACTGGTTCTAATACTGTATTTGTCTATACTGTACAGTATGGTCATGTATTGATTTGAGTCAACCATCTTTTATTAGCTGCAGATCTGCATGATCTTGTCTTTGTATAGAGCAATATGTTAGAAATCCTTGTACCAACACTGCCGTTTGCTTCTAAAGCCGAGCTAAGCCCACTGGCTTAAAGTGTTAGCAAAAGAGGACCCTGTGTCGAGTCCAACCAATCAGAGTTACCTCCTGCGATAACATGTGACTTGTAGTGCATGTGTGCTACTGTACAAGCAGGAAGATTTATTATAAATTACTGACAGAGCTCACTCTTCAAGCCGAGGTGTGCTCTTCTCACATTGTTTCCATTTTAACATATATGCATATATATTGGCAGTCAAATGTTTGGAACAATTAATTAATAATTAATTATTTTGAATAATTAATTAATAATGCATTTATTTGATGAAAAATGCAATAAAACCGCAATATTGTGAAATATTTTTACAATTTAAAATAGCTGTTTTTCATTTTAATATATTTTAAAATGTAATTTATCTCAGTGATAGCAAAGTTGAATTTTAAGCATCATTACTCCAGTCTTCAGTGTCACATGATCCTCATGAACATGAAATCATTCTAATATGCTCATGTGTTGATTAAAAAATGAATAAAATAAAATAGGATACATTCAATTTAATCAAGTGTCAGTAAAGACATTCATAATGTTACAAAGGATTTCTATTTCAAATAATGCTGTTTTTTTTTTAATTTTCTATTCATCAAAGAATCCTTAAAAAAAAGTATCACAGTTTCCACAAAAATATCAATAAAATATAAAGCAGCAAAAACTGTTTTCAGCATTGATAATAATACAAACCATTATTAATAATTCAACAACAATAATAATTTATAATAATTGAGTACCAAATCAGCATATTAAAATGATTTTAATGGAAGACTGGAGTAATGAAGCTGAAAATTCAGCTTTGCCAGCACAGAACTAAATTATATTTTTAAACATATTCAAACATTTAAAATGTAATAATATTTCACAATATTACTGTTTTTACTGTATTTTTGATCAAATGAATTGTTTCTGCATAATGCAAACATTTTTATTTGAGGTAGGGTTACAACGTTACAACGAAAAAATTACAAACACACCTCTCTCTTTCTCTCTTTCTCTCTCTCTCTCCTGCTTTTTGCAGATGCGGTGTACGTGCTGTGCTACTCTCTCATCCTTCTCTCCATCGATCTGACCAGCCCTCACGTAAAGAACAAGATGTCCAAAAGGGAGTTTATCCGAAACACACGGCGGGCGGCTCAGAACATCAGCGAGGACTTTGTAGGCCACCTCTATGACAACATCTATCTGATCGGCCACGTGGCGGCCTAGGCACTACAGAGACACGTCAGAAAGAGCTGGCGCGTAAAACATAAGCAAATGCACTAGGAAGGATTCTGCTTCAAGCTGGAAGAAAAACACTGTCAGAACTCATTTTAAAAATGAAGTCCTATGAGTTAAGCCTTTGATATGATGTGCTGCATTACAAAGACGTGGAGGACATCCACAATGTAAAGAATCAGCAAAGCAAGTCAGTTGTTAGCAGGCTAGCAATGGTAGCGACAAGGTTTACCTACAAGAAACCGCTTAAACATGCAAAACTATGTAGCTACATGAAGATTAATGAGATAAGCTATGAAGTCAGTTAAAGCTGAATGTAGACTTAATGGGGCTTGCGTCATATTTACAAAGACATCTATTTTCTTCCTCGTTCTAAATTGGAAACCTCATTATATCAAATGAATGTCAGCTTTTTTGCCATATCTACAAAATCCAGGCAAGTCTAAGACATTCAGTCTATAGTCACTGTGATATCAAAGGATTGACAGACTAAAACTGCAGAACTATTGATAATGAACAAAAGCGTTTTATTTTAATTCTGTGTGTACTTTCTTGTTTTAGGAGGCTTTGTGTTTGTGCATTGTCACATATGTCTCATCTTCCTTGAGAAGAGTAAAACCCTGTGAGACATTGTATGCACTGAATTTTTATTACGTATGTTTCATAGGTTTGGTCATCTTTATTTTTTTTATTTTTTTTTCTCTGTTGTTGTACACCACATTCTGTTAGACCTTTTTCCAATCCAAAATATAAAAATTCTATACACGCAAATACTTCATATACAAGCAAATGAAATCCATCATCTGAACATCTGAGTACATTCATCTAGAGAAGCTTTTCTCAAAAAATTCATTGAACATCTTGTCTTTTAGTTAAGTATTTGAAGACTTCATATGCAAAAGCCTCTAAGTGCCATCTGAAACTTTCTTCTAAAATGAGCATTTTAATCAAGCTTGTATGTTTAGGTTCAGTAATTTCACTTTAATGGCAATTAATAGGTCATTTTCATTGCCATAAAAGTAAAATAACTGAACATAAACATACAAGCTTGATAAAAATGCTCATTTTATAAGAAAATTTCAGATGGCACATAGAGGCTTTTGCATCTGATGTCTTCATTTGCTCTCAGTTCATAAATGTGGGTATTGTTTTTCTTTTATTCAGATTTTTTACAATTGGGTGCCAATAGAGAGGATTAAATACTAAACATATACACAATAATAAGGAACAATATTATTCACACGCTCTGCATAGTTTAATTTAATGTTGAACATTTTATTTGCACATAATGTATATAATTATAGAGATTTATAAACATTAAATTTTATTTTGGAGTATTTTAACTAAGAGTTGTGGTTTTTCCCTCAATTAAAAGAGTGAATTCTCCTTTGCACTTTTTTGGCATATTTACCATGTCACAATGCTACATAATTCTGACCATTGTTATCCAGTGGAGAATTAACTGTAATTTTAATAACAGATTACAGCTAATCTTTCCCTGGTTCTTTTGGTATTTCTTTTCATTATATGCTCAGCATTCTTTTGGTATTTAATTTTGGTATCAAATGCAATTCTATTTGAACAAATCTGCTTAACTAGTTAAATAGCAGAAAGAATTTGTTTAATAGAGATTTCAGAATGACAACACTGGACTAAAGCACTTATAGATTGTATCAAAAAAATAAAACTTTTGAAAATCACTGTTTGCATGGCTGATCCTTAGCTTTTAAAAAAGCAATGCATTTGTTTAAATGATTGCAAAAAAACAATACCATGTGAATTTTGACAACCTTTATTATGCCTTAATTCCAATAAATAAGTCATTATTTTTTGGTAAATTGGAATTTACATAAATTGTGCGACTATCTTCATTAAAACAAGCTATTTCAAAGTCATATGAGTTTTCTTTTGTCTGACCAGTAAATGCTTGCTCTCTAATTTCCAGGAAGAAAGTCTATTTCTTCCTGTAAATTAGAGAGCAAACATGTACTGGTCAGACAAAAGAAAACTCTTTTCTGTTCGGTTAAATGTGATTGTTTCAAATACTTTGTATAATGCCTTCAAAATTATTCCGCATGAGAAAAACATCGCAAGTGGCTTCTCAAGAAATAACGTGTCCCAGTTCATGTGGTGGGAAAATGAAAAGACTTTAAGACTTCTTTTTTGATGGAAATATAGATTTGTGCTTGAAATTGAATACTGATCGTATGTGGATTCTGGGATTCTTATAAAAAGTAAGTTGCTTGGGTTTGTAACTCACTAACTATAATGTAAAATTGTTGTGAAATGTATCCCCCGAATTAGCCTAAACTTCCAACATTTTTTTTATATATATATAACAGCTAATTAAACAAGTAACACAATATAACCTCACTAACAATCATTCATCAAGAAGCAATGATTGAATGAAGGTAGATTTAACTGAAAAGGCTGCACATGTTTTATAAAAATTAGGTTGAGGCGAGTTGTTTTTTAAATTTTAGGCTATACATTTATGCAATTACTATTAGGAGAACAAAAGAAGAACGGTAGCTGTTTTTGTAGCCAAAACCTTTAGGTATATGCGCCCATAAATTTCCTTTAAAAATAAACCTACTCTGACAAATATTCACTGGTGTAAAAAGTGTGACAACTGGTCTCGGTTTCCCCCTATACTTCTATAATAAAATAAACTACATATGATTCATTTTATTGCTTCGCTCGACCTCTAATATGTCATCAACAAGTTCAGTGGTGAAAACAATAAAAGTTTTATTCAATCAAAATACAAGTTATTTTTGCAAGTAGATAAACTATAGCAGGCCCATACTTTTTTTCTGTTTTGTCCATGGATTTATCAAAGGCATGTCGTTAAAATGTTGTTTATCTGAGGTGACGTTATGTTTCTCAGGTCTTATGGCAGAGTTTTGGCTATAATTTGGCATGATTGATGAAGTCCTTGCCTTCGCTATGACTGCATTTCATCAATACAACTAGCTCAACAACAGCGCGAGCCTCTCTGACGCCTGAAATTGCGTCTGGTCTACCTGACACCCCAGAGAAAATGCAAAGACCTTGTGATTTTGACACTTCTCTGATGACGGAGATATGGGAATATGGCCTTGTGTGTATGCTATATAGGCCTATATATATATATAATAGGCCTATATACATATATAGACCTATTACGAGAATAATTGCATCTAAAAAGGATGCTCACCTTATAATGTAGCCTAATATTTTACTGTTTGATAAATTAAATAAAGTATGGGCAGCCTAGTTGGTGGTGATAAAAAGAAAGAAAGATATCTCATGAAACAATAGGCTATTAAGTAAAAGAGTCACCCAATAATTATTATAGCTAAAAAAAAAAATATCGGAAGTATAGGAGCTGATCTGCACGACATCAAGGAGAATAACAGGTCATGAAATGCTCTCTTATTATTATTTTGGAAATGCTCTTCTCCTGGGAAAGTGCTTTGGACTGTTTTAACAGTGTTACTCTCACGCAACTCGTTTGTCGACATGAATGCCAAGCAGATGCCAAACGTCCTGATGCTCAAAAAAAAAAAAAAAAAAAATTTGAACCACAACTGCCAACCCAAAGGTCTCCAATTTTACAGCAAATGTCTTGAGTAATTGGATTTTTGGTTTTAGTTTAATATTAACGTTTATTGCCATGGAAAAGGCTAGTTCGACGTACATCTGCTGTCTTTGAAGTCGATAAATTTGAATTTTTCTGTGTGTTGAAAGACAGGGCCATTGATGCAGATCCAATGGAGACAGGGTCACAAGGAGTGTGTCTGTTTTTTTCGGTTTTGAGCNAGAGGGCATAATAGGTGCCTTTTAACCCAACCTGCTGGGTTTGTCCATATTTTACCCAGCTTGGGTTTTTTTAACCCAGCATTTTTTAGAGTGAAAGGTCTCCAATTTTACAGCAAATGTCTTGAGTAATTGGATTTTTGGTTTTAGTTTAATATTAACGTTTATTGCCATGGAAAAGGCTAGTTCGACGTACATCTGCTGTCTTTGAAGTCGATAAATTTGAATTTTTCTGTGTGTTGAAAGACAGGGCCATTGATGCAGATCCAATGGAGACAGGGTCACAAGGAGTGTGTCTGTTTTTTTCGGTTTTGAGCCCTGATTTATCCTGGATATCGTCTAAATTTGTTTCGAATAAATGAATTTGATTTCAAACGGTTTTGGGGTTTTTTTCCCCCGAGAAACAAAATGTATTCTGGATATGAAGCTTTTCTGCATTCTTTATGGTCTCGTGTGAGTTTTAAAACAATCCTACGTATAGGGTAAATATGGATGTGGAGGTAGGCCTATGACGACAGGTTGTTTAGGCTGGTCCTCTTAGGTGTCCTCCTCTATAATGCGGGTATAACCCAGACCCAGTGCTTCAGGACGGGAGTGCCCCTGTTTCTATAATTGTTTCCTGCAAACCATCACCCAGCGACCACCGCCTCAAACGCAATGGAGGTTTCTGTACTAAATAATCAAGAATTTCTGAGTGAATGATTATTTAGGTTGATTGGCTTCCTTAGTCATGTGTCATCGTTAAGACAATGCGACGAATTACTTTTTCTGTAGGTCTCTAGCCTACTAAAAAAAGTTTAGGCCTACCATGCAGTCTGGTTTGCAATTATGGTCGCAAGTTGCGACTTTACCTGTTAACAAAGAACAATGGAACTCGTGGCGATGATTTTGGGAAACTCTCCCTCGGTCAGGTTGGTTTTACAAAGGCACTTTTTAGCTCGTCAGACTGGGAGACCTGCTAGACGACATTTGAACATCAGCTTAGGCTGTTTGGCCAATTTGTTTGGCTAGGCTGAGACCAGTTTAAACCAGCTAAGACCAGCATACTATAGGTGCTTTTAAAAATCCTACAAAGAAGAATTTATATAGCCTAGCTTATTAACATGTCTTACCCCGTGTTTTCATAGATATGCTCATTTGAATGCAGGAATTTAGGCCAGTATGAAATCAACAGTGGTGCTGATGATGGACGCGCCTGTAACTGCAGCATTTCCGTTTGCATGATGCTGCATTAAATGAACCTTATACTGAACAGACTCTGCATCAGTCCCTCATAACCTCGTTATGATTTGTGAAAAATTAAAAATCAAATA
>RJVU01071404.1:4484983-4499516 GCA_003731715.1 Anabarilius grahami
ACAAATGAAAATACTTACGAAAACTGATAGTGATAATAATTATGCACTTATCACAGAGGATTATTCAGCATACCACATTTACAAATTATGACAAAGGCTCTATCAGTCTTAGAAAAGGCACGCATAAGTAGCTGCTACCCCAGAGGATTGTGTACCCTGTAACTTGAAAAGTACTTCTTAGTACCCCACAGGAAGTGTACCCTTTGACTTGAATAAGGTTCTTTTTTGTACCCTACAGGATGTGTACCCAAAAGGTACTTCTAAGTACCCCATGGGGACACGATAGGACCTTTAATGGTACATTTGTGAATGTTGTACCTTAACTATTACTTTATATGACAATGTACCTTTTCAAAGGGTACAAATATGTACCTTTCACCATGCATATTTCATTGTGTACCCCTTTTCTTTGGAAAGGTACTTTTTGGTACTCAGCTGGATACATGTTTGTTCCTTTGCTGGCACATTTGTGAAATTTGTACCTTAAAGTACTTAATTGTACCCTCACTGTACCTTTATTTCTGAGAGTGTAAGGTCATTATAGCCTAGATAAAAAAAATTTAAAAAAAGTCCATAATACCAATATGGCAATGACAACGATTCTTATTTATTTGTATGTTTATTTAAACAAAATTTGCATGATGTCAATACTAAAAATCTCTCTTTAAATAATGTTGAAAATTAGTGAAAATAGAAGGCCTATAGTGAGTAACTCACGTACGTTTGGCTTAACAGGAGGCCAAAGTTTTTGACAGAACTATGCTTCATTCAGCTTTTTATAAAGGCAATATCAAAGGGTAGGACTATATCTCAGAGGGGTATTAACGTAACATGTGTTCCTTTGATCAAAAGTTTTCTTATTTATGAGCGCACATCATGAGATCAGATCTAAGATAACAGTGGAGAGGATATGATGAGCTGAGCATGTTGCCTGTGTCAGGTCCGTGATGCGCAGATAGAGTCTTCTGTCATTCACACTATAAACGGCCTTCACAAAACGGCACAGGTGTGCCACAGCTGTGAGCTTGTGCCAAAAACCAGCCGAAGAGCATCAAACGCTCCTGAGAGCTGTTTCTTTACCTGTCTGAGGTGAGCTTTTCATGTGAGACACGGACAGACGCCCTTCACAAGCACGAGTTATTGAAACCCATCTTAAATATTACCAAGGCCGTGATCGCAGAGGTTTGTTTTATGGTTTGTTTATGCACGAGGCCCTATCCCTTTGACAGGGGCTGTCCACTGTCACATCATGCCATAGCCTTCATGACGCTTGACGTTTGCGGGTGTCTGACACTTGTGGGATTAAGAAAAGAGTTATTCCAGGACCGCAGAGCCGATGGAAGACATTCATGTAGAGCATGTCATCTTATATACAGGTATAGGCCTATACAACCACTGCACGAACTGCTGAACCGCTTCATGTTGTTTTGTGGATTTGAACTGATAACTCCATTTGCACGGAATTGACAAGGAATCCATACAGTGGAAGGAAGGGTGAGTGAATAAAAATATTTTATCTTCACAAATAAATTCACAACTCTTATATTTATTTTTTTAGGGCCTGAAGCTGGCTATCATAGGAGAGACCGGAGAGAGTTGTAACACCAGATTTTTTTTTAACCCATTATTATCATTATCATAGGCTACACTCTAAAAATGCTGTGTTAAAAACAACCCAAGTTGAGTTGAAAATGGACAAACCCAACAATTGGGTTGTTTTAACTCTGCGGTTGGGTTAAATGTTTGCCCAACGTGCTGGCAGTTTTATTGAACCCAATATTGTTTAATATGGCTGCCTTGAAATGAACCCAAAATAGGTTTGGAAATGAAAAATCAGACACATAATTACTAGAGGCAACAATAATAATCAAAAGGTGAACATTTAATAATAAGCAATGTAATAAATGTTTAATTATTATTCATTAAACTTATTAATAAATGTTCATTTATTAAACATATTAATAGCCTAAATGTTCATTTCCAACATACTTTGGGTTCATTTTAAGCAAGCAATACAGTCATTTTTAAACAACAGTTGAGTTAAATAAAACTATCCAGCAGGTGGAGCTAACATTTAACCCAGCTGCTGGGTTAAAAAAAAAGAAATTGTCCATTTGCAACCCTACTTGAGTTGTTTTTAACCCAGCATTTGGAGCACTAGCTATAAGGAGATAGCCTATACTGTTTCTGGGTAAAAATATAAATTATCTACAGAAGAAGAAGAAGAAGAAAAAAAAAACATTACATAAACTATAATTTGGGCTTAAAATTTGAGTTTATTTATATTTGTAGATTACTATGTTAAATTATATGGTAGGCCATCAGTGGGTTCTCTTAAATAATTTGGTATATACACACACACACACACACACACACACACACACACGCTTTTCATATGCATGTTGTAAATGAAAATTGAAAAATGAAATATGAAATATAACTGACCAAGGGGAGGGCTGTAACACTTTTCAATGTTTCAATTCTGGAACCGCGAGAATGCACAAAACAGGATACTTGCTTCCGGTTTTATTTGGTGTGGAATAACAGTATTATTTTAACGTAGGCTATATGGATTTAATTACCACGAGACACTTTAAAATATAGATGTTTTATGATTGGTGTTACAACTCAACAGTTTGGCTGGTTCTGACATTCAATACGTTTAGGGAAATGTAGACTTCTAATTTCGGTTGCAGACAATGCACAAAACAGATATTAAAATAAACAAACAAACAAAATAAAATAAAATATTGCAACACTCTCAGGTCTCCCTATTGTGAGCAACGAAATTAACTTTCAACTTTCGAAATTCAATTAAATTAACAATTAGCCTATATCATGTAAACCACATAATATTTAGCCCATTTGCAATAAACTCATGTTTTTGTCAAGCCCTATAATTCTGAATGCATATATATGTATATATATATATATAGAAAGAATACAAAAGTAGTTTTGGATGTTCTGAAACAAAACATGAAACAAAGCGGTTTAATATATAGGGCCTATATATTTGAGCCCGATCACACGAAAATGCGTATCAATAGTACGAGTTTGTAATCTCGTAGAATATATACGCCAAAATGAGTTTTGGCGTGTTTATGGTACGCAGTTTTTCGCGTGCATATGATACGCACTTTATGGCGTATTATACGTACGAACACCCCCACCCCCATCCTACCCAAGAGCGTATCAAGTGCGTATCATATGCACGCGAAAAACTGCGTACCATAAGCACGCCAAAACTCATTTTGGCGTATATATTCTACGAGATTACAAACTCGTACTATTGATACGCATTCTCGTGTGATCGTGTTGATATATTTTTGCCATTCCCAGCAACCCACGCCCTATATCAGCATGACCTCACCGCGTGTGGATTGTTGGGAACTCGTTTGGAGAATGCAGACATCATCTCCCCTCAAAGCTGGCCTGTTAATCAACAACGCCGGTGAACTTGGAAAACCCTGGTGCTTAAATGTGCAATATGGCGCAGGAGCCGTAGTCCGGGGCCAGCAGGGTCAGCCCCTCTCCCCGATGGTAGGTGTCTGGCCCTTCGGCTCTCTGGCTACAATAATATCCAGTGGCTCCAACGTTGAGCCTGGATAATGCATCTGTCCAAGACCCGTAATTACAAGATCATAACATTTCCCCAGCCAGCACCCAACACAGCACTCGGATCCCCTTCCTAAGCTGCGCTCATTGCGCCAGTGTCAAACTGTTTGATCTCTGGTAGCAACACTGCTGGAGAAACATACTACATTCGCAAGTCCACTGTTTGGAAAACCGCCACAGCTATATTGTTGTGCACAGCAGTACTATTTGATACTGTAATTGCATGTTTGTTGCTGTTGTTGTTAGATTTTTTTGACCACCAAAATTGCGCACATGACCTACTGATACATCATTGTTTGCTTTTGTATCTGCTCAATCTCAGCCTTTAACTTTGTACTTCTAATAAGGATTTAATTTAATAGCCTAACCAATTTTCTCATCAAGCTGATGATCACAATTATGCTTATCTCATCTGCTAATATCAGCGCACGGATTTCAATTTCATGTAAGGTTTTCGATGTCATTGATTGTAGGTGAACTGTGATCGTTTGATTGTATTAATAATAATAACAACAACAGCAATTATTGTTATTATTATTATTAGCCTATCATTGTCTTCATCAGAGTTTTTTTCTTCTTCAATGTGCAACACTGTGGAGATTTGCTTCAAGTCTTAATTGACTATATGAACCCACCCTATTTTCACACATTATTACGTTGTAAAATAAGAAACCAAGTTAATAAAACTCAGAGGTGTGTGTGCATTATACACGGAAAGCACATTCATAGTGACTTCAGAGGACAGAGCGCCAACAACGACACATGGCTCTTAAAGTCATTTCTCTTTCACGTTTAATCGCGATTACTGTCATCCTATTCAAAATAAATAAAGTTATAGTCATGTTATGTGGTAGCCTAATTATTATAGAGAAAAAAAATAATGCCATGGTGTTTATCATTGTTAAAATGACAAAAAAATATCTATATGAAAAAGAAATTAAATACAATGTGTTGTGTTTTAACACTATAGCTATATGCAGTACAATGCCTAAAAAAATAATACAATAAGGCTAATAACAAAGCGATAAGAAAAGCTGTTTCGCAAAATAAATAGGCTAGGTTGTTATTTAATACCAAGTCGCTATGTCTTTCATTCATATTACTCAATTTATCGTGCATTTATGTCATAAATTGTTTCACACACATTTTTGAGGTGATCCAATTAACTGATAGTAATTTTCAGCAAACGCGAACCGATCACGTTTGCCCTATATTTTTGAACACCTGTAAATCTATATTTGGGACACAATGTGAAGTGAAGAAGTTTGCAGTGGGTATCCATCATTGTACAGTGAGAGTGACTCAGATGTGCATTGAGAAAGAACAGGTCCTGCTGCAGCTCCAGCGCTCTCCTTTATGGCTTCATCGAGGATATTGAGTAAGAATGTCAAGAGTGGCTTGTCTAAAACATTTATCACCAAAGATGAAGACTATCATTCCGTAGACGCCGATGATGCCACAGACTGACAATTAAGTGGGAAAATATTAGATTGCTGAAAACAAATAACTACAGCCTATATATATATATATATATTCATTTGATTAAAATCATATAAAGATTTTGCTATATAAAATACTAACATTGTAATAAAATATAGATATAGGCGAAATTAAATGAATGTTTATTACATATGAACAAAAATAAAATAAGTATAAGATGTCCAATAAAGAGATTATAACAGCTCTTCTTTCTTTCTGGAAAGATACATTAATTTACAAATTGATTTAATGATATTTTCCTTGTTTTCATGAATGTGTGCAATCTATGTGTGCGCGTGCGATATTCATAAGGTTGAACAATGCAGATCAAAATCAGGGCAAATTAAAATATATTGCTATATAAGATATAAATACAGAGCAGGCGGGAGATGACATTATAGTGGAAATTATGACATCAATGCCCTTTACTTCATAGTCCGTAAATTCGTGATAGAAAAAAAAATATTCAAAAACATTCCACGTCTTGGAAAGGAACATTTTCTTTAGAGCGGTATGTTGATTTGTGCTGAATTATTTGTAAAATATGCTACTGCACTGAAAGCACATTTGTTTTTATTACACAACTGTGTTATTTGTAATATTTGTTATTCAAAATAATGGTGGTATTTTTGTGATAATTTTATTTTGTCGTTTGTCTTTGCAAGCATAAAGTTTTCGAATCTAGAATCTGTACTCGCAGTAGACTTTTCTTATTTTATTTTAATGTATTTAAATTATTAATATCCATTCATTATGCTTTGGAAAAATTCCCGAAGAAACACAGAAAATAGCATTTACTTGGCTCTTAATGAGGATGAATAAAAAAAACATACATGTTTCAAACAGATCATATAGGCTACTGCATTTCTATCCATCTGTAACTTTCGGGGCACTCTGCTTTTGAGCAGAGAAACTTTGCATTTCCTTTAATTACGTAAACCTTCATAACTTCAGTTTACAAAATCATTGATCCTACCTTGATCCCCTTGCACAAATTTTATGATTTAAATTAGTTTATTTTTCTCTGTTTTCCCTCTTTTCTATCATTGTGATATAAAATACTGCTTTGGAATGTGCATCTATTTATAGCGTATTCAAGCGCATTGACGCAGTAGCTACACTAAGAAGTTTCACGGCAAAGCATTCACCTGTAGCACTAAGACCATTAAACCGCTAGGTGGAGATAAAACCCCCTTCAACCATTTGGTTTAGTGGAAGGCTTTCAAGTGCCTGTCTTTAACATCCCTCTAGACTGGCTCAAAATAAAACCAGATCACCATAAAACCATGCATGTAAATGACACTGAAAGAGAAAAATAAAACTGGATGTTATGCAGTCATATACCCTTAAACTGTAAGATGCTCCCCTGACACGTCAATCCCAATGATCCAGAGACATTCATTTTCTATCACATCATGCAATAAAGATTATGACAGTGCCTGAGAAACCTCCAAAGTATACTCTTTCACTCCCACCCTCACAGCTTCCTCCATGTTTTCCAACAAGCCTTGCGTACTTACAGAAAAAGTTAGGAGCACTCTCGCTCACCCAGTCCTCTAAGGGTGCTATGGAAGTGGATTAGACTTGAGAAGAACCCAGGTGGTTACATGAAGTCCACCCAGCTGCATTCCTCCATCTCTTTGAAATGTATAACTGAAAAAGAAAAGTTAATGAAATATTAATAAAAATTCAAAAAGGAAATGAAGAGATGCAAGCAACTACAGCAGCAACATGTTAAATGCTAAACTGAGCATTCTTTATTTTCACAACATAAACTACCTTAAATATATGCGTGGTCGGTTCAGAACACCAATGTGTGTGAATGACTAGCTGAGTTATGGAGATACAACTCAGAATGAGTCTCAGTACTGTACTACCCAAAGCCCCTATATTTTCAGCATATTATGAACAGGCAGCTAAATCTCTTAGTAATCAAGCTGTGCTCAGCATCAATCAAGTTTCTCGTCCCATTGGCCACAGTTTTATAGCTGCTTCAGACACTAGCTGCTGAAAAGTTAAAAGTGAAGCCCTGTACCTGGATTATGTTGCCTTTTGATGTTTTTCTCTCTCAGACGTCGCTGCAAAAGACGTACTTACACACACACTTACACACAGACAGTCAAAAAGGCCCCTTCTGCCATCTAAAGGCCAAAGAACAAGACAGACCACCAACAGCCACGGCAGAGACTGTTAGGCTTTTATGGGCCCTGACCGCCTAGTGGCTTAGAATGCACTGGGTTCAGTTTTTTTTGGTGGTGGTGGTGGGGATCAGTTGAGTCAGGTATACTTTGGCCTCCGAGGCCCTGGGGGAACACCGTGAGTTGTAAATCCAGGAGTCCATGAGGCCTTTTTATGGCTCTATATGAATAAAACTTGGGTCAACTTTCAATTCAGACTGAAATAAAACAAACTCAGGATAAAACATGTTTAAAAGCACCGCAGCTTTTGTTTCGGGCCTCATTCGAGACAAAAGCATCAAAGAGGACAAGGAACTCATTGTGCGACGTCCGCCGAGACAATTGAATTGCGTACGATGGCTAGGATCTGGTGACAGACGAGTGATTTCATGGAAAAACAGAGGGAAAACAAGAAGGAGTAGAGAAGGGAAACAAAACTGGCCTTTTGAAATGGGGGAGGAGTGATAGAAAAAGGAAAAGAACAAATGACAAATAGAGAGGAGATAAACCACACTCCCTACTGACACACATCCAGGTCACTGCCTCCATAACAGTATCCCCTGTGCCATGGGTCTTTCCTCCAGCATGGCGTTGTTTGATACAGAGACCAGGCCTCTGAAGCAACAGGGTGCCGACCCAATCACAGACTTCGCCCATCCCCTTGGGTTACTTTTGGCATTCGCTGAAAAAGAACAGATGGCGTCTTGCATTTACCAGCTCGGCTACAATGAACGTGAGGGATCTGTTGTGTTTTTCAGCCTGTGACTGTGCTCAAGGCTAGACTCTGAACACAACAGCAAAATTTTATGCAAGACAGATTCTTCGGTTCATGTGAATGAAGCAAATCTGCATCCACTGGGTTTCCGAAAAGGCTCTGAAGGACTACATCTCCCAGAGGTCTTTGCGAGTCTGTAAAGTAACGGCACTGTTGAAAGCTTTGGAGGAGACGCCAATGCTAAGCAGAGCTGCTCAAAAGGGTGTTAGCACCTGGGTGGTAAGGCAACTTTCCCATGTCATAACAGCTCTGGCGGTTTCTGTCACACCGATTACATAGCTGTAAAAATACTTGAAATGCACTGCATAAAACGGCATCGGATTTATTACTCTCGGCGATAACGCAACCTCTGTGTTCGTCAATACGCCCTTTGTGACACGTTGACTGACAGGTCCAAGTATGTGCTGTCAATACAGAACAATAGCCATGCCTTATTCAAAGAGCCGCTAAAAGGGAGGATGACATTGACCCAGACACCTCTCTAGACACTTGAAGGTGATACTTCAAATTTGTCTAAACCCATGAAGAAATCACTAGTGAAGGAGAATATGCAAAATAAAACGATAAATTGAATGAAAAATGCAAAAAGTCATTAGCATGACTCAAGGAGAACCCATGTGTTCTTAATGACAAAGCCTCTCTCTGTAATGACCTTAGTTAATGGCTGCATTGCAAAGGGGCCCCATGTCTGCGAGACACAGACAGGCATGAGATGACAATAAGAGAGGCCCAGGCAACTAATCAACCACTGAGAGCGATACCTTCTTAAAATAGACAGCTTTGGAAAACAAGCTGATGGTTATGAAATCATTTCGTATGCTTGATTAACAAAGTTAAACTTCCATTACAATTTGTTTTGATATTCTTAATGTAACGTGTAAGACAAAACTGCAATGGTATTTTAAAAACCATTAGTGCGTCAAATTCACTCTGTGTAGTTTTAAATAAGAAGACATGGACAAGCATTCAGTGAGTGGAAAAAGGAAAAAACGTAAACCCCTAATTCCTACCAAACAAGCTGTTTCTCACTTTTGGTTTATGGGCAGCACCACACACACACACTCAGGGTAAGGCTTCACACCTCATTAGCTGAAATAAAACCCATCCAAGCATTTGAACAAGTGAGGCCAGGGCATTTTTACCTGCCTTTGCAATAATAGAGCAAGTTAGTTTTGTGTGTTACAGGTTTATGTCCCAGCTTTGACTTTCAAACATTAAGGCTTAATTATAATGTTTGTATTTAAAGACATAGTTCACCCAAAAACTAAAGTTCTGTCATCATTTACTCATTACCTCTTTCTTCAGTGGAAGTTGTTTTCTTTGTCTATACAATGGAAATCAATAAACCTTAAAGGTTTAGTTCACCCAAAAATGAAATTTGTCATTAATCCGCTAACTCGCCTTCATGTCTTTCCACACCCGTAAGTCATTCATTCATCTTCAGAACACAAATTAAGATATTTTTGAAGAAATCCGAGAGGTATATGACTTGTCCTTAGACAGCAATTTAACCGAAACTTTCAAGGTCCAGAAAGGTACTAAAACAGTCGATGTGACTGCAGTGGTTCAACCTTAATTTTATGAAGCGACGAGAATATTATTTGTGTGCAAACACAAAACAAATATAACGACTTTATTCAACAGTCTTTTCTCTTTCCTGTCATTATCCTTATGTAAATGCCACAGTAAGCGCAGCGAAGGCTTCTGTGTTTAAATCAGAATGCCGGCTCAGTATTGGCCAAAGCTGATTATGTGAGCAGCGCAACGCATGCATATGATGCTGACGCAGGAGCCGGCCAATAATGAGTCGGCATTCTGATGTAGAACCTGGAAACGCTGGACGTAAACAAGGAATGAAAATGACACAGAAGAGATTTAGAATAAAGTCATTATTTTTGTGCGCACAAAAAATATTCTCGTAATAATATAAGTATTATATTTATATCTATATATCCCTTTAATCATGTGCCATATTGAATTTAACATGAAAGAAAAAAAGGCTGTGAGGGACAGACATGCAGTCTTTACAAAGCCAAGCATTTGTATAAAGTTTTTGATTTTGTCTACTGAAAGTTTCTTTTTTTTTTTTCAGAAAGATATTTGTCAGCTAAACAATTGGCATGTTGTTAAACAATAGTACAATCCATTTAACACACTGTACTTTTTTCCCTCACAGACTAATTTTCATTAAAATTAAAAATGCAGCTATACCCTGATTAAGGTCTATGGTGACCAGAACTCTTTGGTTGCAACATTCTTCAAACTATCTTCTTTTGTGTGGTAATAGGCTGAATAAATGACAAAATTTTCATTGGTAATACTTTACAATAAGGTTAATTTGGTAACATTAGTTAATGTATTAATTAACATGAACTAACCATGAGCAAGACATTTGTAACTGTATTTGTTAATCTGTTTTTGTTAATGTTTGTTATAAAATCCAGCTTTTCATAGTTTGTTCATATTACTTCACAGTTCATTAACTAATGTTAACAAGATTTGAATAATGTATTAGTAAATGTTGAAATTAACATTAAAAAAGTTTAATAAATGCTAGAAGTGCAGTTCATTATTAGTTCATGTTAACTAAAGTAGTCAACTAATGTTAACTAATGAACCTTACTGTAAAGTATTACCTTTTCATTTGTAGTGGAACTATCACTCAGTGTAGTACAAAATTTATACAATTTATACAAATAAAGTGACATTTTTAATTCCTGCTTTTTATGCTTTATATTTTGGACAAAAAAAGCCTGAATGTGTATAGTACAAGATAATCTTTAATAAGACTAAATAAGTAAAATACAAGCATAAGTCGCATTAATATCCCATATAATATTAGTGAATAAGGGCTGTGATTTTATCATATAGTTAAATCTATTGTATTGATTGACATTTAAGACATGCAATGCAGAGGTAGATGTGAATAAACTGTAGGGAGTTAATTATGAATATATTTCATGCTGTAATTGTGTACCAGTTAACAGAAGCCTCTGTCTCACTGTGGGATAATTTGTCATGGAAAACTGTCTCATTAGGCCAAAGACTAAAACAATCTAACTATCACATTTTTCTTTATCGCTGTGTGGTGTGTATGCTAGCGGATATGTGGGATTTCCTGTGGCTGCGTGTCTTCTCAGTTTTAACTGTGTCCGTTCTGACTAAGGTTAATGAAGTGTTCTTCTGTCTCAGCATTCTTTCCCTTTAGCAGGCAAGAAAGAGAGGGACAGAGAAAGAGCGAGTGATACTTTCCAACATGAGGACAAATGCAAACTGTGCCTGTGATACATTATAGATACATATTAATAATATAAGAGATAAAACAAAGTTTTTTTTTTGTTCCCGTTTTGACACAATTGACATCATCTGAATGTCCTACACTTTTATAGCTCTGGATAAAGAGATTTACGGCTGTGTGTTTCTCTGGGTTACATAGCCTTTCTTATTGCAGGGTGAAAGGTCAGTGATAATGTGTATGGGATGAAGCAGAGATGAAACACTAAAGCTTGGTTATCTCTGCGGCCCGTTTCCCACAGTAGATATGTCATAGAGGGCCTCTTTTTCCTTACCTTCCCTGACCCCTGCGTTGATGTGCGCGCCTGGATGGTTTTGTCATTTGTTGTACTTAACATTATAGACATCGTTCACCACCAGAACAGGGCCAATCTATGCTCAGTGCAGAAATGGCTCCTGCTGAAATGTTTCTGATAAGTGTTGATGTTGGAATGCAGTTCATGCTCCAAAACTGATGACCGCAATTAGAAAACAAAGTTATTTTTATTATACACTGTAAAAAAGAATTGTTGGTTTAACTTAAAAAAGTTAAAGTAAGTTACCTGGTTGCCTTAAAATTTTGAATTCATTGAAATAAAAATTTTGAGTTAATGCAATAAAGGCGATTGGTTTAATCAACAGAAACTCAAAATATGTTATCTGAACCACATTAATTATTGAAGCTGATTTGAAAAAAGAAAAAGAAATTGTCATAGCAAATCATGAAAATAATTTTTACAAGTGTACCCTTTATTTATTTTATATGAATTCCATTATATGTATGCTACCATTGGTTTACCATTTTTCATTAACCATTGGTTTAGATTTTTTTTTTTTTTGAAGATTGTTATTTTCTTCAATCAGAAGCTGCTGTTTATAGAGTATAATTTAATAATTTAAGCTAAATTTAACCCTCATGTTTTACTGAGACTGCTGATATTCTTTATTTTTGAGTTCTGCATGTGTAAAAATAATTTTGATTATTTTCCTTAACGTTTTTGTATTAAAACATTTATATTTTTTTCCCTCTGACATAATCAAAATCATGTAATATTGAAGCATTGACCCAACTGCAAAACATAGACTTTTCAGAAATATCAACTCAATTTGTTTTCCTATAGTAACATTGTTTCAGTATCAATTTGATCTCAGCAAAAAAACAAAAAAACAAAAACAAGAATAAAACTATAAAATACAACAACATAAACAAACAGCAAGAATGCACACTAATCAAAATATGTTAGCATGTGAAAATTCATAGCTTTTATTTGTTTTATATTCTCATAAGATTAAATCTGTCATATTCCAAACATTAGATAGATACCCTATTGACTAGACCTTAAAATGTGATAAACAATGGCAGGTACAGTATATGCTTTTCCTACTTAAATCCAATTGTTTTTACATAAACAACATCTAATAAGATTCGTAATACCTTCTATGCAGTATGTTTCCCCCATTGCCTTTACAAAACCATCAGTATATGCCATGCAAATCATCCCCCAGTACAGAGCATTCCAGGTAACATGTGGAAGCTAATGAGTGAGTCCAGGCCACATTAAGTGCATGCTGCATAGGTGCTGTACAGGGATGAACAGATAAGAAAAAGAGATAGGAAGTACCTCATACAGTGCCTCTCTTCTCTCTGAACGAGCTGTACTCTTTGATTAGTCAAATGAGTGGAGCGTCTGGTTGTGGATGTTAACGTGATTAGGCCTTTGCTCCGATGCCTTGATGTCACATACCCTAAAACCAGAGGCTTTAGCGGCACTGAAGGCCAGCTGGTAGATTCTGGACAACAGGCTGGGGTGAGGACAGCTGTGGATGGAAATAAGAGGGCTCTTAAAGGGCCATAACTGGACCACCCATTGATCTTATGTCTATGAGTAACACTGAACAGGTTACCATCAAATGTAATTCTCATGGGTAATAATATAGAAATAACTATTGAGTGAGTTAATTGAATACAGACATAAAATGATCAACACATTAAAGCGATATTTCACCCAAAAATTATAATTCTGTCATTATTTAGCCTACTCACCCTTATGTTGTTCCAAACTTGTATATTTTTCTTTCTTCTGCAGAACACAAAAGATATTTTAAAGAATGTTGGTTACCAAACATTTCTGGAGACCATTCACTTCCATATGGACAAAAACACAAGCATTTTAAAATTCGCTTTTCCACACACAAAAAAGTACAACATGAGGGTTAGATGATAGGATGTTCATTTTTGGATGAGCTACCTCATATACAATTTCCACTGTGCCTCCAAAAGCAATGTAATAAACAGCAAAGTAATTCATACATTCATACTGTACATAATGCAATGTACAGTATACAGGTTTTAGTATTCTATTTTTATACAATCTTGTAAAAAAGTTCATGTGATATTACATGTGGCATGTGAAATGATAATTCGGTAACACTTTATTTTAGGGTCTTTTTACTAGTTGCTTATTAGCATGCATATTACTAGAATATTGGCTATTTATTAGTACTTTATAAGCACATATTGATGCCTTATTATGCATGACCATATTCTACATTCTTAATCCTACCCAATACCTAAACTTAACAACTAACTTACTAACTATTGATAAGTAGTAATTAAGGAGTTTATTGAAGGAAAAGTTGTAGTTAATAGTGAATATGTGTTCACTATACTGAAGTGTTACTGATAATTATTTTATCAGTATAGCCACAATTTTATATTACTTATTAATAATATTTTAAATTGTGTAATTAGGTAATGACTATACAATATAAAGAACAAGAAATATATTGGTTAATACAAAGTTTTTATTATAGAGCAAGATTTCAACATGATTTCATGATTTTCATTCATTGTTGTTCTTAACACTAGAATGCATATAGGTCAAACCGATGAATGATGATGATGACAAACCAGCATGCTGTGATTTTTGAAATATTTTATCAAAGAAAACATTTATTTGATATTCCATAAATTCTTCAAAAACTTCACTATCACTAGCCCAAGAATGCAGAAATTGTATTCATTTCCCGTGGAATTTTGACTCAACACAGTATTTTGGATACATTTTTGTCAATAATAATAATTAAAAAATAAATTAAAAAAAATCGTTTTGTGATTTGTCAAAAATTTGCCTCAGACACCAACCCTGTGTCTTAATACGTGTATATCTCTCTACTATAGGTGAAAAACAGTATGTGAAATGAATAATTCACA
>RJVU01071404.1:4505522-4536937 GCA_003731715.1 Anabarilius grahami
TAGGACCCAGCTAGGTGCCAGTGTTATCTGTGTTAGTGCAGAAAAGGTTACACTACACTAACAAGAATGTCCCTGGTCATGCATGACAAAGTCCAGCTGCCTGCTATCCAGCAAACGCTGGCTCGATGTTCAGAAGGTTCCACTTAAAAGCCCCTGGCGGGGGGGTTCGGGGTTGGGGCGAGCTGGAGGCGTCTCTGGAGATTACGGACTCTAACTAGCCGTTTCCACCTCAGAGAGGAATGGACCGGCTCATTGTGCTGCTATTGGCCCGCGTTCATTGCCGTAGTTTGGGCCAGGCAGATGAAATCATTTACCTTTATAACCTCTTGAACTTTTATGGTAGTTTCTGCTTTGTTCGTCAAAGTACCTCAATGCGGAATTAGTTTGTGTTAGGGCTATAACAAGAACATGAGCAACTTGATGTGAAATATTAATAAGATTAATATTTCGGTTACACCTTATTTTACAGTGTCGTTACACATGTTACATGTAGTTATAGTAGTAATAACTATAAATTATGCATAATTACATGTAACTAACCCTAAACCAAACCCTAACCCTAGCCGTAACTCTATAGTAAGTACATGTAGTTAATTATTATTTCTCAGTTCTTAAATATATAATTACACTGTAACACTGACACCTTAAAATAAAGTGTAACCAATATTTCTAATATTTAATTCTAAAAAATGTATTTCTTCTCCGCATTTCTGCTCTTCTCTAGCTTGCTTTCTAATCCAGTTGTCTATTAAATCTGGCATTGTATGTTACAAATATTGTTGGCTCTGACGAATAGCTTTTGTTAAGTTTTTGTAAATTGCTGTGGATTAAAGCATCTGATCTACTATATATATATACATATATATATATATATATATATATATATATTGATATTGATATTGATATTGATATTTACATAATAAATTCAATTCATTCACTTCACTCTCTTCTCTTTTGCTTTCCTATTGTTTCGTTTAAATCAAACTGTGCTGATAAAAAGCGGGCACCATCGCAGACGGCTAAATGATAGATGCCGGTCTTTTGTCACCATAGCCCTTGTCACATGACCAGTTGTACTCTATTATCCTGTCAGGCTGTTGATAATGGAGAAGATTGCTTGTTTAGACTGTGTAGTGACTCCCTTTAATTCACCATGGCTCCACAGTGACACCTTTAAATGGCCATCATTGGAAAATCCACATTTTCCAGAAGGACTTAAAACAACAGGAGCCTGGCTAGAGCAAAATTATCTCCTCTTTAGGCCTAATTACCTCCTCACGTTTAATCTGCAATCTGTTGCAAATTCATCCCATTGCTGACCAGTGAGTGGTGACTGCCAAGAAGAACTACTCAAGAGAGATACGTTTCAACTATTAGACATGGACGAACGGAAGTAAAATAATGTGAATGTGAATCCTAGAAAGTTGTAGAGCAAAATAAACTTTTGTGGGAATGTGGTCAGAGCTCATAAGTGGACAACCTGGCACTGGTCTTCAATCGTTTAATCCATATGTTATTATTCTACACAGTCCATGTAATTGTTCATATGAGCATCTCTGAAAAAGAGATGATCTTTTGATCTCGGAACGATCATTCATTTGAATCTGATCAGAGGGTCAGCTTTAGAGCAGCAATATGTAACGGCCACATCACAGTGACCTAATATGTTTAAAAACGATCCAAGGCAATAATAGGAAATGCAGTACAGTGGTCCATTGTCTGAGATGAAGCAGCAGCTTGTCTCCCAAAAGGCCTTTCGGAGTCCACCATTCCCCACTCATAAGGTCATCATTGTCAAAATTGCAAAAACCGACAGTTTTTCCCCATGACATATAAATCACACTCAATTTTGAGAAGCTCAAACAACATCACAGACCTTGATCTCAGACTGAGGGTTGGTTGGTCAGTCTGTTCGCTCTGTTCCTTCTGTCTACCGAACAGCTGTGATTTAGGAAGTGATGTTACCGAACAGAACATTTGCAGTGGAGTATCCAGCGTACCTTAGCCAAAATTTGCTAAGTGCTACTGACAGTTAAATCAAGCATTGCAGTGGTTAGAGCTTTGCTGAAAGGTGACAGAACTTAACCGCAAGATAATGTTAATGTGGAGTGGTTTCTAAGCTCTGAGTCCTTGGGAACTGTGTCCTTTAAAATATTTGTTCTGGAAAGTCATATTGCAGTATATAATCATTTTAGGACGGCTTTTCTCAATATAGAGGCGTGGGATCTCAACACCGAAGTGACACCAAGGACACCAATGTGAAACCCTTTCAGACTGCTTGAGAAAAGTAAACACAATGACTCTTGTTTCTGCATCAACCTCCATCTCCTTGGAAATATTGCCATGGAGACCCCATCTGCGATCATCTGGTCATGAAGAGTTTATGTTTTCCCACAATTATAACAAATTTTTTTAATAGCAACTTCTCAACGGCCATGACAGACTGCCGTGCTGCTACACACTAAAGTATTTCCGAGTTCAAGGGGAATTAGTGGAGCTTTGTGTGGTAAGTGACTTCATAATTCAATTATTTTATGAACAAGCAATTACCTGAGAGAACTGTTGTGAAGCCTGATAGCCTAATACATCTAGTCACAACAATAGCTAAAGATTGCTTCCTGGAAATATTAACACAGAGCTGTTAGCTTATACGACTAAAACTCAAGTGGTTGCAACACATCTCCTCTCTAATTGTACTAACAACAAAATATGAACAATTAATGATCCTTTAAATAAGCTAAAAGGCCCATTAACCAAATCTGGATCAACTTTTGGAACTTTCTGGAACATGTTTTTTATATTTTTGTATTTAATAAACAATTCAAAATAGAAACAAAACATTCCTTCACAATACCCCAACTTGCAAAAAGTAACACAATTTCTTTTCTACAGCAATATTTTAGTCCCATGACCAAGCATTTACAGGCATAATTATTGTATTAAAATAGTTTTTTTTTTCTTCTTCAGTATAAGACAACTGTCTTATTATGAAGAACAAAGCCTCATTTTAGAAAATGTCATTTTTGAAAAGAAATCCTTTAAAGCATACTCTTTTATTTATTATATCTTTTGTCAATATTTTAACAAAGCTGCTTTACTGCTTATTAATACAATGCTTGTCTGTCAAATCAAATTTGTGTGGTGCAAACCCTCATGATGTCAAGGTTAATTAAAAAAACATCTTAAAATATCAGATCATTTGACTTTTTTATGACAAAACCTAATTATATTTATTAATGAATAATTCATGATATTTGACATTTCGTGATATTTAATAATTGGAACTTGAAAAATTATATTAAACATTGAAAAGATTTAGATGTGCACACACAAATGTTTTAAAGGTGTAGGAAAAAGTATACCTTATTTACAGTTATAGATAGTAAAGTGTAATTACAGTATCAGTCATTTCTTTTTAATTGATGGTTACACCACATGACATTTTTAGAGTCATTAAATTTAAACTTTTTTGAAAATGGCATTAAATGTTTTTCAAAGCCAAATGAAATCAATATGAGAACATGAGAATACAAAGAGAACATACAGAACATGTCTAAAAACTTCACTGTAAAAAAGAATTGTTGGTTTAACTTAAAAAAAGTAAGTTCCCTGGTTTCCTACAAATTTTGAGTTTATTGAGTTAATACAATGAAGGTGATTGGTTTAATCAACAGAAACTTAAAATATCATGTCATCTGAGCCACATTAATTATCTAATTTGATTTGACAAAATAAAAAAGTTTGTGATAAGAAATCACGAAAAAAATGTTTTACAGTGTTGGCCAAAACTTCCTTTTCTTTATTGTACACTCTTATTTGCATTGACCCAAATAACAACAGCACATATAGAACAGCGTGGCTTCTTGGAAAAATAATTCTCTGTGAGCACAACTCAGAATGAGCGTCACATGGTACTGCTTTGCTATACTGTAGAAGAGATTTAATGTAAAGCAGAGTGTACTGGGTTTTCTCCTGTATAGATGATAGAGGCTCGGCTGTGTACATACAGTAGATGGCAGCTGCTTCCTGTAGCATTAAAACAAAATAAACCGCTTGACATTCGGGAGCTGTAATTCTTTTGCTTGTTAAATTTCAAAGCAGCTTGGCTGTATGAATTAGACAAGAACAACTGCCGCAGCCATTTTTCTTTCCATGGCACGCATCCTCACACGCTTAAGATTCTGAGTGATGCTGGAACAGCAAGCGAGCCAGTAATGCTGATGTGTGCGATTGCGGCAAGTGCTTTTCTCATTATACATTTATCACCATTATAACCTGATTGGAGTAACTGGATCGGCCACAATTTGGCAAGCGATTTTCCTCCTCAATAGTTTCTGATTAGGATTTGTAGAATCTCATGCTGTTTAAGAATCCCATTTATCACACAAACACGCAATCATCTTCAAGCCAACCATCCATTAGAGCACACATGTGCTTTTCTCTGTGTCCGAGATCTGCTTGCCGAATTCCGGCACCTCCAGCATAAAAGCAAATGTTTATCCTGCTCACTCAGTATTTCACTCTACAGAATCACTTCAGAGAAGCCAGATGCCGGAGGTTGGATTCACCGTCCGGTCATCAGACATTGACGGAGAGATGAAAATAGGGTCAATCTCCTCACAACAAAAGCGTGGCAGAGTCACAGCCGCCGATACGCTCCGAGATCAATGAGGCCTTGCCAGAGTCCTCCTCTCATAACCTTAAATCACAGGTACTTCAAAGAGCCACGGATGGGGCTGAAGATCCATGGAATGGGTTGAGAGGGGGGGACAGTGGCCTGCAGTGCCCTGGATCAGCTTGTGTTATCTGCCCTGGTCAGCTTGACCTCCAGAATAGCCCATCTCACCCTCCAGTGTACCGCACCATAAATTCACATACACACCGTTAATGTTGCAAACTGGGAGCGATGTTTCAGACTTCAGCGCACAAGTGTCCATAAAGTGTGCAAAGGAATGTTACACATTTGCTAATCGGTGACGGTGCTGTTCATGAAGGTGGTCACACAGGTTATGGGGTAATATGTTCCCTATAAAGAGACATTTTCTGTTTGTTTAATGTTCACCCTGTAGGGTTTATTCCCCTCTAAATCCTTGTGTGAACATACAGTGGGGTTGGAATTTGCAGATTATCTTTTATAATCAGAAATAAATAAATAAAAGCAATCAAACAAGTTTGGGGTCAGTACACTCTTAGAAGAAAAGATTCTATAGAGAACCTTAAAAAACCCATCTTTTTAAGACAGTGTTTATGTCTTATTTTATGTTCTGGATGTATTTTGTATTGGACCATTGTAGCGCTTTGGGTTCCAGAAAAGCACATTACAAATAAAATGTGTTGTTATTATTATTATTATTATTATTATTATAATGGTTTCTGTCAGACGTTTCATATATTGAACTTTTTAGGGGTTCTCATCATGGGTACATAATATATATCTTCATAGAAATCCATGTAATATATATTTTTAAAGAGTGTTAAAGAGTGTAAGTGCATTTATTTGATTATAAACAGAGTGAAAGCAATAATAATAAACAAGTTGTGTTGAAAATGGACAAACTCAGCATTTGGGTTGTTTTAACCCAGCTAAATGTTAAATGTTTGCCCAACTTTGCCAAGTTTTATTTAACTCAACTATTGCTTAAAATTACTATATGGCTGGCTTAACACGAACCAAAAATAGGTTGGAAATTAAAAATCAGACACATAATTACTAGAGGCAACAATAATAATCAAAATGTAAACATTTATTAATAAGCAATTTAATGTTTATTGTTTAATTATTATTCATTAAACATGTTAATAAATGTTCATTTATTAAACATATTAATAAATGTTAATTTCCAACGTACTTTGAGTTAATTTTAAGCAAGCAATACAGTCATTTTTAAACAATAGTTGAGTTAAATAAAACTACCCAGCAGGTTGGGCAAACATTTAACCCAACTGCTGGGTTAAAACAACCAAATTTCTCCATTTTCAACCCAACTTGGGTTGTTTTTAATCCAGCATTTTTTAGAGTGCACCTTAAATTTCTTTGAACCGTTTAATAAATTAAGTAAATGTAATTTTAAATTAATAATTTTAAGGGGATGGCTCCTTAAAATACACTGGACATGAACTAAATACTCCCCTCTGAAATCTATACATTGCTGCAACTCATAAATCTCAGTTGGAGTCGTGGATTCTAAACACTAAAAGTAATCCCTACCTGCTTTTCACGACTTAGCGTGCGTGCATACATGCATGTCTATGCATGACATAACGTGGGAAAACCCAAACAGAGATAGCGGCGTGAGCCGGTGACATACTCGCAGCAGAGCCGCTGGGCCCCTCTCCCCCTCAGAAGCCCAGATACTAATGACGACTGTTAACATTCCTCCCTTCAGCCTCACATGTGCTCTGGCGCCCTGGAGAGCACAGAGAAGAGGGTCCTATAGCACCGCTGACAGGTCAGAGCTTTCTCACCTGTAGTCCAAAGCTTCAATACACGCAAATGCTGCTCGGTGGGTAAAGATCAGCAGCCAGTCCAGTTTATGGATTTTATACATTTACAAGTTGGCCCACTTGTTATATTGATACATTTTTGTTGCTTTTTTTTATTTTCCCCTAAATAAAATGCATTGGTACTTATTTATGAAGCACAAGCAGAATTAATTTCTGTGTAAATCATTCATATGTAAATTGTAGCATTTAAAACAAATGTTTTTTATGATTGCACATGAATTTGCTCTGGATGTGCTTTATGAATAAGGTCCATTATCTGTTTTAACTAATGTTTTTGCCTTATAGACATCAATTCTTCACCATGTCGTGATCTAGAAGAGAGCAGTACATCCATTTCCACCTCACAAATTTTACTCTGAACCCTGAAACAGATTGTATTGTTACACGTCTTTTGAATGGACTACTTGCTCTGGGTTTTATGACGCATATTCAATTTGAAATAATGCGGCTCACTTGTTTTTTGGTTATGTGTGTTTACAATCTGCCATAGTTGCCTAGTTCCCGAACCGCCACTTTTAATGAGTATTTGCAAGCGGATTTTCATATCCAGACATTTTTGGTGACAGAAAAAGAAACATTTTGAACATTACTTTTTCCAAGCTTTCCAGTCCAAGCGATTTGAGAAAGCAGTGGCTGGTACTGTAATATACCAGAATATTTCATTGCTTCTTCACATATTAAAGTCTAGTAAAGAGGTCTATAATAACTGGAGAAAGCTATCCATTAGCATTCCCATTCATCTTAAAGGGATAGTTCACCCAAAAATGAAATTCTGTCATCATTTTTTCATCAAGTTGTTCCAAACCTGTATGAATGTCTTTCTTCTGCTGTACACAAAAGAAGATATTTGGAAGAATGTCAGTAACCAAACAGATCTCACCCCTCATTTACCACCATAGTAGGAAAAATAATTACTATAGTAGTCAATGGAGGGCAAGATCTGCTTGGACACAAACATTCTTCCAAATATCTTCCAGATCAGCTTGAACCACAAATCACAAAGAGTTGAAGAAGACTAGTAATGGGTTTAGTGCCAGCACACTTTCAGTAAAACAACTATACCTTCAAACACTGTAATGCTCCACTGTGTGGGAGTGTGGGAGAGAGTTGAATTGACTCTAAATGTAGGTTTTCATTACTATTTTGTCATTTTAATTGATGATTATTTCTATATGTTGACATTTAAATGACAGATCATTGATAATAATTTCTGCATGTGTACCGTATGTAAAAGTAGCAGGGCTGCCAAAGTTAACACCTTACAGATTGAGATTAATGCCAGCCCAGTGAAGTTTATTTAAATATTTGTATTAAATCTGACATTACAGCTGTTGAATTCTGTACCGTCTGTTTTCTTAAGTTTGGTCTAAATAACTGCACCAGCAACAGGATGCAATGAATTGATTAAAAGTGACTTTTACATTGTTACAAAAACATATCAAACAAATGCTGTTCTTTTGAACTTTCTACTCAAAGAATTCTGAACAATAAAAAAAAATCTTTCTACAAAAATATTAAGCAACACAACTGTTTCCAACACTGGTAATAAGAAATATTCTTGAGCACCAAATCGTCATATTAGAATGATTTCTGAAGGATCATGTGACACTGAAGACTGGAGTAATGATGCGGAAAATTCAGCTTTGCAATTACAGAAATAAATTATAGTTTAAAGTATATTAACTAGAAAAAATAAATAAATTGTAATTATATTTCACAATATTACTGTTTAATGTATTTTTAATCAAACAAATGCAGCCATGGTGTGCATAAGAGACTTTGGTAGTTCACACAAAGCCTAAATGATGGGGAAAAGCCTTCTTACTGTAGCAGTAAATTGATTCTCAAATCTATACCCGACGTTTAACAAAAGCGAAGTAATTTGCAGTAGTATAGAATTTTAATCATTTAACATCAAACAATATCACCAATATGTGAATCATGCTGTTAATAAGAAAACATATATTATTTACAAAAATATACAGTATATTATTTATGTATGACTGCACTACATTTGGAAAGATATATATTTGATGTATTGCAGCAGTTCCACAATGAAAAATTGGTCACGTTAATGCCAAAAAACATATTTTTAGTGAACTCTCAGCTCTAAAAAGTAGAAATAATCTACCTTCCTATGAATAACTAAATGAATATTGTTACATAAAAGAGCCTTTACAAGTAAAATGTAGAAGATGTTGTGCAGGTAATCCATTCATTTACATCAATTTACTATCTGTTTGTATTTTCATATTCCAGCAGATAAAAGGTACACACAATCTCCTCTGTGACTGAGGCCTCAGGCATCATGCCTCATGCCACATTTCTCTTTACCAGTGATCTGCTTTAAAAATACACCCCTGGCTTGAGACACGACCAGTTACAGACTAATGATCAATCACGGACTGGATGGCCGACTCCCAGGACTCAATTTGCTCGCGGCTACAAGCGTTTTATCATAATTACTAATCAGCCACATTTAGTGAAGCCGACTGAGAGAGAGAGAAAGAAAGTGGCAAATGTAGAAGTGACTTCATAATAGAACAAAAAGTTGTAGGTCTGAGACTTGTGTTTCCAAACGACACAGGGTTCCTGAGAGCTGTTGTTGTTTGTAAGGAGGCAAAATGTGACAGAACGTGCAGCGCCTTGGCGGGCTGTGATCTTGTGTCCATGTTGGCAAACAAGGGAGGCAGACAGGGCGTGACCTTTGACCCCTGCCTTGTGCCTTGTCAAACAATCCCTCCTGTTGGGAGTAATTACTGCACTGAGAGGCCTCTATTTTAATGTGCTGCAAGGCTTTTGCAGTCACACCCAGATTTAAATAGCATAGAGCTGTTTATAGAACACGGAAAGACTCACAAGAGGCTAATATGTATTATCTGCAAACACATACGTAAACATGCACTCTCTCCTTTGAAAGAATCCCTATGTTGTTTGTATGATGCTTTGGCCATTTTTAAATGAGTGTGAATAAGGACATTCAATAGATTATCATGTTTTAAAAATAATTAAACAATATGGTGATTAATTCATCAAATTAATCACAAATAAATGCTTAAATCTTATAAATGCAGAAAATACTTTCTGAGAAAAGCCCCTGAATTAAGAAAATTCAAAACATTACATCATTATAAACTGCAAAACAATGATTTTCTTGCTCAGTATTTTTGTCTAACTTCTAAACATTTCTCCATCAGACATTTACTTAAGAAGAAAAATTACTTAAGATATTAAGTCTTGTTTTATGAAAAATGCATCAGAATTAAGTGAGTTTATGCTTAAAACTGCCAATTGGGTCAGAAGTTTCTGTTTATTTTTCTGACCCAACTGGCAGATATATTTTATTGTTTTCAGCAACAACAACATTTTTATAATTTTTTTCTGAAAACAAGACAATATCTTAAGTAATTTTGCTCTTCAAGTAAATGTACGTTAATTTAAGAATGTTTAGATATTTGTATTGGAAAACAAGACAAAAATACTGAGTAGGAAATTATTATTATTATTATTATTATTATTATTTTGCAGTGTAAAATGTAAAATTCCATATAACCGAGTCTATACAGTCCACAACAATCGATCTTATTTGCAATCGATTTTAGGGATGTACATGTGCAGACATAACTCTCTTTCTTTCTTTCTTTCTTTCTTTCTTTCTTTCTTTCTTTCTTTCTTTCTTTCTTTCTTTCTTTCTTTCTTTCTTTCTTTCTTTCTTTCTTTCTAACAACAACAACCAATAAAAAATTAAATAAAATATGAACTACAACAATTGTGTTACCACATAAAAAAAGAAACAATATCTACGAATAATCATCAATTCATTACGTGTCTGAAAAGGAGCGGGATGAAGCAAAAGCTTATCATTTACCCACCCCTTATACAACCATTCCAAATTCCATTACATATTAAATATTTTCCTATATATATTATATCTTCATAGCACAATAACAAATAAACATTTTTTTATAAACTCAAACCAAATTTTACCTTTTATTCCAAACCACCCATCACCCTCACGTTCAGTCTTGTTCATCCTCATATCCTTTTAGTAACTCATTTTTATACAACTTTTTAAACTGTTTAAAGTTTGTACAATATTTTAACACCTGCTCCAAATTATTCCACAACCTCACCCCACATATAGTGATGCACATACTTTTTAGAGTTGTTCTTATTTTGAGCTTTTTAAAGTTTAATTCATCTCTCAAATTATACCCACCCTGCCTCTCCATAAACATTTTTTGTAAATTTTCCGGAAGTAAATTATTTCTTGCTTTAAACATGACTTGTGCCGTCTTAAATTTAACCAGATCAATAAACTTTAGTGTATCTGATTTCAAGAATAGTGAATTTGTGTGTTCAAGATATCCAAAACTTCAAAAACATGATTGTTTTAGTGAACGGTTTAGTAGAAACAATCTGCCTTCCTATAAATAACTACATGAATATTGTGATGTGAAAGAGCCATAATATGTAAAATGTGGAAGATGTTGTGCATTCGTTTACAACATAACATTTGTAAATGAATTTATAACAATCTATTTCGTTTTCAATTGATTTTAGGGATGTTTTTGGCCATATACACAGGAATCATAATTTTTTAAATTGTTCTTCCATGTACATGTGCAGACAGATCAGCTTTCATGTCTTGCCATTTTCAGCATCTCACACCACGAGGGCACCTGAGCTGTTTTTAACACATTTTCTTTTATTATTTGCTCTAAATTAACATATTAAATGACATCCCCAATATTAATGAGCAAATAATTGTAAATAAGCCTGCTATTTATCCTAAACATGCAAAAATCTTTATATGACTTACGCTGTTTGCATGAGTGCATGTTTTAAATGTTTTAAAGCTAAGGTCAGATGACTGACTAATAATGGCCCTGTGCATCTGCTTTTGCGGATTTCCTTGAGACAAGAAGGAAATCAGGGCCATTAGAGCAATAAGCATCCATTTGTTGTTGTAACGTCTAATAAATATGGCCATTTAGTCTGTGTGCTGAAGCTCAGGCTCCTTGACACTCATCAATTTTCCTAGGCCCACGTCTGATTCCCTGCCAGCAGTCTTTCAAACAATTTGCTCTCCTGACAGCGCTATCCAAGAAAACTTCTGGAAGCTCCCTGAAATAAACCACACTTCTGTGTTTCCATATTAGACCAATGTACTAGTGACCAAAATCCCAAACTCCGCATAAAAGTACCTAAAAATATTTACTCCCACAGAGCTTTCCTAGCGACTCTATAGGATCATGGTTAGCTAAAAGGAACTGAAGCTAAAGACCCTTTAAAGCTGATAATATGGACTCTATACTGCAATTGACTCAAGTGTAGTCAATTAGCTGTGGTCAGAGCTAATGTGTGACAGAGTTAATGCACCATGAACAAAGCTCATCAAGCGCCCATGGGCTTCAGTCAGGGAGTGAGTGAGTGAGGGGCCCAAGTGCATCCAGTGTGGGCTCCCTTGCTGTAATCTGTTTTAGGAGAAACAAATGGACAAGATAAGTTAATTTGGCTCAGAGGCCACCCCTTCTTGGAGCCCTCAGGGGCCGTGGGATGCTCAAGAAAAGGTCGGCTCCAGGATTCTTTACCCACTGATTCGGCACGCGCCTACAGACGGCGCTGCCTGAAACTTTGTTACCATAATCGCATGTAGATCTAAGCAACTAGTCATTGTGTTGTGCTTTTTATTCCTTTGTTTTTGGTAGAAGGTAAGAGAGCAGAGAAAAGTAGGAGGACAGGTTAAGAGATAGTCTTATTAAATTTAATAAGAGCTGCAGGAACACCTGTTGCTCTAAGCCATAGAGATAAAGAGAAAAAGAGAGAGAGGTTGTATGTGTGTGGCTCGTGCATGTTAAGATCTCTGTCCCAGAGGGCAGTCAGCTGGCAGGGGGCAGATGTCAGCATTAGCCTCTATGACCAGCAGCACTTTCACCCTGACACACACAGCCTGAGGACGAGAGGGAATCTTAGAAATGCGTAGATGCAAACAAACACACACTTCATGCACACGTCCCATTGGTAGCAATGAAACACGAACACCTGGAGAGCAGGTTGGTTTTAAATAATACAACACAAAGACAGGTGTTACTTAATGTATTTTCATGGACACGTTCCTAAGTGTTTTGTAAACATCAGGGACGTTTATCCACTGCATTTTCACAGTATTGTGCACAGTCCTAATATATCTACTCAAATGCAGTTGGAATTTTCTTTGGTTTATTTAAAATGATCAAGAATAATAATTCAAAATAAATTATTAAAAAATATATAAATAATTATAAATTATATAAAATAATATGCACTTGTGCCTGTGGCCCAAGACAATGGGATGGGCTCCAGTATCCCTGTGACATTATAACTTATGATATGGCTGGATTTGCTTATAGATTTATGTTTTTTTATCATAAACTTCTAAACTTCTAAATGAAAAACTATAAATAATTATAAACGATACAAATTATTATTATTATTATTATGCATTTATATACAGTATATTTCAGAATTTAATTCAAAATTTATCACCTATAGCAAAGACCATATCTCTGAGCCAATTTATATAAATAATAGACCAATGTCTGTTGTAGTGTATTCTATTTTATTAAATTCTACTATAGTTCAATATTTTTGGCATTTTTGGCCAAGCCAAAAATGGCAAAATATTTAGTACTTTAAATGGTCTTAATCATTTGAATCACAAATCACTAGTCAGGAAATCAGCAAGAATTGCACAAATACTGTAAATAAAGTAACTTAGCACAGTAACTTTTTTTTCTAAATGTTTAAGTCCTGTGGGTGAACTTGCAGACAGATTTTTACAGGAAGAAGAGTCAGTGTTGTTCAAACTGTTTCATGAGTAGTTGAAAAATGTCTCCCAGTTAGATTGAGTTTAATGAGAGAGTGACCAAATAGGGTTCAAATCAGGCCAAAACATGAGCTTGATGGATTTGTTCTCAAGCCACTTCTTGGTTATCTTTGCAATTTGGCCTGGAGCATTGTCTTGTTGAAAAATAACATCTGATCATTCCTCTTTAGATAGAAAGCAGTGGTGTAAAGATGAAGTAAGCAGTCGTGTAAAGTATTTCAGTAAATGTAATAAAAAAATAAAAAAATAAAAAGTTTTACTGAGTATCAAATATGTTGGCAACTTTTACTCTCTACTTTACATTTTTGAATAAGTAAATGTACTTTTCACTCCAATACATTTGTGATGAGTAATGTAATTACACATTACATTTTGCATGGCACCTAACTTTTTCTGCAGCAGTTTGTTTTTTGCTATAAGGAAGCAATATTGTCATCTGAGCTTTGAAGGTGTGTTTTGCCTTTACTCACCCAAACTTGTCAACAAAGTTACTTTACGTGAATGTACATTAGCAGGTAGTTGCTGAATCGCAGGTGTTTGATTTAGGAAATGAGGTCATAACTACAGCCGGTGATGAGGCTGAAACCAGCAAATCCAGCGCAAGCAGACTTTGACTAGTTAATTTTACTCAACATCATTCTATTATCCGATCTATTGAATAGACTTTTTTGAAGGATATTGGTTTCCTTATGGCTTTTGGTGCACTTAAGCTTAACTGAGACTCGAGAGATTGTAGACGTTTAAGAGGCTGTTGTGTCGACCTTGATTTATTGCAATTTTGAGGTGTTCAATTTTATTTTGACTTTAGAAAATAAACATGATTTCTCATCTTACAAATGAACTTATTTCTTATTGTCTTTTAGGTGTTGAGGACTGGTGCATCTTTGAGCCTGCATTCAGTATGAGTAAAATCCTGTTAAAATCAGATACTCTTTTACTCAAGTCGTATTGGAATTGGTGACTTGGTAACTTGTAATGGAGTCATTTTCATTGTAAGGTATTTGTACTTTTACTCAAGTATGGTTTTCAGGTACTCTTTACACCTCTGAAAGCAAGCCATTCTGGAATATTCTCCTGTACTCCAAAGCATTAAATGACGTTTCACAGTGAAGTTGCTCACCAATACCAGCAGCTAAAAAGGCTCCCCACACATAGACACCATCATCCTCCAGCTTCACTGTGGTAGAGATGCATTTATTATAATATTCTCAGCAGATTTTCAAAGACACCGCTCTGGAGCATCACCATGCAACTCGTGTTTCATTGTGATTCATCATTCCACACACAACTTCCCATATTCTGCCAAAAACTTCATTCTGTTTTTGATGTTTTTCTGTGCATTTGCTTACATTTTTCTAATTTCCTGACCAATAAATGTAGTAGTAATCCAATTAAATAAGTAAATATAGAATACACTACAATAAACAGGCATTTGTCTTTTGTTCTGCAATATTACCCAATCACCCAGTGCAACTTTTTTTTTATTGTTAAGACTATTTACTCGATGCTGTATTTCATTTAAAATAATACTTTATACAGTTTATAATTTGCAATAATTCAAAGCTATAAACAAGATAATACTTCTTTATATATAGCATAATTTCCTTAAAAGTAATTTCTCGAAATTTTTGATTCTCATTACATGAATTATTTACAACAGTATGTTGCATTATGATATGCCTATATATGTGTAATAATGTATATAGTTAATATAATTTGCAATAATATCAAAGCTAGAAAATAGACAATACACTGTTTTTCCTCCAGAATTCATGGTAAGCAACCTGATAACATACCTTTTGATATGTTGTAATCACATAAGCAGACAATATTCCTCTGTGGCAACATTGTGACAGCTGAACTGAATATAGACATGACTGCTGTATACCAACAAGAGAGAGATAACAGAACCAGCTCAAACAATGCTTGCCTCAACTTTTCCCATGATATGACTGAAAGTTGATCTAAGACTGGTGACGTGAGTGTGTTTACCAGTGGAAATACTGAGAGCTTGTAGTCTATCAATGCTTTATCTGTTGTTTCAGACTTATTTATTCAATGATAATGACTAAACCTTTGAATCGTAATGCAGTTCAATGGTTCATTGGGACAATGCAACATGAAATGGTCCATTTTGTCTTTGTTTTGGCGTCGATTTGCAGTTACAGGCTCAATAGTGTGTGAAATGTCTACACCAGAGGTATTAAAAAAAATGCTGAACTTTCCATTCTGATGGAAATATTGCAGCTGCTATTTATAAATCAGGTGATTAGATAAATTGTACTAGAATGGAGAGCGAACGTCTTAAGGAAGATACACCTAAAGGATCTGAAAGCATTTATCTTAAAGTAGATTTGCCAAATCATTTTCCATTTCCCAGCTTTTCTCCGTATCTCCTAAATCTGTCTGGAGTTGAAGTAACATTGTCGGCCTTTACTCAGAGCTCGGAAACAGCTGGAACTCTGAGGTTTCGTCAACCAATAAAACCAGTTTCCTATCCACAAAAATATGTCTTTCTCACACAGCTCCGGCCGGCTCTCCCAAACCACAGTACTCCCGAAATAAATCACCAACACACACCGGAGACAACTCTGCTGACCTTTGTCAAACTATACCAATCACTTCCCTAAACTCACCTCATCTAAATCACACATCTGTGTCGAATGTGTCACAATACACACACTCCGGAGCGAGGAGAGTGTAACGAGAGTGTGTTTTTTAAGGAGCAGCGTATATGTGCACTCCTGAGGGCCTGCGTAAATGGACTGTGCTTTGAGGTGGACTGAAGCTGCCTGTCAGAGCTCCTTATTGCCTCTCCTAATGAGTGTTCCACTGCTGAAATGCCTGACAAATATATGAGGTGGAATGCATCCATATAATTTGCTCTAAAGATCGCCCTTGTTTCCCAAGGACTGGAAACAATGAATAGTAGATTTTTTGTGGGAGTGTAGGGTTTTTGGGGAGGAGGGAAAGAGAGCGGGAGAAAGCAAGAGAGGTGAATAAATGACTAAATAAACTAATCAATGAATGCCTGTAATTCTTTATTGTCATTGATGGTACCTTTCTATTGCACAAAAGGTTCTTTATAGTGGAAAAAGGGTCTTTAGATTATAAAATGTTCTTCGCAATAATGGACTGTTCATATGTGTGCTGGCAAAATGAGCTGTTCAGTTATTAAGTTATTGTTATTCTCTATTAAAAATGCTTCAAAATGGTGTATGATTTGTTGGAATCTGACAAAAAATGACTGAGCTGCACCTGTTTGAAGTCGATAGAGTCAGCAAAGTCAATTTGGAGAAAAATCTAATTAAAGTTTTCTGAAAGTTCAGAAAAAAAAAATCGCCTACAGTAGTAACCATACCTTAAAATCCCTGATAATACCACCAAATTTGGCACAAACCAAGTCAAAGCCCATATATAGGAAAAATATACATATTCAACTTTCCATGATTCTACAATTGTTTGATTAACATTAATGAAACAGACAGCCTTTATATCAAGACCCACTGTACCACACGTATGCTATCAAATATAAATGTTACACATCAGATGTTTTTCCCCAACAGTTAACCAAACGTTCACTTAAGACATAACAGATAATGTTTGCGTGAATACTCACCAAGACAGATTTTTTTAAATACTGTAATTCTGTGTATATGTCTATATCGGGATCGCGCACTGTCTGAGGCATCTTTGTGCGCAAGCTTTAGATGTGTCAGTCAGGGTGAGGAAGATTGTTATGTTTACATCAGAATTAGTTTGAAAAATCACATTTCATTGGTTCAGACTCATGCCATTGAGAATTCATTATGAATATTTACAAAGTTGGAATTCTGTGCTTTACAACGATACCAAACTTGTGCTGAGCGATCTGAGCAGAGAAAACCTGCATTTTTCATGGTCAAAGGAAAGGTACTCCTCTCAGAAAACATACAAATAAAGAAACTTTTAGATGTTTAATTGCTATTTGGAGCATTGGGATTGCTAGACTAGGGCTTAATTAACTCATTTTTGTGAAAACCTCAATTTCAACCAAAATTGACATTTTTCACTTGTTTTGCCTGTAGGCTAGTTCGAAATTAGACTGTGCGCATTTCAACTTATTTTGCCAGCACGGGTCACACATGGCATTGCTGAGAAAACCCCTTTTGAAGCATTTATTTTTAAGTGTAAACCAATTATTATTATTATTATTATTTTTGTTCAGAACACCGCCATTGATGTAATGTCTGAATTCACTATCAAATGCCTATTCAAATTTATGATAACATACATCAAAAATAATGTTCTGTCTGAAATAATGTTTAATAATAATGACCACAGAACTTACTGTGCTACATTGAAGAATTCAGAGATTGCCCAAACAAATAAATGATTTCATGCTGCTGACATTATTTAAGACTTTAAGACTGGCAGAGGTACATATCGAGATAAGAGCAGTTTAGTGATTAATTATTTCATTTTAAAAGCATGTCATGCCTAGAATAAGTATTATGTTAGTCATGGTTTATATTACCCAATTTTTATTTTATTAACCGTTTATGCAAAAACACACTCCTAAAAATCACTATTTGGCTATATAACACAATGCTATATAGTTACATACATGTTTTCACAACAAGTGTGATGTGTCTTACAACTACATGGCCTTGTTTTCACAAGCACAGTTATTGCTGCTCTTGGGTCCATTAGGCAGACTGCTGTTTAAAATGAAAACTGTGGCCTTGAATCGGAGCACTGTCTCCTCTAATAGAGAGATGAAGGAACAAGGTCGGGAAGTATACATAAAAACACTTTTATGGGTTTTCTTTAAGGCTCTCACTGAAGTCTGATCAGCCACCTTCCATGGAAAAAGAGACAGAAAGGACAGGAAATGGTGTAACGTAGGCCTAAAATGGTCCCAATGACTGCCACTTAATCCATTACTCAGTAAAACACTGATCTCTATCCTTTATAATCATCACCATCTCAAGGACGCACTAAGATCAAACTGTTTCCATAACAGAGGTCTCTTCATACAATTTTTCAAGTCAGTTACATGCATATATACATGAACCAAGAGAGGTGGTATAGATAGATAGATAAGATAGATAAGATAGATAAGATAGATAAGATAGATAAGATAGATAAGATAGATAAGATAGATAAGATAGATAGATAGATAGATAGATAGATAGATAGATAGATAGATAGATAGATAGATAGATAGATAGATAGATACTCAGGAACACATTCTCTATAATGGACAGTCTGATTAACCTAGTCATCCTCTGTGAGTTCCTCTGGGGGAGTAAGACAGGATATGATGTTTCACTGAATAGAGATATTGGGAAGGAACACATGTTCTCATTATTTCTGGAGCCAAGGTATTGATGTTTCTAAATTAGTGTCTCAACTGGGTCTGGGTTGTGTTACTAGTAATATTTTATGATAATTAAGATTTCAGTCCTTCGCTAATGACTGCCCGGTCAAGGTTTAAATGATTGCTAATCCTTTCATTAGCCTCCTCCAAATGTTATCAGTGGGCTTTCAACCAATGTAAATGTGCTAGCCAGCATGAGCAATACTTCTTACATGAACTCATACGAGACTCCCAAGTGTTATATTTTATATTTTTCATTTGGGAGACATTTAGTATCACAACAGCTGTGAATGAGTGTGCTCGCGGTGAGAAAGGAGGACTAGAGAAACATTCTTCTGCTATCTGCAAAGATGTCTATCAACCACAACCAAAAACACACAACCTAAACCTTTTTAAAAGTTTCCTCATAAAATAAAAGGGTTTTTTTTCACAAGGTGCATGACAATGAGATCAATCTTGAAACATAAAACACTTTTTATGCTACGTAAATGGATTGTTCACCCAAAATTAAATTACTTACCATCATGTCACTAAAAACCCATATGAATTCTTGGGGGAAAAAAAGTTATTTAGCAGAAAGTACAGGCTGCTATTTTTATGAAGTTTACTATTCACTTTCATTGTATTGAAAAGTGGACAACCTCTTAAATAAATGCTGTGGTATTCCACAAAACAAGAAAAATAGATTTAACAGTTTAAATATATTCCCTTTTTAAAGCTCTTCTTAGACCGAAGACATCTAGACCACCAGGTGTGCCTTGCACAAAATAAACCATGAAGTGTCAAGTCAGCAGAGGCAAACCACTGTATTTCCCCTAACTTTAATTGCTTTCAAAATATGCTCTTGTCTATGGAGATTGTGTGGTGGTGTCCGATGGTGATATGTAAAGAAGATGGCAGCTCCAGTGATTGTGCGGGTGCAATTATCCCTAATGGTAACAAGGGACCTTCCGGACCTATTCTGAAGAATGTGTGTCCCCTTCGTCTGAAGTCAAAGCAGCAGCAGCTTTCAGCTATTAGACTAGTCTTTTTCAAACCTGGATTAGACCTGGATCTTTGTTAGCCAACTTAGGCCATGACCTGACACACTGAAAGCTTGGGAAACTCCTGGCTGGCTCATTATTTCTGTGCAACAGAATTTTACATTTGTTACAGCACTGTTTAAATTAGCACTGGGTTAATTTCCTGTCCAAAGGCTACATATTTAAACATTAATAAGAGATTTTGTGAAACACAGTGAGGAGGAAACAAATAAAATATGTTTTCAGATGAAGTTCAATCACATATTCTTTTTTTCCCTCAAATCCTTGAATCAATTTGGAGAGCTTTTCATTCTTTAAGTAACATGTTGATATACTCATCATGTGAATAGAAAGTTCAAAATAACAGCATTTTTCTGAAAGCATATATATATGCAGTTTTCATTCGTTTTGGGGGTAACGCATTACAACGCATGTTACATTATCATATTACTTTGTTCAAGTAACTAGTAAAGTAACCCATTTCTTTCAAATTTACAACAAAATATCTGAGTTACTTTTTCAATTAAGTAATGCCAGTTCCTTTGTTTTCCCGTTTATTCACTGACACCAAGTTGAGAGAAATGTTGAGAGAAATCACGGTAAGCTGCAAATGCATTGTATGTAAATATGATGGTTATTGTCATTTAGTTCTAGACTAAATGTGTGCATGCTTTTACTAATCTCACTTGCACAAAAACAGATTCAGTAATCCTCAAAATGAATAAAAGCAGTGAAATGCAAAATGAAATCATTATGAAATAATTCAATATGTTAAAGAGAAATAACCAATTTTAACCAGGACATTGACTGTGCCCCTGGGTCGCCTATCAATGACATCATACCCGTGCTACCCTCGATTTCCTGTTTTATTTTGTATAAACCATGGAAACACCAAAGACGCTTCACTCTAAAAAATGCTGGGTTAAAAACAACCCAAGTTGGGTTGAAAATGGACAAACCCAGCGATTGGGTTGTTTTGACCCAGCAGTTGGGTTAAATGTTTGCCCAACCTGCTGGGTAGTTTTATTTAACCCAACAATTGTTTACAAATTACTATAGGTCCGGCTTAAAATGAACCCAAAATAGGTTGGAAATTAAAAATCAGACTCATAATTACTAGAGGCAACAATGATAATCAAAAAGATGAGCATTTATTAATAAGCAATTTAATAAATGTTTATTGTTTAAATATTATTCAAAAAAATATTAATAAATGTTTGTTTATTAAACATATTAATAAATGTTAATTTCCAACATATTTTGGTTTCATTTTAAGCAAGAAATGCAGTCATTTTTAAACAATATTTGGGTTAAATAAAACTACCCAGCAGGTTGGGCAAACATTTAACCCAGCCGCTGGGTTAAAACAACCCAATCGCTGGGTTTGTCCATTTTCAACCCAACTTGGGTTGTTTTTAACCCAGCATTTTTTAGAGTGTTTTATATACTGTATGTTTGGATACATTTATAGCCAGAAAAATCATTGTTACATAGCTCAACACATTTAGTCTTTTTGTCTGAATCTCGTTTTCTTGATACCATGTTCATGCCATGTCCATGTCAAGTGGCTAACATAGCATAATCAGATGCAGCTCTATTTTTAGTAACTTTTTTAGAAATCCTTCTCTCTGTCATACAATATGTTTTAAAATTAATTGCATCCCATTTAACATGCCATCCAGCATTTATAAATGTGATATTCTAATATCGATCTAGCTTACTGCAGTGTGCAACAAGTGCATCATAGCAGCTGCCGAACAAGCGCACAGAGTAACATTAACATCATTTTCAACAAATGTATCTAATATGATAAACAGCGCAGCGTTACCCCACATATGCTTGACCAGACGAAGCAGAAGCGGCGACTGTGACATAGTAAAAGTCCTGCTGCTCTTGAGCCGTGTGTCGCGCTCGTCTCTCATTTGCAATCGCTCCAGCGGCCTTTTTCAGCTCTCACATCACTGCCCTGCTCTGCTTCATGCTACAGTAATGTTGATAATCTCATGAACATGATTTCTGCCCGAGTTCCATCCCGATTCTTTTCCACTGGCTGTGAGGTGAAGAAGACATCTCCCAAGATTTTGTGCTCAATCTCGGCGTCATTAAGATGAGCCTTTGTTTTTAATACACGGCCTCTAGCGGTGAAAACTTACACATTGTGCCTTTAAATAACACTATATATTTCCCTCCGATTTTACAAACAGAGTTTAAACAGTCCCAGATTAAAATGCATATTTGAGCTGTTTTAACTAAACGCAACTTGCACTGCCATATCTTAAAATATGTCTGAGCCATTGTTGTGTCTCAGGATGCAGTAATGTTTTTTTCTAAGGCATGTTTATGAAAGCTTCTTAAATGTCCTAATTGAACAAAGGCCTATTCCTGGCTTAATCTAAGCCCTGTCTGTGAAACAAGGCCTATATGTATTTACTTAATCTCACTTTATTAAAAAACAATCGCCTTTGATGATCCAATTCTCTTGCATCCTATTCTTTTGCAATCCAAAATGGTTTGATTGCGCTGTGCCCTCTACTGTACAGACGTGAATTTGCATTTCCTTCAGTCTGAAGCTTATTTTACATTTGCCAAAAAATAGGCTTTTACATTACAATTGCAAATAGAACTTTTTTTGTTGTTGTTATTATTAAAATAACAAACAATCAAGCCCAGCCCAGAAAAAAGTCCATAAAAAGTAACTAATTAATGAAATTACCTTTTTAGGGAGTAGTGCAATATTGTAATGGATTACTTTTAAAAGTAACTTTTCTCAATACTGGTAATTGTTCACAAATTCAACAAAACCTCATTTATGTTAGCCATCTAAATAAACATTCTGCTGATTTATGACCAAAATAATGTTAAGTCAAAGCATAAAATTTGAATAATATGAAAGGGAAATTATGGTTCTGTCAACAAGCACAAAACTCTCTCACACTGGTCCCATTCGTATTGTTGAGCCCTATAGTCAACCTCACTCAAGACATTGTTTACAAGAAGTTTCATCACACGGATTACAAAATGGATCATCTGCAAATACCAAAAAAAAAAACACAGTTCTATATGGCACTCATTCAACTTCTCCTGGAACAGAAGTGGCCTCTAAGCCCATAATGCCTTTTAAGAACAGCATTCGTATAATTCCCAAAAATGAACCACAAGTCATTGTTGCTTTTGTTGTCTGATACCAATGTGGTATCATGATGCAATGAATGGGATGGATGACAAGAGGAAAATGAGGTAAGAGAAGGAATGGCACTCACAAGAGAGTGTTGGTGAGAGAATGACAGAGGTTTACTGGAGTTGGTGTGGCAGAGCTAAAGTGTTCATTATCACTCTGTTAGTGATTTGATTGACAGTTGTGGATAGCTTTATCAGTCTGGCTCCACTGAGGACTTTGTCTCAGCATTGTTTGGCCCTAAGGCGTCTAGGAATAGAGCGAGCGAAAGAGAGAGACAGGAGTTTGCAAAGTCGCGACTGTGGGAACCGCAGACACTTTGATAATCAAGAGCAGTTCACAGTCAATAATAATCTATATCTTGTAAAGTAGTTAGAAAAAAATGTCATGTCACTGTAAAATGAACATAAAATGGTCACATTTTAAAAAAACAAAATTTAATTCTACAGTAATTATATTATGAATTAAGTGTGGTAGCGTTTGAAGTCTCATTTTCATTATAAAGAGTGTAACGTGGGCTGCGAAATCATGAAGGGTGGAGGTTTTCATTTGAGGAATAAAGGTCAAATTTCACTTGACACATCACAGCAAGGCTCACAAAGGGGAGCCATCCTTTCTAGTTTCTGTCTGTCTGTCTGCCAGGAAAGAGGTTCAAGCGCAGATTAGCTCTCTCATCTGTCTACTGACACATGTACTTGTCTATACACAAGCTAGGATTTACAGTTAGCCTTGGGCTACAAAGCAGCAAGCTAGGCTAAGAATGGCAGAGAATAATGAGGTACTTGGATTTGCAATGGACTCTCTATAGAAGATTGATCCTATTATGTTTCACTTTGTTCTTCATCCCACTTGTTGTTCTGGGGTTGTCTCTATAAACAGTAGAATTCAGTGTTATCCATTAAGGAAAAACCACTTTGATAAGATCTGACTTGTCTTCGAATAGGTCTCTACAAAGTATGCTACAGTTTAAATTATTTTTCTTATTTGTGTACCTATTTCTATTTATTTATTTATTTATTTGTATAGCACATAAAACAACTCGAGTTGGCCAAAGTGCTTTCCATTAAAACAACATTTCAACAGCATGAATAACAGATAACCAAAAGTATAAAACACCAAACCAAAAATACATGCAGGCAAACATGGTTTAGTGCATTTTTTGTGCTCAGAAACATATGATATAACTAATAAATTAATAATAAATTAAACTAATGTCCCTGAGCAGCCAGTATAGATGGTTAGATATTCTGACTGCTCGGCCCTTCAGCCTTGAATCAGTATATTATGATTTCTGAAGGTTCATGTGACGCTGAAGACTGGAGTAATGTTGCTGTAAATATATATATATATATATATATATATATATATAGCACAACTGTTTTCAACATTGATAATAATAAGAAATGCTTCTGGAGCTTCTTCTGAGACTCGAGTAAAGGCTGCTGAAAATTAAAAATAAATATTTTCTTTAAAATTTTGTCCATGGGCAGCCAAAGTTGATGGGCCTATCAGTCCCTCCTTACCAGACCTGTGATAAGTCCATCCATCAATCCACACATAACTTAACTATTCATCGATTCAAGTGGGCAAATCACAACTGCACTAACCCAGCTCAGTACCCCCCATAACCCTCTAATCTCTTCTCATTCAAAAGAGCCACAAAAAGCCTGCACATTAAACAAATCACTTATTCTCTTCTAGCCAGGCCACTGACTCATAATTGTCTGAGCTGCCCATTGTGGACACTGGGTCCTAATTAGCTCTGCTGGCACAGGCCTGCTGCTGAGAGAGGGTCAGAGAATAATTGGATTTGTTACTGAACTGTATATCGCTGGCGGGGATGGACAGGACCACCAAGGGTAATACTTGTCACTGCTTGAAAGGCACCCCAAAAATAGTATTAAGAAGTATTCATATTACTTGAGGGCATTCATTGTATTCACTCAGCATTTAGCCTATTCTTTAAATGCTGAATAAACTCCTAACAGATTACAGAAAGTATGCATGTTTTTAAATCTTGATTGAACATATTGATCCAAATGTTGTGGTCTGTATTTTTATTTATTTTTAATTCTGTAATTCAGCAAGGATGCATTAAATTGATCAAAAGAGAAAGTAAAAAACACTAAGAATGTTACAAAACATTTTAACTTTGATATTCATTAAAGAATCCTGGGGGGGAAAACCATCATGGTTTCCACAAAAATTTTAATTAGCACGGTGATTTCCAACATTGATAATAAGAAATGTTTCTTGAGCATCAAATCAGCATATTATGATTTCAGAAGGATCATGTGACACTAAAGACTGCAATGATGTTGTAATGATGCTGAAAATTCATATATATGTGGCAAAGCTAAATACACACACAACTTTTTTAACTTTTGATTAACATGTTTAATCAAGATTAATTAAGTCACTGTCATGCTTTTAAGCTTTTTTCACGATTCCTTTCAATGTAAAATAGGCTAATTATAGATTATGGATTTTATTTTATTTTTTTTAAGAAAAAAAAAGAAAGAAATCAGGTCTACATCCAGATGTGTGGTGTAGTCAAACATAATTTATTCATTTAAAAGAACCGATCAAGGATACACCAGTCCTTGTAAAGTAATCCAGATTGTGGTAGTTTCCATTTTCATATATTAATATTGAGCAAAACACATGAAATAACACTTAATTTTAACATTTACTCTCCTTTAACAGTCAGAAGCAAAGCATGCTGGGAATTAGAAATCTGCAAATTCCGTGAATGTGTGTATATATATATATATTTATATATGTACATACATTCACATTTATATGGAAATATGTATGTGCAATATATGTACACAATAAAGGATAAAACTTTATGAATATCACATTTAATGTTATTTTTGTCTTCATTTCTAAACATTTTATATGTATCAATATATAGATAGTCAATGCATATATTGCAGTATATTGAAAAATATAAGCACTGGTTTCCCATATATGGAAATGTATTATGTAATATATCGCATTATATTTAGCTGTATATTCCCATATATTTTTGTTCCGTAAGGGCTCAAACTCCAGATCATGGAAATAGACATACAATCATAGACTGCATAGAGCCTGTCATCTGTTCTCAAAGAGCTCTACCTCAAAGCTTATCTCTCCCTCTTTCTGTCTTACTCAGACCCCTACAGACTTATCAGGGAGCCCTGAGGCACCCATAACTTAGGCCCTGGCCTGACAGTACAGCTCAGTCCGGCAGCTGACAGTGCAGACAGCATAGGGCATAATCTTTCTTTCTCTTCTCTCTTTTTCTCTTCCTCTCTCTCTCAGGGCTCTTTCACTCAGCTCCTCCGCTGCGCTTCTGAACTGTCAGTTGTGAGCTGATAAGAGCTGATCGATGGCTAGCGCTCTGGCTCCGCTGTGACCCAACCCAGCGGAGGGTTCAGTGCTCAGACAGGGCAGAGGGCTAAAAGGCTCCAGCGAGCTAGAGGACCACTGATTGACCTCTGGAACGCACTACATATACAGTACACATGCCTTGTGTTTTTACATTAGCACTAGCATTGACATTTGGGACATGCAGAGAATTAAAGCAGATAAGGATACTGCTTTCTGACAATCTGAAGGATGATACTAATATGTGCACAAGCACATCATAAATGGATAATCATAAGATCTTAGATAGTTTAATGATGCCAAGGATGCTAGTAATCTACACTGGTCAAAAGTTTATAATTAAGAGTTTTTAAAATTAGTCTCTTACTCTCAACAAGGCTGCGTTTATTTAATCACAAATACAATAAATACAGTAATATTGTGAATTGTTATTTATTGTTACAATTTAAAAGAATGGTCTATGTTAATATATTATAAATGTAATTTATTCCTGTGATGACATTACTACAGTCTTCAGTCGTAAAAAACGAAACAAATTTACACAGTAAAATACCCTTTTTCCATTGAAACAGTAATATGCTGTAAAAACAATGCATTCTGGGTAATTTTATTTGTCGCTTTCGAGAAAGTAACTTATAGGCTATTTTCTCGAAAATGACAAATATTACCCAGAATGCATTGTTTTTAAGGTATATTACTTCTGTAGCTGTGTCTCATTTCGGAGGCTGCGTCCTCCGGAGGTCGCATTTGAAGGCTGCATATATCATCAAGGTAACCATAATAAAATTGATGGTTATTCCTTGTGAGGTGTGAAATACGGTATTTTCTTTCTTACTTTGCAATCCAACGGTTATTTTTCTTAAATGAGTCCGCCTCAATGACGTATGCAGCCTTCAAATGGGACCTCTGGAGGATGCGGCCTTCGAAATGAGACACAGCTTGTATATTACAATGCATTCTGTTTACTACAATGCATTCTGGGTAACATTATTTGTCGTTTTCGAGAAAGTAGCCTATAGGTTACTTTCTCGAAAATGAAAAATATTACCCAGAATACATTGTTTTACAGTATATTACTTTCAATGGAATACGGTGTTTTACTGTGTAAATTTGTTTTGTTTTTTTACAGCTATTTTTTAGCGTGTAATTGTGTGCTTAATTCTAACCAATTATTATTGGTGCTAAAATATTTCTAATGGTTCTTGTTATTATCAATGTTAAAAATATTTTTTTCTGGATAATATTTTTTGTTGAAACCATTATATTATTTTTATGGAAATCATGATTTCAAAAGAACAGCATTTATTTAAAAAAAGTTTATTTATTTATTTATTTAAAATGTTATAACATTATAAATGTCTTTACTGTCACTTTTGAACAATGTAATGTGTCCTTGCTGATAAAATAAAAGTATTGAAATAGAAAATGGCTGTTTTAAATTGTTATATTCTTCCACAATATTGCTATTTTACTGTATCTTTCATCAGATAAATGCAGCCTTGGTGAGCATACGAGATTTCATTCTAAGAAATGTGAAAAATTCAAGAACACTAAAAAGAAAATTATATCCAAACGGCTCTTGGTCGTCTTGAGAGCTGTAGAGCGCTGTCTGGTAAAAGCCATCCCTAAAGCCATTAGAACAAGGTTATGATGGATGACAGGGTTGAAAGAAAGCGATCACCATATTTGGAGACAAATAGATAAAACGGTAACCTTGTTCTCTTCGAGATTGAACATTCCAGAGCTGTAATAAAATGTGCGGGTGATAGTCACAGGACCGCTCGTCATATACAAAAATAAATCAGCAGGCAGGTATGTAAACAGTCTCAGACGGTTTTGTTCCACGTTGAGCTTTGCAGATAATAGACTGACTTCCCTTTGGACCAGGTTGTTTCCTCTGACACACAACGATTAGATTGTATCACCCACAAGATTAATCTAGTTTACTGTAGTTATAACTCGTTACGGCAGATTTGAGCCCCGATGTTCCGTGTTGCCTTGGCAGGGCTGATTTATAGCCTGTTGGCACAGTCCATTTCAGTTGAAAACTGCAAGTGGAGAAGTAAATTTAGGGGATTATAGTGAGAAAGAGTTTGTGGAATCATGCAGCACCAGATACATCTACGAATGAAAGGGAAATAATTTGGCCTACAACCCCTTTTCCTCTCTCTCTCTCTCTCTCTTGCTCTTTCTCAGTCCTTTTCTACTTCTCCCTCAATCCATTTTCATTTCTTATTGAGACTTTGAGCCAAAAGCTTACAAATCTTCCATTGCTGGTGCATGCTCTGTAGTGTAATGATGGTGTTATCATTTTTCAAAGTTTAAAACTAGAGAAGAAACCCAGTGAATGACATTCACAGCCATTCAGAATAGAGTCACATATGTCATGCACAAGAACAAATCATGCAATGGCATCAAGCAAGAAGCTCCCCATTGTATCAAAGGGTGGAGGGAGTGACAGAAAGAAAGCGTTGGAGCAAGACGAGAGTGAAAAAGAAAGAGCGGCAGACAGCTGAAGTGGATTTTCTGTTTCTAGTGGCTCTTTGGTAAAATGAAAGTGACAAACAGCTGCTTACACTTGGCAGGCGGGCTGGCTCTTCGCAGCTGTTTCAAAATAAACAGAAATGGAGACCCTTGTAAAGTTTACATTCCGTAACAAACTCTCCCTTTAATTATTTTGCAATCTGTCCGCTGAGCACTTTTTATCAATGGGATGTTTATGCCCCCAATAGATTAAACTGAATGCATGTTAAACACAGATAAGTAGTTACTTCTTGTTGAACTGCTTTTAAAGCTAATTTTGGTTTGGGTGTAATCCCACAAATGGCAGCATTCACTGATTCGCTGACTGTATGGCTGAATGCGACCAGTGAATTGAAGCTTACAGGCCCCACATGGGGCTGTAGAGTTTAAAAACGCAGGGTAAAATATGGAGAGAGAAAAAAAGAAAAAAGAAGGAGAGGGAGAAGGAGAAGGTGAAGGAAAGTAAAACTTGAATGGACTCATATATATCAGGTGACAAATTATAAATGAATCTGCTCAGGTCTCTGCCTATTCATGTGTGTTTATTGAAAAGCAAATGTTTGAATAGATGTAAGAATTGTGTAGTATAAACAATGGAGCAGCCGGAGGAAAAATGATGGGCGCGCATGACAGGTATTGGTGTAGTGTTTATGAAAGGCTATGTATGAGTGTTGGACTAACTTGAGTGTAGCACAACGCAGTTTGCCCTTAGGAGGCCCTCAAGGGGGACAGAGCATTTCAGAGAAGACATCCTGGTACCAAATCATGTTTGCAGTAGTTTTTCTTTATCATACAAAAATAACACATTTATGCCGTAAAAAGAAATTTGTTTGTCACTCTAAAAGTATCCTTCTGCTAACGGATCCTTTTATTCTGACTCAAGAAGGATGTTCTTGAACGCAAAGCAATGCTTTTCAATATATCAACAGAAGTCAAAGGAGGAAAAGGTGAAAACTTTTCATTTTAATTATGTTTTAGCCCAGAAACCCCGGCTGCCAAGTCAACAGAGAGTTAAAAAGGGAGGGTTTGAGGGTGTCTCACTTGGATTATTTACCCCAAACTTTCACCTCAGTTTAACTTGAACTGTCTTGCCTGTGATTTATCGTGAGATGTTGAACTATGTGGAGCAGGCCAACTTATAGGAATGTTGTTGATGTTGCACCTCGCTGAAAGACTTACTTACTCTCACTGAAAAAGTCTATTTAAGCAAATGGATGCACAGTATGGAATCAAATCAGGATATGACATCAAAAAATTATTAAATCTGCTTAATCTAGATGGTCAAAATGGTAAAAACAACATTTCTGAAGAAAGAAATTGTGTATTAAACATTGTTAATTTCGCTTTTAGCTTTTCTCATTGTCAGATGTTTCAGAGTGATGCTAATCAGGACAAGATCTGTCATAAACCAAGTTCATGAAACAGGTTGATAATAAAATATACTGTTATGGACTGTTACTGTTTTTTTCATGGGATGTTCATAAAGAGACAGTATCTAGCCATCATCTAAAAGATACATTTACTTGTACATGAAAATCTAATATAGCGGTGAGCTATATTAAATGATGTTTCATGCTCTATAGTGTATATGGTTATGCGCATTAAACACTAAAAATGAAACACTAAAATTACATTTTCCTGAGAGTGACCACAGTGACACTCCGACGCTGGTCAGCATTTTCCTTTTCCCATATTTAGTAAAAATGAAACTTTTTTTTGTGCCTAAACTAAAAAAAGACTAACACAATATGTCACCATAGAACCTTCCGGGTCTAGGATTGCTGGCAAAGGTACACATCTGGAAACACTTCACACGTTCCAGACTAGTCAAAGGTGAGAACCAAGGTCTGAGCATCAACTTTAAAGGAGAATGTAACCGAGTATGATTCCTCACAGCACTAGACACTGCAAAGTAACGAACAATTACTTTGTTATACAGCCTCCATTCGCAGATATGATAGATTTACCATAGTGGCAAACATACAACTAGTAGATCATAAATGTAGTTAAAGAACTTTGCTGACAATTTACTTTAAGATAAATTCACTTTAATTTATGGTCTGTATACTTAGCCAGACACTTAGATAAATAATCTTTTGAATTTCAAATTAATAATCTAATGTCTCTCTTAAGACTCTTTGGACATTTTTGGCTCATGGCCTCGTTGAATCTGACATATCTCATATGGCGACTTTAATGTGTTTTTGCTGACTTGCCATTTGTTCAGTGGAACATGAATCAAGTTGCAACTGAAGTATTTTTTACTCACAATGTGTTTGCAATGTTGCATTCTGCAGAAATCTCCATGAATCAGAATTAACTTATAAACTACAGACTACTACAAAATTATCTGCCATCTTGGTATAAAAAACGAAGTATATGTGCCAAAATTAACTGTGCCACTGATAGAACTATAATGATAAAGAATCATTTTTGTTTGTTTGTTTTTTTGTTTGATTGTTTGTTTGTTTTACTGTTCTGGGGGGGGTTGAAGGTAAGGGGAAAATTGTAAAATCAAAAGGAACATTGTTAATTTTATTTGTATGTAATATGTCACTGTTCTTCCTTTAATAAGAAAAAATAAAT